>PVKZ01001779.1:0-322025 GCA_004027375.1 Macroglossus sobrinus | reverse complement strand
AGGAAGGAAGGAAGGAAAGGAAGGAAGGAAGGAAGGAAGGAAGGAAGGAAGGAAGGAAGGAAGGAAGGAAGGAAGGAAGGAAAGGAAAGGAAAGAAGGAAGGAAGGAAGGAAGGAAGGAAGGAAGGAAGGAAGGAAGGAAGGAAGGAAGGAAGAAAGAAAGAAAGAAAGAAAGAAAGAAAGAAAGAAAGAAAGAAAGAAAGAAAGAAAGAAAGAGAGGAAAGAAGGAAAGAACTAAAAAGAGAGGAAGGAAGGAAAGAACTAAAAAGAGAGGAAGGAAGGAAGGAAGGCAGGAAGGAAGGGAATGAGAAATTATCTGATAACATTATCAGCCAGAATAACAGAATGAGACTTTATAAGAGGTTCCCAGGCCTGAATAACAATGACCAGTTTATGGAGGACTAAAGATAAGGCAAACTTCATTATAGATCTCTGTGGCAGTCTGGGAAGCATTGCAAAATAGAACTTTTAAAATAGACAAGAGAATTTTCTTAGTGGCAAGGATAAAAACAACAGAACTGTTTCCTTGTAATAGTCATAACCAAGAAGAATGTTCACAAACTCATATAGAACAGGGCTAAGGATATACAAAAGAAGTATCAATTGAGGTTTTAGAGAAATTAGCAGATATAGACATGGACTGATAAAATAGAATTGATTACTAAAAATGTGACCTCATTCATCCTTATAAAATGTCATGACCTGAAGAAAGAATTAATCTAAAAGCCATATATAAAGTAAAAACAAGAAGTAATGGAGGTAGACAGTTAATTGAAACCCAAATTATAGTTGGTTGTATGTGCCATGTCTGAATTCTTAATTTTGTCTATCAGTTTTGATAATTTTGTCTGAACAAATTTGAATTTTTAAAAGATAATTATGACAGCAGTGTAGAGAACTAATATGATAAAAAAAGATAAGTCAAATTTGAGTGTTAGACTTTGAAGAGATAGAGGAATAGAGGAATAGCATGTAGGAGCAATACCAAACAGGCTCAAACAGGGCAGTAACTATGGAAATAAAAATAAAGAATAAAATAAAAGCTGTTTAGCAGCATAAATTGTAAGGGCATAGATTGGTTGAATGCGTTTATCAGGAGAGAATTGGGGCGGGGTGAAACATGAAAAGAAGCATATATGGTTTCCAGGTTTCTGGCTTGGACACATTGGTGGGTAGCAAAGCCAATCACATTTTGAAACAATGGTCAAAGAAAAAAAAAACATTTGGTTGAAAGGGGTGAGATTACTTAGCACATGGGAAAATAAATGATGGAAGGCTCAATTTGGATTAGTTATTGTTCATGATAATGATGAATTTAAATATATGAAAGATTTGGAAACCTATTGTATAAAAATAAATTCTATTATAATTTCAATGGTGTGAACAAAAAATATTTATGTCTCCTCTCACTTGACATAACATTTCTATAATGCAAGACATATTTATTCCTAAGCATTCTAGCATTGTTATGCCTGGTACACTCTGGTATAGAACTTCTCTGGAATTAGGCTTTAAGAAGTTAATCATACTTGGCTTTAAGACGAAATATTACTCAGGAAAGCATGGTGGTTCAGAGCAACTTTGCATTTTATATCTAATTATAAGTTGCTAAATAACTTTTGTAAATGTACTTGCATTTTTAGACCTTAAACTCATCATACATAAAATTAAGATGATAATAGTGTGTAAGAGATCAATTATAAAACTGGTTAAGCATAGTACCTAACATATTAATAGACATCAAAAATGTTATCAATATACAAAAATTAATTCATTTTCTATCTACTGTCAATAAAGAATCTAAAAATAAAGTTTAGAAAGCAATTTATTTACAATTGCATCATAAAGAATAAAATGCTTAGAAATAAATTTAATAAAAAATTTCAAAACTTGTACAATCTCAAAAAAGTGAAAAGACAACACAGATGGGAGATAATATTTGCAAATCATAAATCTGATATGAATACTGACTATATAAAGAACTCTTGCAATTTAATAAAAACAAAAAATCCAAAAAAAGTGGGCAAAAATTTTGAATAGAAATTTCTCCAAAGAAGTTATATGAATGACCAATAAGCATTATTTAACTATAAAGCGAAATGAAGTACTGATAGATGCAACAACACAAATGAACCTTGAAAACGTTATATGAAATGAAAGAAGCCAAACACAAAAGGCCACATATTACGTTTTCATCTACTTGACGTGTTCAGAATAGATACATACATAGAGATAGAAAGTAGATTAATGGATGTGATGGTTAATTGTGGGTGATCAGTTAACTGGGCTAAGTGATGCCCAAATGGCTGCTAATCATTATTTCTGATTGTGTGTTTGAAGGTGTTTCTGGAAGAGATTAGCATTTTCACTGTTAGACTAAGTAAAGCAGATCATCTTCAACTATGAGTGGCCATCATCTAATCTGCTGAGGGTCTGAATGAAGCAAAAAGGGAAAGAAAGAGTGAATTTGTTCTCTTCTTGACCTAAGACATCTACCTGTCTTTGTCTGCTCTTGGACATCAGTGCTCCTGATACTCACTCCATCAGTTTTCGATTTTCAGCCTACAGAAATTGAACTGAACTCCACCACTGGCTTTTCTGGGCCTCCAATTTTCAGTTAACAGATTATGGGACTTTTCAGGCTCCATAATTACATGAGCCAATCTCTCATAATAAATTTCTTTCTATATATGGTTCTATTTCTCTGGAGAACTGTGACTAATGCTGTGGTTGATAGAAACTGGTTAGAGGAGGAAATGAGTGAGTGCTAAGAGGTAGAAAGCTTCTTCTTGGAGCAATGAAAATATTCTGGAATTAGATAGAGGTGATACACAACCTTGTAAATATACTAAAATTCACTGAATTGTATACTTTAATATGTAAATTATATGATATTGAATTATATTTTCATGAATTAAAAATATTTTATGCAAAGATCTTAATAGTTTGGCTCCAATTATGAATTTCTCATCAAAATAATAAGGCTAGGATACTTCACTTGCATGCACTCATCTAAGGCCTTACAAGAAAATACTGTTTGCATAGTCATGAGTTTTATAAAGTTTGCAAAAGTGAGATATTTTAACTGTAGTTGGCTAAGAACAATCTCCCTTTCTACTCCAATGCCCACTTCAACTCCTCCTCCTAGTGTTGAATGGCATTAGCATGGCTGAAGGAATATGAGAGATATGCTTATGAGGAAGTTTAATCGATAAGTGTAACTTCTCTATCTAGAGTCTGCAATTGGTCTGAGATCCACAAACAAAACTTTATGTCACACTAAGTTCTAAGTAAGATACTTCTAGTCATCCTCATTACAAACGACTTCCAAGAATACTCTTGTTATAACCTGACTAATTTACTCTAGGTCATGACCCAAAGTGCAGGGCCAGAGATTGATTACAAAATGAATGTAACCTACAATAGTCAGTACCAAGAAGGAAGTGGGTAATGAAGGAGAAACAAAATGTACAAAGCCAGAAGCTCATCAGTAAAAAATTTTTACAAATCTTATAACTCTTATGTGAAATAAAATTGATAAAAGCTTTCTATAAGTATTTATATCATTTTACTGCGATTTTAAACCTAAAAGAAAATTTTCTAAATTATCAGTAATATAAAAACATTAACAACAAATTTCAATCAACCATGCTAAAGAAAAAACAGAATTATCTTTCTATTCTCTGTAAAGAAAATGATAGCACATTGTTCTTCTATGTATGGATACTCAAAGAATGCAATATACAAAATACAAAGTAAAGCATTATAGAGGTATGACAAGCAGTTAATTAATAAAAAATATGCTATTCTTCTAAATTGTGTCTTGTTTGTGAGACTTGTCAACCCTTTAAAATATATAATTTGTTGTAATTTCTTTTTCTCATTCAAAATAAAAATGAACATTAATTACTAATTCTGCAATATTTTCTTAAGGAGATTACCTTCAATGGCATAGTTTTAGATCCCACAACACCTGTATCTGCTCCTATGTGATACTTATTAAATATTATAAGTATATTAAGTACTTAATAGATATTAAGTACTATAATATTATACTAAATTATTTTTTAATACATATTATACTTAATACATATTAAGTACTATAGTATTATACTAGATCTTCTAGTATTATACTAGAAGAAGAGAAAATAAGCTCCTTCTGGAAATTACCAAGGAAGTTTTAGCTTTTTTTTTTTACTGTCCTTTAATGTGAGAACAATGTTTATCAGAACAGTGACTATCACAAAATATGGAATGAGTCAGGACACGGGGGCTGAGTGACTACATTTACCTCTTCAAACCTAACTTAATAAAAAAAATATCAAAAATTATCAAATTAGAATATCCCTATTCTCTGAGAGTTGAAAACCAGATTTTTCTGTCGCCTTCACTCCAAAGTGGAAGAAACTTACTTGAATTATTCTTATTCTTACCTTGCTTATATCCTGGACATTTCCTCAAGAATTTTTAATTTAAAACCTCTGCCCTGAAGTATACATTGATGCCTAAAATAATCTTGTCATCACAAATATTTTCAACACTAATCAAAATAACCTTCCCAATACATTAGTGTCTTTATTATAGATGTCAAAAGTTTTATAATTGTCATATATTTAATAACCTTAATTTAAAAAGATAGAAGGACACAGGAGGCAAACATCTCATGTTAGTGAGAAACATTTTAGAAGATATGGTTTTCAGAGCATGACTCAAAGTTAATACTAAAGTGTAAGAAGCCAGTCCAAATGTTGATAACATAAAGCAATGAGGTTTTCAAAGGTACAGCCAATGGTGTTTCATCCAGGAGGTGAGGACTGGATGGCAGATCTTCCAAGGCTGACAGAAGTCAGAGATACCTAATATCAGCTCAAGCTGAGAAGCTACAAAGTCAGAAAAGAATCTTCTGAATTCATTTCCCTGAGTATTCAAGTTTTACTTGAAAGCTTCAACTTTCCTAACTAAAAAGATAGGGTGAGTGCAGTGGAGGAGGCAGGAATAGAGCCATGTGCTATAATGGCATTCCTAAAGAGAAGATGCTGTTTCTCTTGCTCGGCTGCATTTGTGGAAAAGAAGTTCAAAAGGAAGAATGGCAGAAGTTTAGAAGTATAGATGCCTGAGTGACATGTTATACTTTTTGCTTGCTTATTATACAACATTAAACCTCCAAGTATTCACTTCTGTGCTTATGGCTTTGGAATGTCAACATCTTCTGCCTCTCCTGGATGGCGTATTCAATTGCAGTTGAAAAGAGAAGGGTGGAATTATATGTAGAAATAAATGCAATAAAACAACCATTACTACTAAGGATAAGGGAAACTCTCTGCTTATGTGTAGTAACATAAGATGATATGTAGAGAGAATATTTTTAATACTTAAATTTTAAGTCACCCCTTTGTACTATTTTTGAATATTAATATAACACAACTTTTGACACATGTCACTCAGCACTTTTTAATATAAAAATTTTCAGCAAAATCTAAGGATTTAAGATACAGACAAGAAAGAAATCTAATGTTTTTTATCCTGTAAAACAATGCTGTAAAAAGTCAGTAAAGTTCTTTGGTTTCACCTTGTATACAAAATAGACTTGCTATTCTTCTTAGCATAAAAGCATGCAAAGTCTCCTCCCTTTTTGTTGCACTGGATACAATGATGTCATATACATGAGACTTCAGAAAGACAAGGAGGAGATGTTTTGTAATGCCCTTCATTAGCTCTCTTTGAAAAGTCAATGTGACCTCATTTCCTCAATTTAAGAAAGTTATACTTCTCTTTGCTACTAATTTTAAATCCACATATCCCATCAATTAAAACATGTTTGTTTTATGTTTTTAATTTTAATTTTTAAATTAGAGTTGACATTCAATAAAAACAAACAAACAAACACAAAAACATATTTTAATCAAATCAAGCAAAGATACTTGAGGTGATTAGCCTGGGATTTTCATTCCTTAAATTCTTGGCTGTGGAAACTCAATTCCTTATATTTTATATTCTCCAGATTCTGTTGATTTACCCAGTTATAAACTTTACATCATTCATGTTTAGTTTAGCTTGTTTGTGTGAAAGTTGACACCATATAGTGTTGAGAATTGCATTCTAAGCCTAAATGCTTACCTTTTAACAGGAATTTTAACTGAGAGATCCAATGATGCCAACTGTAAATTATGTCATTTCTAGATAATTTGCTTTGTTTTATTAGGTTAAAGATCAAAAAGGTCAAAATTATGTTTTAAACAAAGTCTTCCCATAATACAGTTGTCAGAAAAGACTGATAAAACATAAAATTTTAAAAATACTGTTAAATTAATATATCATATATTTTTTGCAATTTATTAAATTTCTATCCTTTTCTTGACTCTAGGTAGATAGGAAGGTTATGAAATTATTTTATGAGTTTATAGACAGATTAAAAGAAGCATTTTCTGGTGTAAAAATGTTAACACCAAAAGGCAAGTTAATTAAGTTAAGAATTTTCTTGAATAAAATGAATGTTTGTTCTTCCTTCCTAGAGTAATTGATTTAAGTCTGTAAACATGGTTTAAACTAAAGACAGAAAGTGAACAATCAATGAGTCCAATACTGGTTCATAGAGAGCAAATATGTAATGTTTACCATATAATTTCCTTTACATAATAATATCAAAACCATCCAGGCAACACTGTTCTTGAGCAAGACTTGACTGGCGGGACTACTGGAATCAAAGAATCATTCATTAGATTTATTACTAAAATCTGAAAAAGGTAATAATATTCTCCCCATCTATATTTTGCTTGTATTTCCTATACCCAAATATATGTTCCACTGTAACCTCATAATGCAACAAAACCTTCTGATGGTCTTCAAGTACATGTTAATTAACAGGAACAAACACTACAGCCTACTACTGCCAGGTGTCTTCACAACAAACAGCATATTCTACTAATTGAGGGGAAAAGCCAGGAGGCAGCCTATTGTACTGTAATAGTTATCTATGAGTGAATAGAAGTAATTGCTTCCAAATGCAATACAGAATTACCATAGATTAGTGTAGCATTTGAGCTTTAGCGCTGAGGTAAAATTGTTTCTCTGTTTCATGACCATGATCTTGAAAGTTTCATTTTGTTCCAATAATGAAGATGCTTGATCACATACTGAGTCAGGTAAATCACAAAGCCAACTCTTCAGTATTCCTGAACAGGCCATAACTAATGCCATAGCTGAAGACTGCATTAACCACAATTCAAATGAATAAAATTCAACATAAGCTCATTTGATTTGGTTACAATGGGAATAGAGACTTTATTCAGAAGTAAAATAATGCAACAATAAGAAATTCTCTTGTTCTGCTGTTGGGAGCCATTCTTGCTGAATGCCCTGCAGACAGGGTTAGAGTTGCCTATAAACTAGAAGTTTGCAGAGCAGGTAGGCTCCTTATTGAAGGAGGAAGTTTGGCTTGATGGAAAGAGTTGAATGTTCCTTGCCCCAGGTAATAAGAGGTGAAAACAGGAACAAGGATGTTTTGAGAGAACTTATGTAAAGGTCAGCAATCATTTGCATACGTGTGGGTGTTGCTTCTCATGCTTTTCCAAGGATATATATATATATATATATATATATATATATATATATATATATATATATATATGCTGGGCTAAATAAACTCGGGGCTCAGTATTCACTGTTAGCCCTCCCGAATCTATCTTCTGTCTCTCTCTCTTTATTTCTCAATCCTCACTCACCCTCTTGGGAACTGTTCACTCTTAGCTGGCAGGCTCCGGCAAGTGGAGCCCGAACAGGGACCTGAGCACAGGGGACTCAGTGGAGGACACCGCGGGACAAGAAGGCTAGCCAAAAAGTAAGGTAAGGGATTGTGGTGATTAATCAGGAGTTGTAATACAAGTAATCAAGAAAGGAAGAGCCCTGAGAAGAAAAATTAAAGAAAGAAAGGAAAGAAAGAAAAGAAAGGAAAGAAAAGAAAGGAAGGAAGGAAGGAAGGAAGGAAGGAAGGAAGGAAGGAAGGAAGGAAGGAAGGAAGGAAGGAAGGAAGGAAGGAAAGAAAGAAAGAAAGAAAGAAAGAAAGAAAGAAAGAAAGAAGGAAAGAAGGAAAGAAGGAAAGAAGGAAAGAAAAAGAAAAAGAAGGAAGGAAGGAAGGAAGGAGAGAGAGAGAGAGAAAGAAAGAGAAAGAAAGAAAGAAAAGAAAGAAAGAAAGAAAGAAAAATGAAAAATAAAATGGGCAATGGCAATAGCTGCATGCTTTTTGTATATTTGTAAATAGTTTTTTTTCAAATTTGTTAAAAAAAATAAAAAATAAAAAATAAAATGGGTAATCTTTTTAGTTTTTTAGAATTTGTAGGAAAGAAAGGGTTAGATCGTCCGAGGAATGCCCCAGTGATTGTGGAAGAAAGTGAAACTAGACCTTGCGCTCCACCAGCTGAGCTGCTTTATGCAGAGCCAGCTTTTGGAATACTATTTCCCAGGAATAGTAAAGACCCCTTAGACCCAGGGGATGCAGAGCAGTTAGAGGAAGAAGCCGCCTGATATTATGATGAGGAGTACTTTCCTCCATTTATGGCCATGGCCAAATCCAGCACGAGAAATCTCTCGCAGGGGAAGAGCAACTTCCTGGACTAACCAAGGAGCTGGACAGCAACGGCAGTAACAAGTTGCACATGATCTTGCCGCAGAGGACTGTAGGGCTATTACTTGAGAGAAGCAATGCCATCATGAAAGGAATTCTAGTAAATCCAGGGGTTATAGATGGAGATTTTACTGGGGAAATTAAAATCATGACCCACTCTCCTTCAGGGATCTCAGTGATCCAGGCAGGTCAGCACATAGCACAATTGTTCCTGCTCCCTCAAGTACAGACTAAAAATGCAACTAAGAAGAGTCAGAGAGGGAATGCGGGGTTCGGGTCATCAGACGCTTACTGGGTGCAAGCTATAGGAGCTCAACGATCAGAGCTTACCTTAACTATTAATGGAAAAGAATTCTAGGGTTTACTTGACACCAGGGCAGATGTGTCTGTTCTCACAGCAGATCAATGGCCTAAAGCTTGGCCTGAACAATCATCAGTGACACAGTTGCAGAAAATTGGGCAAAGCCAGAATCCAGAACAAAGTAGTGACATCCTATTTTGGAAAGATACAGAGGGTCATGAGGGTACCTTTAAACCATACATAGTTCCAGGATTGCCTGTAAACCTGTGGGGAAGGAATGTGGTGCAGAAAATGGGAGTGTATCTTTACAGTCCAAGTGAGGCTGTGACACAGTAAATGTTTAGCCAGGGGTTGTTGCCATATCAGGGATTGGGCACAGGTGGACAAAGAATACAGGACCCTATATTACCTATGCAGAGGCCTCCTAGAGCAGGCTTGGGGTATTTTTAAAGGAGGTCACTGGCCAGCCTGCACTCCATGCAGATCCAATTACTTGGAAGAGTGAGGATTCTGTACGGATCAGTGGCCTCTAACTGAGGAAAAAATTAAGACTGCAGAGCAGCTAGTGCAGGAGCAACTCAATAACAGTCATATAGTCCCCTCAAATTCACCTTGGAATTCACCTATTTTTATCATCAAAAAGAAATTAGGGAATTGGAGGCTTTTGCTAGATCTTAGGAAGGTTAATGAGACCATGAAGCTAATGGGTACTTTGCAGCCAGGATTGCCAACCCCCTTTGCTATACCAAGGATTACTTATAAGATTGTTCTGGACTTAAAGGACTGTTTTTATACAATTCCTTTAGCTCTAGAGGATTGTAAAAAATTTGCATTTAGTGTGCCATCTGTGAACTTTAAAGAACCTTTGAAGAGATACCATTGGAAAGTGTTACCCCAGGGCATGGTTAATAGTCCCACTTTATGTCAAAAATGTGTGACACAAGTGGTCGCTAAAACTAGGCAAGCCTATTCCCAAGTTTACATCATTCATTACATGGATGACATTCTCCTGGCACATAAGTCAGAAGTACTCTTATTAGCTTCTTATGCCCATCTACAACAGGCTCTGCAGGAGCAAGGTTTAGTAATAGCTCCTGAAAAGGTGCAAACTGAACTGCCTTATACCTACTTAGGACACAAGTTGTATCCAAAAACTATTTTGCCTCAAAAGGTGCAGATTAGGAAAGATAAATTGGCTACTTTGAATGATTTTCAGAAATTCTGAAGGAAGATATGCAAGTGAAAGGGTTATATCTTATTCATCCATTAATTTTTTATTCAAAACTATTTATTCACCAACTACCATATGCCAAGCTCATTGATAAGCAGTGAGCATACAGTTTTGAACAAAATTAACATCCCTGACCTCACAATGCTTTCCTTGGAGGTGCCATTTATCCACCATAGTAAATTTTTTTTAATGTTTTGGTATATTATACTCTTTACCCACTATTTTCACTGCCATTATTCTAGCTCAAGATAATCATCATTTTATTCCTGAACTATTATATTTTTCACTCTGCTCCCAGACCTACTCTATTAATCTAATATTGCTGAAAGTATCTTCTTAACACACCATTCTCATCACGTTGTTTCCTCATTCAAAAAACATTGTTTCTGTGTCATCTACAATGTCAAACACATATGTTTTTATATTTTCCCCAATCTGTCTGCCAACTTGCTAAAAGGTGCCCCTTTACCTTCCAACACACACATACAAGTTTCCCATTCCAATAAGTACAGGCTCCTTATGGATTCTAAAAATTTTCCTCAAACCTTTTTGTGTCTAAATCTTAGATCAAAGTCTTATTTTCATTAAATTTCATCCTTTGTTATAATCATCTAAATTCTGCTTATAATTTAAGACTCAAATTAAGCCCTAACCTAACAAATTTAGTTATGTTGTGCCTATTGTATAACAGACACTAAATTAAGTACAGGAGATAAAAGTAAATACACTAAATACAGTGTTATCACTCAGTGATAGACATAAGCAGACAATTACAACATAAAATGACAAATCTAGTAAAGACATGGAATTAAAAAGATAGTTACCCAGTTTAATAAGAGGTATGGGTAGAGATCAAGGATGGCTTCTTGAAAGAGGTAATGCTTAAGAAGAATTGTAAGGGATTATTAGGAGTTAACTAGGTGAAGGGAATAGAAAAATTCCAAGTAGAGTAGTAAGTCTGAACAAAGACACTGGCAAGATAAACAGCATAGCATGTCAGTATATTTACAAAGAACTCCATATTGCAGAAGAGTAAACTATGAGGTAGATAATCATGTAAGATTATGATAAGGAAATTGAGCAACTGGTGTGGAACCATTGGCAAGTTTTGCTGAGGAAGTGATGTGATCAGAAGTGAATTTTCATACATTCTTCTGCTAATTGTGAGAGGATGGGTTTGAGTACATTGTCCTAGAAGAGGGAGATCACTGCAAAAATCTACGCTTGCCTTAAGAAGTATAAGTTCTTATGGAAATGAAGAAGCTGATTCAAGATTATTTAGAAGATAAACTGTAATTTGGATATGAGAGCTAAAGGAAAGAAAAGACTTGAGAATGAACCTCAGCCTCAATTTCTATTTTAGATGATAAATGAATGGCATGTTCTGAGTCAACAACTATAGTGAGAGGAGCTTGTTTGAGGGGGAAAGAGATGTATTTAACATTAGGCAAAATTTTTAAAGTTATTTGTTTATATTCTAACTTGTTCAAAAGGGTTTAGGGCAGTGCATGAAACTAGTTTCCATAGGATGACCAGGTGGAGACAATCAGTAGGTTCTGAGATCATTACATAGCTAGAGAGAGGTAGGCATATTATTGACATAATACCACCAAGACTATTAGAGGGTGCTACTTCTTATGATGGCAATCAGTATCTTGAAAGCTGATTTATTCAAGAAACTGCAGGAAGTAGAACAAATGTCAGGTAATGGGTAGCACCTTTCAGAATATCAGCATTTAAGAAGAATAGCAGCAGAATTCATGGAATAGACCAAGAAGGAGTACCCAGAGATAATGCAAGCTGATTAAAGACAGTTGAAGTTTCAAGACAAAAGGAGTAATGAACCTTGTCAGATGCAACAGAAACATCTGTACAATAATTTCCCCTGAACGTCACAATTAAGATTTTTATTTAAGAGCCCTTTCAATTAGGTGTTGACAGTAAAAACCAGACTTTGGTCTACAAAGAAGTAAATAGAATGAAATAGAGATAACTCAATTCCACATTCAAAAAATAAGAGTGACAAAAAAAAAAAAAGAGACTGATATAAGAACATAGTGTGGTTGAAAGTTTGGAGAAGTAAGTCCAAGATGGTGGCATAGGTGGATGTTGAGTTCATCCCCTTCCAAGAACACATAAAATGTACACCTACATTAAGAGTAATTCCTCCTGAAAGACAATTGTGAATCAATTGAATGACTGCACAAGCAAGAAAGAGAGACCACAGGAAGAAGGTCAGAGAACCACAAGAGCTCTTTGGGAGCTGAGGGAACAACCCAGGACCAGAGGAACCAGTGAGAACCATTGTTTATATTTTCCCTATATTTGGATAGAGGGTCAGAGATCTATCCAGGTTCTCTAGCCATCTTGTAGGGTATGCTAGTATGCTCCAAGCCATCCCTCCAGCAGAAACAGGAGGGTACCATAGTATGCACACAGGAAGCCCTTCCAATTGGAGATTGATCTAGCAGATATGATGGAGTGCTGCTTCTCACAGATACTGGGATGCATGCATGTGAGTCTCCAATGCCTGGAGAGATACCCTGTTCAGAGAAAAAAAATATGAATATAGTGGAGCACACTTCATGCACACATGGGGATGCCCCACTCAAAGAAAGTGCAGAGCTAGCAAAACTCTGTGGCACCCATATAAAGGGCTGCCCTTTATATGGACAGAGTTTTGCATGCTTAGTGAATAGGGTGCTGCTATGCACAAGCAGGGCTGCCCCACCCTAAGTCATTTCTATAGGAGAGATGTCACATCAGGCATTGCTTGGGCCTTCCCTGACTACAACTGGCTTGCCAAAACTATTTGACACATAGTCTGCATAGAGGCCAATTTTTCAAGACTGGGCAAAATAGCTATTCTATCCAACTCATAGGAATAAATATAGAAAATTAAACAGAATAGAGAGACAAAAGAATATATTCTAAGTGAAGGAAGGGAAAAAATTCAAGAGAGAAACGCTAATGAAACAGAGATAAGTAATTTTTTAAATTAAAAATATTAAAAGAATTGGTCATAAAGGTATGTGATAAATTTGAGAGTAGACTAGAGAAACTTGGAGAACACTTTAACAAAGAGTTATACATAATAAAGAACTAATCAGAGAAGAAAAATGTAATTACTGAAATAAAGAATAAATTAGAAGGAATCAATAAAAGATTAGTTAATACAAAAAAAATGGATTAGCATCCTGAAAGACAGAATAGTGAAAATAACCCTTTCAGAACAGCAAAATGAGGAAAAAAAATTTAAAAAATGAGGATAGAATAAGAGATTTCTGGGAAAACTTCAAGGACTCCAACATTCATATTATAGGGATTCCAGAAAGAGAAGAGAGAAAGGAGCAGAAAGAATATTTAAAGAAATAATGGCTGATAACTTCCCTAATTTGAAGAAGAAAACAGATATTCAGGTCCAGGAAGCACAGAGAGTTCCAAACAAGATGAACTGAAAGAGACTCAAACCAAGACATAGTGTAATTAAAATGGCAAAAGTTAAGGATAAAGATACTTAAGGATAAAGAATCTTAAAGGCAGCCAGAATGAAAAACAAATCACATATAAGGGAATCCTCAAAAGGTTATCAGCTGATTTCTCAGAAACAAATTTTACAGGCCAGAAGAAAGTAGCAAAATATATTTCAAGTGCTGAAAGAAAGGAGTCTTGAATGTAGAATACTATATGTGACTATAAGGTTATCATTCAATTGAAGTAGAGATAAAGAGTTTCCCAGTCAAGGAAAAACTAAATGAGTTCCAAGTCAAGGAAAAACTACATGAGTTAACCACAACTAAACCAGCTTTATAAGAAATGTTAAAGAGTCTTCTTCATACAGAAACAAAAAGACCATAATCAGGATTAGAAAAATAAAAAAGAGAAAATATCTCACTGGTAAAAGCAAATATACAATAATCACGGTAACTCAAAAACATAAAAAGTTACTGTGGCAGAGACAGTTAAAATAGCATAGATGATACATGCTTTGTTCATCTGCTCTTATGACCACATCAAAGTTCTGATGGAAACATGGAGCAAACAGCAAGCAGAATAACCTGAGATCTATATGAATAAGCCCTACAATTAGAGAGAGAAATAAGAAATCACCCAGCGATAAGAGGAAGAAAAAGATGGCAGATGTCAGTAGCATGGCGGAGTGAGAGATGTACCCAGATCTCTCCCCTTGAAATAACAATAAGCTGGACATCTAAAACTTAACAAAAAACACTCGACCTGCATGCAAACATGTCTGAACTAGAGATCCATACATACGAGCTACCACAGGTCAGAAATGAGGGGGTTGGGTGTTAGACTGGGAGAAACAAAAAAGCTGCCTCTGACATCTGGAGTTCTCTGCAGGAGGAGAGGAAGGGGAGAAAGTGCAGTGGGTTCCCTAAACAGCTTTGCCTGAGAGAACTGTGAGCTCCACACAGTAGCAGTTCCCAGGGAGCAAGGCAGAAAGCGGAGAAATGGGAATGCCAGAGAAGCAATAGCTGATTATTACTAGCTGCAGTTGCAAAACACAGGCTGAGCTGTAACACCCATCCCCCAATCCAGAGGGCACTTCCCCTCATATCCTCCAAGACCAAACAATGTAGAGCCCTAGGGCAATCTAAGCAAATGATACTGAAACTGTCACTAATACTGACAGAAACTGAGACTAAGGGTAGTGAATGTGATAGAATATTTATAGGAAAAAAAGACATTATTAAGACTTTATATAAAGCAGGGTATAAGAGGCTTAGATGTCACCTACTGAAAACCAAAAGAAAAATACCTTCTTGGCAACAGACTAACAAGAGACCTTTCTATAATAAATCTTTCTGGGAGAGGGGAGTAAAGCAGAATACACTTCCATTAATGCTCAGATGGAGAAATAATCCATTAAAAAAAACTGAACAACCAAAGACTTAGGCATCTCAGAAAGAAAGAAAAAAAAATCCAGAAAATAAACTTACAGACATAGAAATATGCAATTTAAATGACAGAGAATTCAAGATGGTACTTCTGAAAAAAATATAGTGAACTCCAAAATGAGTCATATCAACAATTTTAGGATTTGATAAAATAATTAGATGAGAACAATGAGTTCTTTAGCAAAAAGATTAAAACCCTCAAAAGGAACCAACTAGAACTTCTGGAGATAAAGAACACATTGAAAGAGTTGAAAAAAAATAGCAAGCTTGGGAAATAGAGTTGACCAAATGGAGGAAAGGATCAGTGGTATTGAAGACAGAAATCTAGGAATAAAGCAAAAAAAAGAAGAGAGAAATGGAAGAATGAAAAATAATGAAAGAGAAATATAAAAAGTTGCTGATACCATCAAAAGAGGAAATGTAAGAATAATGGGCATTATTGAAGGTGAGGAAAAGAAGCTGGGATTAGAAAGCATTTTCAGACAAATAATTGACAAGAATTTCACAAATCTAAAAAAAGAACTAGAGGTTGGAATTCAAGATGTCAACAGAACATCAAATTATTTCAACCCAAAAAGGCCTTCTCCAAGACACATTGTATTAAAATTATCAAAAATCAGTGACAACAAAAGAATTCTCAAGGCAGCCAGGGAAAAGATGATAATGTATAAATTTAATAACCTAGAAGAAATGGACCAGTACTTAGAAAAATAAAACATTCCAAGATTGAATCAAGAAGAAGTGAAAAATCTAAATAGACCAATCAGCAGTATGGAAATTGAAACAATAATCAAAAACCTCTCGAAAAGTAAAGTCCATGACCAGATGGTTTCACCAGTGAACTTTACCTGATATTCAAAGAAGACTTAATATCTATTCTCCTCAAACTTTTCCAAAAAATCGAAGAGGAGGCTACTTCCTAACTCATCATAAAGATAATACACACAAAAACATTACAGACCAATATCTCTCATGAATACAGATAAAAAATCGTAATAAAGATAATAGTGAACTGAATACAGCTACATATTAAAAAGATTATATACCACAGTCAAATGGGCTTCATCCCAGAAGCAAAAGGATGGTTCAAAATATGCAAATTGATTAATGTGATACACCACAGAAACAAATTTAAAAATAAAAATTATATGATCATATCAATAGATGCAGAAAAATTATTCGACAAGATATGGCATCCATTTATGATCAAAACACTTAATAAAATTGGTATAGAAGGAAAGAACCTTAACATAATAAAGGCCATATATGACAAACCCTCAACCAACATTATACTTGATGTTGAAGAACTAAAAACCTTCTTCTAAGATCAGGAATAAGGCAAGGCTGTCCACTATCACAATTGCTATTCGAATAACATAGCAAGTGCAATCAGATAAAAGAAATATATAAAAGGCATCCAAATAGAAAACAAAGTCAAACTGTCACTATTTTCAGATGGCATGATTCTCTATGTAGAAAACTATAAAGACTCCATAAGAACACAAATGGAAACAATAAGCAAATACAGTAAAGTCTCTGGATACAAAATCAATGTTCAAAAATTCATAGTGTTTCTATACTTCAATAATGAAGTATCAAAAAAGAAGTAGAAAAATATAATTTCTTTTGCAATTGAATATAAACAATAATAATAAAATACCTAGGAATAAATCTAATGAAATATGTAAAAGACCTATATAATGAAAACTATAAGATCCTGTTACAATAAATCAAAAAAGATACAAAGAAATGGAATGATATTCCGTGTTCTTAAGTTGGAAGAATCAACATAGTTAAAATGACCACATTACCTAAAACATTATACAGATTTAATGCAATCCACATCAAAATCCAATCCGCATTTTTTGAAAGAAATAGAACAAAAATCAACAGATTCATATGGAAGCACAAAAGACCCCTAAGTGCCAAAGCCATCCTGAGAAAGAAAAAAACAAGGCTGGAGGCATTATTCTGCCTGACTTCAAATTATACTACAAAGTAACAGTAATCAAAACAGCATGGTATTGACAAAAAAAAAAAAAAAAAGGACACATGAACCAGTGGAACAGAATTGAGAGTCCAAAAGTAAACCCATATTTATGTGGGCAAATAATTTTAGGGAAAAAAAAGCCAGGGTCATTCAGTGGAGAAAGGAAAGCCTCTTCAATAAATGGTGCTGGGAAAACTAGAAAGTCACTTGCAAAAGAATAAAACTAGACTGTTGTCTATTGCCATATATCAAAATTAACTAAAATGGATTAAGTACCTAAATATAATACCTGTAATAATAAAATACATATAAGAAAACATAGGAACTAAATTCAGGGACCTTGGACTTAAAGAGGACTTCCTTTACCTGAAAGGCAAGGGAAGGTAAAACAAAAATAAATAAAGGGATTGCATTAATCTAAAAAGCTTCTGCATAGCAAAAGAATCTGTCAGCAAGATAAAGAGACAACCATTCAAATGGGAAAGTATATTTGCAAGCAATGCCTCCTATAAGGGCCTAATATGCAAAATATACAAAGAACTCATACAACTCAATAAACACAGAAAACAAATAATCCAAGTAAAAAATGGGCATAGGACCTGAACAGACACTTTTCCTAAGAAGACATACAAATGGCCAACAAATATATGAAAAGATGCTCAATATTGCTAGCTGTTAAGGAAATGAAAATCAAAACCACAATGAGATACCATCTCACACCTGGTAGAATAGCTATTATCAATAAGACAAATAATAACAAATGTTAGAGAGGATGAGAAAAAAAAGATCCCTCATATGCTGTTGGTGAGACTACAAATTGGTTTGGCCACTGTAGAAAACAGTATGGAGGCTACTCAAAAAACTAAGAATTAATATAACATATGATCCAGCTATCTCTGTACTGGGTATTTACCTCAAAGACTTAAAAATTCATATCCAAAAAGATATTTGCACACTGATGTTCATAGCAGTGGCTAGAACATGGAAGCAACTGAAGTGTCCTGTGCTAAATGATTGGATAAAGAAGCTGTGATATTGTGATATATATATATATATATATATATATATATATATATATATATATATACACACACACACACATATATATATATATATACGTATATATATACATATATATATATGTATATGTATATGTATATATACACACACACAATGGAATATTACTCGTCTGTAAGAAGAGATGAAATACTGCCATTTGAGACAACATGGATGGACCTCGAGATAATCATGTTAAGCAAAATAAGCCTGACAGACAATGTTGAAAATCACATGATATCGCTTATATGTGGGATATAAACCTAAAAGCAACAAATGAACAGGACAAACAAACAAAGACTCATGGACATGGTCAATAGACTAGTGATTACCCACAGGTAGAGGGAAGAGGAGGGAAGTGGAGAGGGTAAAGGGTGTCAAATATGTGGTGACAAAAAGAAGTCTAACTACGGGAGGTGAACACACAGTGTACATGTATATATGACATACTATTAAATTGTAAGGCTGAAACTTATTGGATTTTGTTAACCAATGTCACCATAAAATAAATTAGTTCATTAATTAAAAAAAAAAGAAAAGCAAAGAAGGACATTACATAATTAGAAAGAATCAATCTAAGGAGAGTATATAACCATTATAGTAGATATCTACACTTAACATTAAAGTATCCAACTTTATACAGCAAATATTAATATACACAAAGACAGAAATTAACAGTAATACAATAATAAATGGGCCCTTTATACTCCACTTACCTCAATGGATAGATAATGGATACACAAAATCAGTAAGGAAATAATGGCCTTAAATCCTACATTTAATTGATTTGACTTAATAAACATTAATAGAGCATTTTGTTTAAAAACTGAAGATTACACATTTTTCACAAGTGCACATGAAACATTTTCCAGGGTGGATCACTTTCCAGATGGTTCACATAGAAGACTACAAAACAAGTCTTAATAAATTAAAAAGTAAAAGATTTAAATTATATCTAGCACATTTTCTGACCACAATGGCATGTAATTAGAAATCAACTACTGGAAGAAAATGTAAATATGTGGAGAGTAAACAACATGCTTCTAAACAACTAATGGAACAAAGAGAAAAACAAACAGGAAATCAAAAAACACCCAAGATAAATGAAAAGTAAACACAATCTTACAAAATATTGGATGCAACAAGAGAAAAACAAAGTTATAAGAAAGTTTATAGCTATAGGCCTACCTCAAGAAGCAAGAAAAAAATCCCCAATAAACATCTAACTTTAAACTTAAAGGAACTAGAAAAAGAGGAACAAATTAAACCCAAAGTTAGTAGAAGAAATAAAAGAATAAAGATTAATGAGGAAATAAATAAAATAAAAACAATAGATCAAACTAAGAGCTAATTATTTGAAAGAATAAATAAAATTTACAAATATCTAGTAAGACTCTTCAAAAAAAAAGGAGAATACAAATAAATAATTGAGAAATGGAAAAGGAGAGATTATAAACAACACCACAGGAATACAAAAAATTATTAAAGTCTGCTACGAACAATTATACCAAAAAACATTGACAATCTAGAAAAAAAGATACATTTTTCAAAATATACAACCTTCCAAGATTAAACCAGAAATAGAGAATATGAACACATCAACTGTGAGCAATAAAATTGAAGATTTAATTAAAAAGCTTCCAATAAAAGCCCAGGACCAGATGGCTTTACAGGTGAATTCTACTAAATATTTAAAAAAGAATTAGTAACTATCTTTCTCAAAATATTCAAAATTTGAAGAGAAAGGAACATTCCAAACACATTCTACAAAGACAAAATTACACTGATTCAAAAATCAGAAAAAAGACACTACAAAGGACCGGAAGTATATTTGATGAACATAGATGATAAAATTCTCAACAAAATGCTAGTAAACTAAATTCAACAGCACATAAAAATTATTATATACCATGATCAAGCAGAATTTATACCAGGAATGCAAGCATAACTCAATATTCACAAACTATTTGTGATTCATTACATCAACAAAATCAAGGATAAAAATTATATGATTATTTCAACAGATGCAGAAAAAGCATTTTATAAAATTCAGCATTCATTTATGATAAAAATTCTCAACAAAGTATGTATAAAAGGAACATATTTTAATTTGATAAAGGCTGCATATGACAAGCCCACAACAAACATCATACTCAGTGGTGAGAAGCTTTCAACTTTTCTTCTAAGATTAGGAACAAGACAAGTATACCCATTCTCACCACTATTATTCAATACAGTATTAGAAGTCCTAGCCATAGCAATCAAACAAGAAAATGAAATAAAATACATCCAAATTGAAAAGGAAAAAGTACAACTGTCACTATTTGTAGATGACGTAATAATACGTGCAGAAAAACCTAAAGAATCCACCTAAAAATAACAAATTAATAAAATAATTTAGTAAAGTAGCACGATATATAATTAATGTGTAGAAATATCTTACATTCTATACACTGATAATGAAGAACCAGAAAGGTAAATTAAGAAAACAATCTCATTAGCCATTACGACAAAAAGAATAGAATATCTGGGAATAATTTTAACCAAGGAAGTGAAAGACCAGTCCTCAGAAAACTATGACATTAAAAAAAAATGAGAGCTTCCAGTTAAGACAGCAGAGTAAGTAAATGCTATGTTTGCTTCCTCTCACAACTACATCAAAATTACAACTAACCTACATAGTAGCCATCATTGGGAATCACCTAAATTCTAGTTGAACAGAAGTTCTACAACTGGGGTTACATGGAAAAGGCCACCTTGAGACTAATAGGAGGGGCAGAAATGCAAAATGAGTTGATCTAGCACCAGCAGTTGAGAATGAAAAATATCTTGGCTGTGGAAGTCATCCCAAAGGAGTGAGGGGTTCCAACCCCACAGTGGGCTCCCCAACCCAGGGTTCCAGTACTGGGAAGAGAATTCCCAATAACTTCTGGCCATGAAAATCAGCAGAGATTGTGGCTGAGTGAAACGAAGTTCTGAGGAGTCACAGACTTTTCTCTTAAGAGGCCTACACTCAGACTTACTCATTAACAGACTCACTTGCTCTGAGCTCCAGCTCTATGGCAGCAGCTCAAGTGGCACTAGGAGCATATGGGGAAGAAGTGATTTATCTGGCTATAGGGCAAGACCTGGAGGGGCAGCTTTCTCCCAGGCAGAGGTATTGGCAGAGAGCACTGTTCTTTTATTGAGCTTTCCTAGGCCTGGCCAGCAGACCAAGGGAGCACTATATTGGAGTCTCCATCAATCTAGCTGACATTTGTTGCCTTGTCCTGGTGATTCCCTGAGACTCTATCGCTACCAACTTGTGGGCCCACCCAAGCCACTTCCAGTGGCTTTTCCATACAAATAGCCTATCTTAGCTCAAACAGCAGACTTTCCTAAAATCTCTCAAATCGTCACAAAAATAAATAAGAAGCACATAGCCTCAGCACAACCTGTACTTCTTGCTGAGCAGCTCCAGGTCTGGTATTAGTGGCAACTAGCCTCAGTTTACGACTTGAACTATTGCGGCACTTCCAATCCCAATGTGGGGAGTGAATATTAGCAGATTGCTTGGTGGCTCATGCCAGGTGAACCTTGGCAGGGTACAGTCTGCAGGTAAACTTGGCCTGTGGCAGGGCCCTTTCCAAGAGTCCCCAGCCTGCCTACTCAGGACTGGCTTCCATCTGAATGAGTTCCACCCAGGGTCACACCTGAGTACGACCCATCAAAATGATAGATAAGCAGGCACCAGAGTCCAGCTAAAGCAAATTCTGCTTTGTAGGGTCATCCCCTCTATAACAGGTCCTCCACTGGTGATGGCCACGCAAATAGCAACCAAAGCTCAACTATAATAAGAAGGTACACACAACCTTGACAAAGGCACACCTGGTGCACCTGGCTCAGGTGACCAAGGAGACTGTGCCACTGGAACATACAGCACACCTGCAATATGAGGCTGCTCTAATAAGACTAGGAGACATAACAGCCCTACCTAATACATGAAAACAAATGTGAGACATGAAAGGACAGAACAAAGTTTCAGAAAAAGAACTAAACAAAATGGAGTCAAGCAATCTACCAAATGCAGAGTTGAAAATACTGGTTAAAAGGATGCTCAGTGAACTTGAGGAAAGAATAGTTGAACTCAGTGAGAACTAACGAAGGGATAGAAAACATAGGACAGAACCAATCAGAAATTAAGAATACAATAATTGAAATGAAGAATCCCTTAGGGGGAATACAGTAGATTAAATGGTTCAAAGGTTCACGTCAGTAATTTAAAAGATAAGGGGATGGAAAACACCCAATCATAACAGCAACAAGAAAAAAATAATTCACAAAAAAGAGGTTAGTTTAAGGGGCCTCTGGGATAACATCAAGCATACTAACATTCACATAGTAAGGATACAAGAAGGAGAAGAGAGAGAGCAAGGGATTATTTCAAGAAATAATGACTGAAAACTTCCCTAATCTGATGAGGGAAATAGTCATACAAGCCCAGTAAGTGCAGAGAATCCTAAATGACATGAACCCAAAGAGACCCACACCAAGGCACATCATCATTAAAATGCCAAAGGTTAAAGACAAAATCAGCAAGAAAAAAGCAGTTAGTTACTTACCAGGGTGCTCTCATGAAGCTATCAGCTGATTTCTCAACAGAAACTTTTCAGGCCAGAAGAGATTGGCATGAGATATTCAAAGTGATGAAAAGCAAGCACCTATAACCAAAATTATTCTACCCAGCAAAACTATCATTTAGAAACAAAGAGCATATAAAGAGCTTCTCAGCCAAGGAAAAGCCAGTATTACAAAAAATGTTGGAGAAAATTCTTTAAGAAGAAGATAAAAAAAAGGTTTAAAAAATATGAATAATTAAGTGGGTATAACTACATATCTAGCAGCAATTACTTTAAATATAAATGAATTAAATGCTTCATTCAAAGATAAAATGGATAAGAAAACAAGACCCTTACATGTGCTACCTACAGGACACTCCCTTCAGATTGAAAGACACACAGACTGAAAGTAAAGAAATAAAAAAAATGATGTTTCATGGAAATAGAAACAAAACAACATAAAAGCTGGGGTAGCAATACTTATACCAGAAAAATAGACTCTAAAATAAAGACTATAACAAGAGACAGGAAGGACTGAGTGTTCCCACTTCAGGTATTTATCTGAAGAGACTGAAAACACTACTTTGTGAATCATGTATTCATTGCAGCATTATTTACAGTAGCCAAGATACGGAGACATGCTGGGTATTCATCAATGAATGAATGGATAAAGAACAGGTGGTGTGTGTGTGTGTGTGTGTGTGTGTGTGTGTGTGTGTGTAATGAAATATTACTCACACTGTGAAAAAAAAGAAATCTTGCTATCTGCAACAACATAGATGGATATTAGATCTAAACAAACAAACAAAAAGCAAATATAAAGGACATTATTTAGACAACTGAGAAATTTTGAATATGAACGGAAAATTAAAAATCAATTATAGGAATTAAACCCCAAAAAAGTACATAAATATGTGGAGATTAAATAGCATGCTTTTAAACGATAATAGATCCAAAAATATCAAACAGAAAATATAAAAATATCTTGAGACAAATAAAAAACACAATCTTACAAAATAAATGGTTGCAGCAAGAGCAGTTACAAGAAGAAAGTTTTTAGCTACAGGCCTACCTCAAGAACCAGAATTTCAGATAACAATATACCAGATTACAAAATTATGAGAAAACTTTTAAAATAAAATAAATAAATAATAGAAAGAAATAAAAATAACTGCTTATTTTTAGCACACTGGGAAGAGCATTGATCAATTCTAGAGGTTTTTAATTCTTTGAGACTTTCCTGTTTTAAAAGATATAGTGATGGACCTGGAGGGGGCTGGGAGTGTTGGAATGAGGGAGAGGAGAACAGAGAGAGCAGAGAATAGAAAGGGGAGAGGAGAGAAGAGAGAAAGTGAGAAAAATGCAAATTTTGAAAAAAATTTTGAATCATTCACAATGCCCATTATAGTGCTTGACATGACAAGAGTCAAAAAAATACATATTAATGGGTTAGTATAAACACTGGTAAAGGAATCATATATATATATATGAAACACGTAAAAACATATTGCCCCTTCACAGTAGCATCATCACTAATAGTGAAGAACCTCTGAGAACTAGAAATCACTTAAAAAAAAAAAAAGGAACAACCTTCTAAGGCTATTGTTACCCATATAAAAGGCCACATGATAGCTCCTTTCTGGCCCCAAGGCCTCTGGATGACAGGCTTTATGGTGATGTCACTGAGCAAGTGGGCCCTCAGATCCCACTTGGTGGTACAGAAGCCCACAGAAAGGAGGGCCAGAAATTTTTGGCTTCAGCTCAATTTCCACTTCTACAGGTAGCTATGAAACTCAAATAGAATCCAAATAAGGAAGATATTTTGTAAAGAGAGAAACAGAATTGCCATTTGTCCTGGTTTCACCCCAATGGTGGGAGCAAATATAGTGATTCCCTTGTATCAAAACAAAATTTTATCCTAAAATCTCCATCCATCATCTTTAGGGGTCTGCCTGGAGTCTGGCAACACACACACACACACACACACACACACACACACACACACACACACACACATATACATATATATATATACATAAATACACACATACACACATATATATATATATATATATACATAAATACACATATATATGCATATATATACATAATATATATACTTGTGTGTGTGTGTGTGTGTATGCACTGTTTGACTAGTACTATCTTTGCTTTTTTCCTTCCTTTTCTTTGCCATCCTATTTAAGAGACCGACAACTATTAATTTGCTCAAGTACATTTTTTAGTTCTGTACATATTCAGACACCTCTCATCAAAATAACAAACTATGGTGGCTTTCCTGGTAAAGTTCTTTTCTAAAGTTGCCAAGTCAACAGTCATGGCTTTTGCCTAAATGTCTGATTTGCTCTATCTTGCTATGCTAGGACTGTTCTTCATGTTATAAATACTGACTCACTCTCAGCTAGGTTCTTCCTAGCTCCTCCTCTCCACAGTTCCACTCATGCTAGTACTTATTCAAACACTATTTCAGAAAAAGAACTGGAATTTCGGAAAAAAATTGATTTAGACATCTTTATTTCAAAAAGGAAGAGTGTTTGCTAATTTTTTCAACCAACAATATTTAGCACCTGATCTACCTATTGGATGATAAACAAGCATCAAGGAAAGAATATTTCTGAAGACAAAAAAATACCACAAATTCTGGTTATAAAAGAACAATTCTCCCTTTACTTATATAACAAAAGTAGTTTAATTAAAGTGTGAAGAAAATGAAAAAGAGAAAGAATAGCTAATGATGGAGAACTGTATCACAGTAATTCCTATTAGAAAAGTTCAAAACAAAACACCTTTACAATCGAGAAACTTTTTTCAGTTAAAAATTGTTTCAACTGAAATAAAAACAAGATGTTCATGATATCTTAGAATGTTTATTATAAAAGATGTTTATTACAATAAGATGTTTATTACAACAGAATTTGTAGTAGCAAACCACTGAAAATGACCTCAGTACCCATTAATGGAGATGAGTTGAATAAAGTATTTATCCATACCATGTAGCATTAAACAGATATTTGCAGGGTTAGAAAGCTATTTAAAATGTAATGATAATTATTTTAAGATGAAGTTGAATAGTAGTAGCAGTTATAATGTGATCTTATTTTTTTCTTAAAAAGTGAAATTTTTGTACATATGTCTATTAATATGTCTATAATTGTCTACACATTGAATGAAATATAAAAGAACATGTACAAATTGTTCACGTAGGTTGTATCATTTGGATGGTTTGAAGGTTATCACATCTGTATTGCTGAAATGACTTTAAAAATAAAACATCTAAATATTTCATGATACTTCATGTTCATCCAGACTTGAAACATCTCAAGAGACTAGATGACAAGACTTAAGAATAAATAAAATGTATAATTTTGTGAAGAAAATAATTGCAGACCCATTAAAACTCTTTTAGGCATTACTGCCAGGGCAGGCCAGAAAAGGGGCATGCTATAGATGGGTCAGAGGATCCAATAACTGACCTAAGGCTATGTGCCCAGAAAAGAGGAGGATGGGGAGGTTTATACTGAGATACAAGTTCAGAGATTTTTTTTTCAGCCATGTTCATTCTACCAATAAACCCAATAAAGACATTCTTTGTGTTTTGAGAGAGGGTGGAATCAAGATGGTGAATTAGGTAAACTCTGTGCTCACTTTCTCCTATGATTACATCACAATGACAATTAAATTATAGAACAACTATCACTGAGAACCACATGAAGACTAGCTAAACAGCATTTCTATAACTAAGGATATAAAGAAGAAGCCACATCAGGTGGAGGGCAGGAAAACATGGACCAGGTAGGTCCCACACCTATGGAGGAGCAATTAACAAATGGGGGGATAATCCAGCCATAATGGACTACTATAAGAAGTTGGGGGTCTCCAACTCTACACCATGGCTCCACAGCCTGGGGTACCTGTGCTGGGTAGAGGAGGTCTCATAACATCTGAAGAGAAAAACAGTGGGAATTATTTCCAAGAAAGGCAAAGGGCTATAAGAGACTGAGAGGCTGGTCCTAAAAAGCCAGCGCACAAACTCACTTATTCTAAGTTCCAGCATACGGCAGTTGCTCAAAAAATATTAGGGACATATGGGGAGAAAGAAAATCGACTAACTTCAGGGCAAGAGTTGAGTTTGAGGCAACTTTCAGCAGACAAAAATGCTTGCAAGTGCCATTGTTTCTTTGTCTTCCTCAGACTGCAATGGAATACTATCTAACATTTACCACAATTGACATAACAAACTGGTTGTCATATCTGGCACCAGAGATCAGCTAATGTGACTCATTTGTGGGGTCAGTTCTCACACAACAGCTCATCCAGTATGGTCATGGTCAATCTTCACAGCCAGTCAGTCTGAAGGTAAACCACACCCACCGATATGACAGCAGCAATTCAGGTCCAGCTGCAAGCACACACAACCCACATAGGGGACACCTTTAGAACATCTGGCTCAGGTGACCAAGAAGACTGCAACAATGGTCCACACAGGAAACCTTCTATTTAAAGCCACTTTTTTCAAGTCCAGTAGACATAGCAGATCTACTTAATACATAGAAACAAAGAGAGTGAGCCAAAATGAGGAGCAAAGCAACATGTCCCAAATGAATAATAGGACAAAACTTCAGAAAAAGAACTAAACAAAACAGAGACAGTCTACCAGATACAGGAATAAAACACTGGTTATAGGATGCTCAATAAATGTTAGAGAAAAATTGGTGAACTCAGTAAGGACTTCAACATACAGATAAAAAACATAAAAAGCAAAAATTATAACTGAAGAATACAATAATTAAAATGAAAAATACACTTGGGGGAACCAATGGCAGATTAGTTGAAGCAGAGGATCAAAATAGAAATCAGAAACACAAGGTAGCTGAAAACACCCAATCATAACAGGAGAAAAAAAAATTAAAAAATGAGGACTATTTAAGAAACTTCTGGGACAACATAAAATATATCAATATTTATATCATAGGAGTCTTATGAAGAGAAAAGAGAGAGCAAGAGATTGAAAATCTATTTTAAAAAATGATGAAGAACTTTCATTATCTGATGAAGGAACTAGATTTACAAGTCCAGGAAGACAGAGAGTACCAAACTAAATGAACCTAAAGAGGTCCACACCAAGTTACATTATAATTAAAATGGCAAAGGTTAAAGACAAAGAGAGAATCCTAAAAGTAGCAAGAGAAAAACAGTTAGTTATGGACAAGTAAGTTCCCATAGGACCATCAGCTGATTTTTCAATAGAAATTCTGCAGGTCAGAAGGAAATGGCATGAAATAATCACAGTAATGAGAATCAAAGACCTACAACCAAGACTACTATAAGCAGCAAGATTATCACTTAGAAATTGAGAGTTAAAGAGTTTCTCAGATAAGAAAAAGCTAAAAGAGTTTATCACCACTTAGAACAAATGCTAAGCAAAAAAGAAAAGATCAAAAATAGAAATGAGAAAATATAGGAAAGAAGAAAATTCTCATTAATAAGAGCAATTAGTAAAAGCAGTAAATCAACCAACTATAAAGCTAGTATTAAAAGATAAAAGTAGAAAGATCCTGCATAATTACAACAATAAATGAATACACAAAAACACACAAAAGAAATAAAAATAATGACAAAAACATAAATATGGAGGAGGTGAGTAAAAATTGTAGTGATATTGGAATGAATTTGAACTTAAGTGACCATCAATTTAAATTAGACTGCTACAAACATAGCTTGATATATATGAAGCACATGGTAATCACAAAACAAAAATCTATAAGATATACAAAAAATAAAAAGAAAGGAATTCAAACACAACACTGAAGAAAGGCATCAACATATAAGAGAAGAGAGCATGAGAATAAGAAAGGAGCAGAAAAGAACTACAAAAACAATCACAAAACAATACAATGACAATAGCTACATACCTATCAATAATTACTTTAAATGCAAATGGATTAAATACTCCTATGAAAAGACTTAGGATGGCTGAATAAATAAAAAGCAGGAATCATACATATATTGCCTACAAGACCCCTAGTTCAGACAAAAATATATAGAGAACTGAAAGTAAATGAAAAAAACATGCTGGCTAGCAATACTAATATCAGACAAAATTGGGCAATAACAAGAAACAAAAAAGGACATTTTATAGTGATAAAGGAATCAATACAACAAGAGGATATAACCTTTGCTAACCGTCTATTCACCCAATGCAGAAGCACCTAAATATATAAAGGAAATATTGACAGACATAAAAAGACAGATCCATAGTAATACAGTAATATCGGAGAGTTTAACATCACCATGGACACTACCAAAAAAAAAAATTGTAGACCAGTATCTCTGATAAATATGTATATAAAAATCCTCAATAAAATAACAAACAATTCAGTAATACATTGAAAAATTCATCCACAGTTGAATTTATTTCTGAGGTGCAAGGTTAGTTCAATATCTGCAAATTAATTAATATGATATATTACATGAACAACATGAAGAATAAAAATTATAATATCAATAGATACAATTAAAGTATTTGACAAAATCCAATATCCATTTCAATAAAACCCTCAGCAAAGTGTGAATAGAGGAAACATACCTCAACATATCAACAGCTATATAACAAATTCAGTTAACATTATACTCAACAATGAGAAGCTGAAAGCTTTTTCTTCAGATAAAAAAACAAGACAAGGATGTTCATTCTCAGCACTTTATTCGACATGGTACTGGTACTTCTGAACATGGCAATGACAAAAATAAATAAATAAAGTATGTCCAGATTGAAAAGGAAGAAGGAAAACTGTCATTATTTGTAGAGGACTTGATTCTATAGAGAACTCTTAAAGATTTTACCAAAAAAGTATTAGAACTAAAAAATAAATTTAGCTATCAATATAAAAAATTAATATTCAGAAGTTGATTGCATTTTTATGCACCAATAACAAACTACCAGAAAAAGAAATAAAAATATCCCATTCACAATTGCATCAAAATGAATAAATTTAACCAAAAAGGTAAAAGACCTTTATTCTGCAAGCTATAATATATTTAAAAAGAAATTAAAAAATATATAAATAAATGGAAGACTATATTGTGATCATGAATTGAAAGAATTAACATCATTCAAATTTTCATACTACCCAAAGAAATCTATGGATTCAAAGTAATTCCTATCAAAATACAAATGACATTTTTCAGAGAACTAGAACAAATAATCCTAAAACGTATATGAACCACAAAAGATCACAAATAGCCAAAGTAATCTCTTAAAGTAATTCAGAGAAAGACAAATACAATATAATTTCACTTATATGTGAAATCTAAAAAACAAAACAAACAAAATAACTCAAAAATACAGAGAACAAACACTGATAGTCACCAAATGAGAGAGGGGTTAAGGAATGGGCAAAAAGGTAAAAGGTATTAAGAAGTACAATTATCAATTATAAAAATAGTTGTGGGGATGTAAATTACAGCATAGGGAATATATTCAATAATATTCTAATAACTATGCAATGATGCTAAATGGATACTAGACTTATCAGGGTGATCACTTCATAAGGTATTTAAATGTCTAATCACTAGGTTGTACGCCTGAAACTAACATAATATTGCATGTTAATTATAACTGAAAATGTATTTAAAAATATAATCTAACAGACAAGATTTTTTAAAAAAACCTCTTCTACCTCTTGGAAACAGGTTACGTTATTTTGTTGTTTACAAAGGTATCTGTTGTACTACTCTACCTCTCTTAACCACATTCTGAAATCCTAGCAGAGTGGATTCATCTTGAAGAGCCACACTAATTTTAAATAAAGAAGTAGCATGTCTATTTACTTTCCTTTTGACCACAGTCCTTTGTTAACACTTAAATCAAATATTTTTTTTTCTAGAAAGAGCTGCAGTCCCATTTTTAAGGGTAGTGAACAGTTACTTTGTAGGAATGGTTCTGTCCTCTGGCAGCTTGACATGTAATAAATTCAAGTAAAGCTATATTGAGAAACAGAAAAATAAAAGGCCATTCTTTTATTCATTGCTGATTTTTAAAAACTAAAACTTTTCTGTGAATCAAGTATTTTATTTGAAAATATTTAATTAGGACAAAAACAACTTAGAGATATTGAAAATAGTAGACTAACTTTGGGCATTATAACAATTCTTCATGCTTTCCCCCTTTGTCATTTTCATGGTTGAATTGTCATTTTTAAGAAATACCAAGACTGCTAATAGATTGACTGGCACTGTTGGCATCTTACTGGAAGGAATAATTTAAAAGTTTGATGTAAACTAAGAGAAGTTAAGATACAGTTATCCAGAGCTGTAGAGTCTGGGAACTTAAAAGAATCTTAATGAAAAAAAAAATTCTAAATATAAAATTAAGGGATACTTCCAAGGCAGAATTCTTATACCATAAAAAATGTATTTTTATTGCAATTAAAAAATGTGAACTGGAAGCTTAGTCTTCATTTTCTAAAATTGTATTCTAATTTAAAAACTTAAGCTCATAATCTACCCTGTGCTCCAGTATGTTAATTCTTCTTCATCATAATGTGCACATAAAAGTGTTTAATACATATTTTTTAATGTGTAACTAAACTTTGTTAAATAATTTTATACAACTTTCTATGACTTAGAAATATTATTTTTATATTCAATTCAATTTATATAGCTGCAATATTAATAATAGAAAAAAATGTTTCTGAAACTGGTTTTGATATCAAGAGTAGTATGTATACACACATACAGCTATATAAAACTTTATCTATAACAAAACCTATATATTAAGTAAAGGATGAAAACAGAACAAGTAATGTTGATTCCTTCATTGGAAAAAAAATATTGTATTACAAGTAGCTATAGTATAGGTTACCTTTGTCTATTATAAATTAATCAGGGGTCAGAGAACACTCTCAGTGACTATCTACTGGGGGTCCATGTTCCCATAAGGTCTGTAGCCAAGGGTCCTCTAAGAGCAAAAAGGAAATTTCATATCATTTAGCTTTTCCAGAAATATCTCTCTTCACTCTTTGTTTTCCTCTTCTACTCATTTATTCTCTCTTTTTTTTTTTTACTGTGAATTTAATCATAAATAATTCTCTTTTTGGCTGCTAGAATAATTTATTTTTGTTTCTTTTTCTTCCTGCTCCTGACATGAGGTGCTGCCTTTTATTTCTCAGACACACCAGAGATCAGCATACAGATTGGTGAATAAATTTTAGTTCTGTGAGCACCTATTAATGTCTGTGATGCTAAATTCATTAATTCTTTCATCATTAACAGTAAAATTAGAAGAAATAATGGTTTCTCTCTTTTTCTGTCAAGCTGTATTGCTAACATGAATCTATAAGCTATCTTAACTCTCTTGATTTGACACAATTTTTTTTCTCTAATAGAATGAAACTTTTTTCTTTATTTCAAGAAATTTATTAAAGTCTCTGAAGATATCACTTAAACATTTTCCTTAACAAAACTGGAAACGACAACAACAACATAACAACAGCTTGATGGGTTCATGGTAAATAAATCAAAAACACAGAGATTAAATTTTCTTAAAACACACAAGCGTTTACAAATTAAAAAGTATATTACTGAGTAAAATATTTTTGTACAATCCCAAATGTTTGAAAAATAGTTCAAGATGTTTGTCAAACCTAAAATGGGCCTGAGTTATCTATTTATTTTTAATTTAGGCAAACCTAATTCTTACTAGCTGAATGTTTTAGTTAGTAAGCTTGGTAAAAAACAAACAAACAAAAGTAACAACAAAAAAAAACAAAAAATAACCAAACAACAACAACAACAACAAAAAGCACTTAATATAGAAGAAAAATCTTTAAAAATTCAAATTTAATTTTTTTTATTGAGATGTAATTGACATAAAATGTTGTGTAAACTTACGGTGTGCAATGTGATGGTTTGATACACTCATGTATTGCAAACTGATCACTAATATAGCATTATGTCCCATCTTGTCATTTCTTTTTTGCAATGAGAACATTTAAGATCTACTCTTTTAAAAATATAATCATTCAACTTGAAAACAAGTTACCTTTGTGAAAGTCTTTCTGGAAGATATGATGGCTCCATTCTGTACTTTTCAGGTCATTCAGATCACATCCCACATTATGTGTTGATAAACTATGCATAAACCTTCCTATCTCAGCATATGAAAACATACTTTTTCTGTGCTTTTCATACTAGTTATTATAATTGTTTCTTTAGGATATAGTCAACAAATATTGTAGGATAGTGGGAATGACCATGTCAACAGTTTGTTACTGAAATAAAAATTTCTTCTCGGAGTAACTTTGGCTTTTAGTGATTATAAAAATTTCTATTTAGTTACTTCTTTATCCAGCCTTGTAAATATTGGCCCCATCAATCTTGATGAGGAATTCATTCCTAGTCCAAGACAAGGTAGCCAATGCATAAATGTGTGCTGGAAAGATAAATATGATAGAAAAGAGTTGGTGTTTACTGTGTATAAATAACATACTTTTCAAAATAAATACCCTTGGTATAAGAATCTGATGAAGTCAAATTGATGGAGAAAATAAAAAAAAGAAATTGTTGGAAAAGAAAAAGAAGAGATAAGAGACTGTTAAACATTCTCTGTCAAAATTATAATTTGGGGGCCAGTTTAATTTAACTGTGTACATTTTAATAGGAAAATAAAACTGGAATTTCAAAATAGGAAGGGACTAGAAATTATCTAGGCTGAAGAAGCTTTCTCATTTTCCAATTTGTAAATATTTGACTCAGTAGCTTTAGTTTAGAAAATTATTTAATAATAAGTGTTATGTATTAATTTTCTATTGTTGCCATACCAAATTATTATAAATTTAGTGGCTTAAGATGATGTATTTTAATAACAAATGTATTATTTTCTTACAGTAAGGCAGAAAAAAGTAAAACATGAGTCTAACTGGGATAAAGTCAAGGTTTCAGCAGGTCTGCATTCATTCTGGAGGTTCTAGGGGACAATCCATTTTCTTGCCTTTTCTAATTTCCAGAACTTGCTAAGATTCTTTGGCTCTTGACCTTCTTCCTCCATCTTCAAAGCTAACTTGCTTATGTTATATCTCTTTTTCTTCTGCATCTCTCTTTCCCTTACAAGGATTATTGTAATAAGTGGGCACACCCACGTAATCCAAGATAATCACTCTATTATATCCATGTGTCATTTTACAATGAAGATATATTTTAAGAAATGCATTGTTAGGCAATTTTGTCATTGTACAATTATAGAATGTACTTACACAAACCTAGATGGTATAGCTTATTACAGGTTTGTAGCCTAGGAGCTACAAACCTCTATAGCACGTTACTGTACTGAATACTATAAGTAATTGTGATACAATGGTAAGTATTTGCATATCTAAACATTTCTAAACACAGAAAAGGTACAGTTAAAATATGACATAAAAGATAAGAATGATACACTTGTATAGAGCACTTACCATAAATGGAGCTTGTAGGACTGGAAGTTGTTTTGGATGAGTCAGTGAGAGAATGGCATGTGAATGTGAAAGTCTAAGGCATTATTGTACACTACTATAGACTTTATAAACACTGTAAACTTGGACTACCTTAAATTTATGAAAATAATTTTCTTTCTTCAATAATAAACTAATCTCTGTAAACAGAGCTCATACTGTGCCTGCCTCATAGGCTGGTAGAGGGTCTAATGAGATAAAGACAAGTTTGATAGACATTTTTCTTATAAACTGAGCATAGGACTGAGAATAAAAACTTTTAGTCTTTATTGCCAGTGTTATTTCAGTGTATAAATTTAGGTATTTCAAAAATATGTCCTTTTTGGAGTTCTGATGAAGATGGTGGAGTAGGTAAATGCTGTTCTTTCCTCCTCACATCAAAATTACAACAAAACTACAGAATAAACATCACTGGGAGTTGCCTAAAGTCTAACTGAACAGAAAATCTACAAATGGGGACATATAGAAGAGGCCCCTTTGAAAATGGTAAAAGAGGTAAAAACACAGAATGATTTGGTCCCACACCTATATGTGGCAGTTGAGAATCAGAAGGGATATTTCAGGCGCAAAGGTGCCCTTGGAAGAGTGAAGGGTCCTGGCCCCACATCCAGGTCCCCAGCCCAGGGTTCTAATGCCAAGAGAAGTCCCTATAACTTCTGTCTATGAAAACCAAGGGAGATTGTGGCTGAGTGAGACAGAGGGCCACTGCCACTGGAGTCAAAGGCATTCCTCTTAAGGGTCCTACATGATGACTTACTAAAAGACTTACTTGCTCTGAGCTCCAGCATTGGGGCAGCTGCTTGAAAAGCTCTAAGTACTTGACTGTCTGGCTTCAGGGAGAAGGCAGGTGGGGCAGCTATCTTCTAGACAGAATGCAGGCAGAATCCATTGTTTCTTTGTTTAACCTTCCCTCTCCCATCATTCAGATGTAGGCAGCCACTATATCTGAGTCTCCATCAACCTGGCTAACACTGTTTGCCCCACCCTAGTGATTCTATGAGACCCTGTACCTTCCAACTTACTGGCCCACCCAAGTCTCTTCCAGTGGCTTTGCTGTACAAACACTCTGCTTTGGCTCATGCCGCAGACTTTCCTAAAATCTCTTAAAGGTTCATAAGCCCCAAATAAGTAGCTTCTGGCCTCAGTGTGCCTGTATTCCTGGCTGAGCAGCCCGAGGCCTGGCATTAGTAGCAGCTTGCCTTGGTTCTCAGCTAGGCCTCTCAAGGTACCTCCAAGCCCAGTGTAAATGGTGGCCATTTGTGAATTGCTTGGTGACTCTTTTCAGGTGACTCCAGGCAGGGCACAGATTGAGGCTAAACTCGGCCCTCTCTCAGGAAGCCCTGGGGCCGGCATAACCAGTGGCCACCTGCAGCACCACCCAGAACTGCATCTGAAAACAGCACACTTAAAGGGCAGACTGAACAATCACTGGAGCCCTGCTAAAGTGAATCCTGCTCTATGATGTCAGCCCCTCACTGGTCAATCAGCCCAAGGGTCAGTTCCTCCCATTTACATGCAAATAGCAACCAGGGCTCAACTACAATTGGAGGGCACACAAAATCCCCACAAGGGACACACTTGGAACACAGGTGACCAGGAACGACTGAACTCCACAGGACAACTATTACATAAGGCCACTTTACTGAGACCAAGAGCCTGAGCAGTCCAACCTAATACACAGAAACAAACACAAGGAGGCAGCCAAAATACGGAGTCCTTAATCAAAAAATAGAACAAAGCTTCAGAAAAAAGAACTAAACAAAATGGAGACAAGCAGTCTAATAGACACAAAGTTCAAAACACTGGTTATAAGGATGCTCTTTGAACTTAGAGGAAGAGTAGATGAACTCAGTGGGAACTTTAATAAAAAGAGATAGAAAACATAAAAATAAAGATAAAAATAAATAACTAATCAGCAACAAAGAATACAATAACTAAAATGTAGAATCTGTTAGAGGAAAACAACAGTAGATTAGATAAAGCAGAAAAATTAATCAGTGATTTAGAAGATAAGATAGCAGAAAACACCCAGTCAGAATAGCAACAAGAAAAAAGAATACAAACAATGAAGATAGTTTAAGGGGCCTCTAGCATAACATTAAACATACCAATATTCACACTATGAGTGTACCAGAAGGAGAAGAGAGAGAGCAAGGAATAAAAACACTGTCTGAAGAAATAATGGTAAAAAAACTTCCCTAATCTGGTGAAGAAAATAGACATTGAAGCCCAAGAAGTTCAGAGAGTCCCGAACAATATGAACCCAAAGAGGCCCACACCAAGATACATCATTATTAAAATGCCAAAGTTAAAATACAAAGAGAACATCCTAAAAACAGCTGATTTCTTAACAGAAACTTTGTTGGCCAGAAGGGATGGCACAAAATATTCAAAGTGATGAAAAACAAGGACCTATAACAAAAGTTACTCTACCCAGCAAAGCTAGTGTTTGAATTGAAGAACTTTTTCTTTCCAGACAAGAAAAAGTGAACTGAGTTCAACACCAAACCAGTATTAACAGAAATGTTACAGGGATTTATTTAAGGTGAAGAAAAGAAAGATACAAAATATTAATAATAAAATGCTATAACTACATATCTATCAACAATTTCTTTGAATGTGAATAGATTAAATTCTCAAATCAAAAGATAGGGTAACTCAATGAATAAGAAAACAAGATTCTTCCTATAAAGAGACCCACTCCAGAACTAAAGATACACCCAGACTGGGTGTGAGAGGATTGAAAAAATGTTTTATGAAAATGGAAACATGAAAAATTGCTGGGGTGGCAATGCTTATACCGAACAAAATAGTCTTTAAAACAAAGACTGTAAAAGAGACGAAGAAGGTGCCAGTAATTCCTCTTCTGGGTTTTTATTTAAAGAAATTCACAACACTACTTCAAAGGGACATGTGAATCCATATGTTCATTACAACATTATTTACATTAGTCAAGAGATAGAGGAACCTGGGTGTCTGTCAATGGATGAATTAATAAAAAAGAGGTGGTACATATATACAATGAGATATTACTTAGCCATAAAAAAGAATAAAATCTTGCCATCTGCAACAACATGGATGACCTATAAGGTATTGTGCTGAGTTGAGTAAGTCAGACAGAGAACAAATACCATATGATTTCACTTATATGTGAAATCTAAAGGGCTAAATAAACAAACTAAAAATAAAAACAAACATAGACATGGAGAATATTTTGATGGTTGCTGGATGAGAAGAGGGTTGGTAGAGTGGGCAAAAATGGAAAGAGATTACAAAGTACAAATTGGTAATTATAAAATAGTCATGAGGATGTGAAGGATAGCATAAGGAATATAGTGTCAGATGAGTACTACTAGATTTGTTGAGGTGATTATTTTGTAAGTTATGTAAATGTGTAATTATTATGTTGTAAACATGAAACTAATATATTATATGCCAATTGTAATTGAAAAATTAAAATAATATATTTTAAAAAGAGTTTGTTGTAAAACAATAAGCTGTGTTATCTGGCAGTAACTTCATAGGTTCCATACGTACTCCATGTCTGATTGCATCATTTTCTCTTGCGCTTAATTTAATCTTCTATTATTTTGTTCATCATGGTCCCTAAGAATACAAAATTCACTACTAATGTTTGCTGGTAAGAGGCCACATTGAGTGATTTCCTGGAAATAAAATTAAAAGTGGTTAAAGACTACAAAGGTGGAAAATCAGTGATAGTTATTGCTTGCCTGTAATCATGTCCCATTCCATGATTTTGAAGAACAAGAATAAAGTGACAAAAGCTTTTAAAGAATTTGCTTCATTGAAGGCAAGAAAAGTAACATAAAGTCAAGAAGCAACTGTATCAGACATGGAAAAACTTCTGGTGAAGACAAGACACAGAAGCATTTCCCTCTCAGCACCGTGACAGTCATGGCTAAAGCAAAACATGTCTTTGTAATATTAGAAAAGACTGGACCTGACTATGATTTTCAATTTGCTGCTAGTGCTGGGTGGCTTAAATAATTCAAAAATCATTATTTATTATATAATATAAAAGTGAATGGTTAATGATGAATCTGCCAATGCTAATGTAAAGGTAGCTGAAGAATTTTTGGAAATTCTAGATATGCCAATAGTGGAGAAAAATAACTTGCCAGATCAAATATGCAATATGTATGAAACTTTCCTATTCTAGAAATAGATATCTAAAAGTACCTTTATCTATAAGGAGACCAAGCCAATGCCAGATTTCAAGGTTTTTAAGGACAGGACAATTATTTTACTTGGAAGCAATATTACAGGCTAAAGACTGAAACCTTTTGTGATCTGGCTTGGTGAGAACCCTAGGACCTTCAAGCATATCAATAGGCACACACTGTGTGTATACTACAGGAGCAATAATAAGTCATGAATGACTCAGTTCCTCCTCCAAGATGCTCTCCTGAATTGCTCATCTCATATCAAAGTGATGTTTCTCCCTCCAAACACCACCCCTTTGATCAAAGAATGGATCAAAGAATTATAGCAGCTTAAGGCTCACTACTTGAGAAAGCCCTTTGCCTAGGCTGTTGGTGTAACTGAGGAAGACACTGAGAAAACACTGATGCAATTCTGGAAAGATTATCACACCTATCACTGCATTAAGAACATAGACAGGCTTGAAGTGATGTCACCAAGGATTATATAAATGGCATGAAGAAGAGTCTCAAGAGGTTCATCTATGATGTCAAGTAATTTGTTAAGATTGAAAAAGTACAAAAGTCAACAAAGCTGCAGTTGAGATGGCAAACAACTTTTACCTGTGTGAGAATGAGAATGACATTAAGGAGCTCTGAGAAGTAGTTCTTGAGGAATTAATTAATAAGGAGTTGTTAAAACTGGTACAGGGACATGTAGCTGGAGGAGTGGCAAGAGAAAAGAAAATGCAGGAGGAGAAAAAGAAGAAGAATCCCCAAGAAAATTGTTAGTGAAGGGTTTAGCAAAAGCTTTTGTGGATCATAACAAGCTCCTTAAAATGTTTGAAAACATGGGCACCAACACCAAAAAGTTTTTATTAATAGAGAATGTTCATGATAAATCTACATTAAAGGTAAATCTATCATTAAAAAAAAAAAACAATAACAACAACAAAAAGCAAAACATGGTGGACATATTTTAGAGTGGCAGCTCTTCAAGAACCTCAGGCAGGTATTCCAGAGGAAAGCATTGCTATCTTATGAGATGATAGCACCTTTTATCTTCCTGCCCTTGAAGACTTTTCAGTGGGACAAGATAGGGAGGTGGAAGACAATGAAATGGATAATCCTGATCCTATGCAAGCCTAGGCTAATGTGTATGTTGATGTAACAGATTTTAACAAAAACAATTTTTAAGTAAAAAATTAAATAGAAAAATCTTTTAAAATAAAAATATTAAGAAAATATTTTATGTACTTGTACAATGTGTTTGTTTTAATCTAATTGTCATTATGAGTCAAAAAGTTTAAAAATTAAAAAGTTTAAAAAGTAAAAAAATTATAATATGCTAAGGTTAATTTATTACTTTCTAATTTTAAAAAAATTTCAATTACAGTTGGCATGCAATATATTAGTTTTATGTATACAACATAATGATTATACATTTACATAACTTACAAAGTGATCACTTCAATAAAACAATACAATTATAATATTGTCTATACTCCTTATGTTTTCTTTTACATCTTATTTAAATTTTATTATTCATATTTTTAATCTTTTCTTTTTCTTCTTAAAGAAGTTCCTCTAACATTTTTAAAAAATTTATTGGTGTGACATTAGTTATGTAGGTTTCAAGTTTACAATTCAATAATACATCATCTGTACATTGTATTGTGTGTCATCACTCAAAGTCAAATCTCTTTTTGTTACTATGTAGTTGACCACCTTTACCCTTATCAACCTCTGCTTTTTTCTCTTTCCTTCTGGTAACTACTAAACTGTTGTCTGTATCTATAAGTTTCTGTTTGTTTGTCTTGTTTGTTTGTTACTTTCAGTTCTATATTCCACATATGGATGACATTTTATGGTTCTCAGCTTTTTCTGTCTTACTTCTTTCACTTAGCATGATTACCTGAAGATACAACCAAATTGTCGCAAATAGCAATATTTCATTTTTTCTTATGGCTGAGTAATAATATTCCATTGTATATATGTATCACATCTTTATTGAATCATCTATTGAGGAACAGTTCAGTTGTTTCCATGTTTTGGTCATCATGAACAATGCTGTTATAAACATCGGGTGCATATATCTTTATGGATAAATGTTTTCACATTTTTAGGGGTTAGGTACCCAGAAGAGAGATTCCTGGGTCATATGGTAATTCTCTTATTAATTTTTTGAGGAAAGTCCATACTGTTTTCCATAGTGTCTATACCAATTTACATTCTCACCGGTAGTATTTGAGAGTTCCATTTTCTCCACAACTTCTTCAACACTTGTTATTACTTATCTGGTTGAAAACAGCCATTCTTATAAGGGAGGGTAGGGTGGTATCTCATTGTGGTTTTGATTTGTATTTCCTTAATAGCCAGTGAAGTTGAGTACCATCTCTTGTATCTGTTGGCCGTTTGTATGTCTTAGGAAAAGCGTCTGTTCAGCTTCTCTGTCCATTTGTTAATTGGCTTATTTGCTGCTGCTCTTGTCGTTGTTGTTGAATTGTATGAGTTTATATATATATATATATATATATATATATATATATATATATATATATATATATATTTGTATATTAGCTCCTTGTCAGAGGGTTTGTTTGAAAATACCTTCTCCCATTCAAGTGGTTGCCTCTTTGTCTTGTTAAAAGTTTCTTTTGTTATGTAGAAACTTTTTAGCTTGATATAGTCTCCTTCATTTATTTTTGCTTTCACTTCCCTTGCTTTTGAGGTCAAGTTTATAAAATCCTATCTAAAACCAAGGTAATACATTTAGTAATATTGGTTTGGTGCATCAGAAAATAAACTTTTAAATAAAAGATATAAAACTCATTGGCCTTTTTTTTTTTTTACTGGAAAGATCTTTATCTATCCTTCAATTCAAACAGTAACTTTGCTAGGTAGAGTAATCTTGGTTGTAGGTCTTCTCTTTTCACTTTGAATGTTTCATGCCAACTCCTTTTGGCCTGTAGTTTCTGTTGAGAAATCAACTGACAGTCATATGTGAACTCCCTTCTATGTAACTAACTGCTTTTCTTTTTCTGCTTTATAATATTTTCTCTTAGTTTTTAATCTTTGATATTCTAAATATACTGTGTCTTAGTGTGGGACTCTTTGAATTTATTTTGTATAGGACTCTGTGCACTTCCTGGCTTTGTATGTCTATGTCCTACACCAGATTAGAAATGTTTTCTGTCATATTTCTTCGACCTGGCTTTCAATTCCTTGTTCTCTCTCTTTTCCTTCTGGTACCTATGCTGCAAATGTTAATGCACTTGATGTTGTCACAGAGGCCACTTAAACTATCCTCATTTGTATTAATACTTTTTTCTTGCTGTTCTGATTGGGTATTTCCTGCTACCTTATTTTCTAAATTGCTGATTTGACCCTGTACTTCATCTAATATACCTTGATTCCTCTTAAGGTATTCTTTATTTAATTTATTGTATTCTTCAATTCTGAATGATTCTTTTATTTATTTATATTTTTCCTATCTCTTTGTTAACGGTCCCACTGAGTTCATTTATTCTTTCCCTAAATTCAATGAGCATCCTTATAACCAGTGTTTTAACTGCTGCATCTGGTAGATTTCTTGTCTCAATTTTGTTTAGTTCCTTTTCTGAAGCTTTGCTCTATTTCTTCTTTTGGGACATGTTTCTTTGTCTCCCCATTTTACCTGCCTTTCTGTGTGTGTGTGTGTGTGTGTGTGTGTGTGTGTGTGTGTGTGTGTGTGTTTCTATGTATTAGGTAGGGTTACTATGTCTACTGGTATTAATAGAGTGGCCTTCTGTAATATGTATCCTGTGGGGTTCAGCAGCTGAGTCTCCCTGGTCACCTGAGCCAAGTACTCCAGGTGTGTCCCTTGTATAAGTTGTGTGTGCTCTTTTGTTGTAATTGAGCCTTGGTTTCTATTTGCTTGTCATGCTGATTTGTTGTGAGGACTGACCAATGACTACAGTGGAGGAGATTTTGTGCAGGGGCCAAATCCACAATGCAGGATTTACTTTAGTAGGACTCTGGTGCCTTCCCGGTCTTTCCTTTGGATGTGTCATTCTTGGGTATGGCCCTGGGTGATGGTTGGTGCCCAGGCTCAGTCTGATGCCCTCCCTAGGGTGTGATAGCCCCAGAGCCTTCTAGGAGGGGCCTCATTACAGGCTACCTGACATGAGCTACCAAACCCTCTGCCCTTGCTGGGCTTGGCAGTTCCTCGAGAGGCCAAGCTGCAAACTGATATAACAATTTTATTTTGTAAGTAGAAATATATCCTAAAATAATAATAAAAAGTATAGTAAATATTAAGTAACATAGTCATTTATTATTATCAAGTATTATGTATTGTACATAATTGAATGTGCTATACTTTGATATGACTATCAATACCATAAGTTTGTTTATAGCAATATCACCACAAACATATGAATAATGTGTTACACTAGATCTTATGATGGCTACGACATCCCTAGGTAATAGTAATTTTTCAGCTCCATTATAATTTTATGAGAACACTGTCATATATGCAGGCCATAATTGACTGAAATGTTTTTATATGGAACATGACTGTATAAGATTAGCTTATTAGCAACCTGAATTCCATTTGTAATCTTATCCCCATTTTGTCATGTAATATAATATATCCCATGCTTCCAAGGATTATTACATGGACATCTTGGGGGGTTATAATATGGAAATTATTTTGCCTACTATACACTATAATCTTATCCCTAGCTGGAAGTTGTATGGGAGAGAGGAATTGGACTACTGCCTTAAGGAAAACGTTTTTCTTCTATGTATCTATGGGAGTAGAATGACATAATAATAATCTGCTACTTCTTGTAATTCTGCTCAATGATATCCAAAACTAGAAACATGTTTTTTCTCCTGCTTAGAATCCAAACATTGATTTACTTTTAGGTCTGGTCTGGCCAGTGCATGTACTAAAAGAATCAATTCATTTTAAATTACTGAGAGGCAACTATGTGCCTAGAATTGCACTCCTGACTAAAATTATCCATTTGCTTCATGTTTTTGAGATCTGGAAACCAAATCCCTGAAATATAGACAAAAAGTGTGGATCCCCATTATAACTGAGTTGAAGTCATTATCTCAAAGTGATCTTGAGTGTTTCCTGAACATAAATAAAAAACTTTTTTGGCAATGAGGATAAAAAAATGCATCAGAAAATAAACTTTTAAATAAAAGATATAAAACTCATTGGCCTTAATTAAAATGTCATAAACATTAAGTATTGCATAAAGTTCTAATCTTCTACATTCAGAAATGTAAAGTTTAGAGGAGAAAATATTTAATGATTTTTTTTGGAGGCACAAATAGTACTATAAAATAAATGAAATATAGCATAATTTCCCTCAGTACATTCAAAACAATTAGAATTATACAATTTTCAATTAATTTTTTGGGCATTAGCTATAACAAGTTTGCATTTTACTTTTTCATATTTATTAATATCATCTAATTTTTTTTCTATTGTCTCATCTTCTTTACTGTTCCTGATATCCAGAAATATTTAGCACAATGATCATTGGTTACTCATTTTTTCTTTATAGGAAAAATAAATAATAACAAAATGAATTTATGGCAAACAAAATGTAGTATAATTTATATGCTATATAAACAAATTTAAAATAATACATTTATAATGACATTAGTAAGACAATATTAATAGCTTTGAGCAAATATTTACCATAATGTTAAGAATCTGTGTAAAACAAGACTTCAAAAAAGGCTAAAAGAAATGGAGTGGGGGGAGAATAAATGGCATAGATGATAGAGGCTCTGTTCATTCCCCCAGTGACCAAATCAAAATTGTGACAGAAACAAGGAGCAAACAGCAAGGAAAAATCACCTACGATTTAGATGAACAAGCCATACAACTAGAGATAAATCCAAAAAATCACCCTGCAAGGGCAGAAGGTAGGATGTGGCAAGGATGCCAGGCTGCCAGTCTTTAGCTGAGTGAGACAGAGGTAGCAGCAGCAGCAGTGGCAGATACCTCTTAAAGGGGCCACATTTGAGAGTGGATTTTTGTGGTGATGGATCTGCTCACTCTGAACACCAGCGCCCATTTGATTGCGCACAGTGGGCACCAGGAACTTACAGGAAGACATTGTCAGAATGAGGGCCAAGGTAAGACTCTTTCTGTATATAATTGCTGGAGGTATCTATTGTTTCTTGTTGAGCCCTCCTCTTTCCTAGTGTGCAGACACAGTGCCACCATAGTTGAGATGTCATAAAACTGGATAACAGAGGTCGCTCAGAAAAAGAGTTTCCCTGAAACTCTGCCTCTCCCAACTCGTGGACCCACCTAAGCCACATACAGATATATCTTCAATGAGTCAGGTGCTCCTTGCTGAGCAGTGTCTAGAATCAAATTGGAGGCAGTGGCCTTCATTTATGGTGTGGCCTTTTGAGGCAACTATAAGTACAGCATCTGTGGATTGCTTGCTGAATCTTAACATGTAGCCCCAGAGGGACACAGGCTGGGGCTAAATTTGACCTGCAGCTGAATTCTCTGAGGACTGTGCCACTGGACAGCTACTTCACAAACCCACACTAATAAGACCAGGAGACTTAGGAGTTTTGCTTAGCACATAGAAACAGACATAGAAAGGCAACCAAAATGGAAAATCAAAGAAGCAAAAACCATATGAGAGAATAGAACAGAGAATCAGAAATAATGGAATCAAGTAATCTAACAGATGCAGAATTCAAGACACTGGTTATAAAGATGCTCAATGAGCTTTTGGAAAGTGTAGATAAATTCAGAGAGGACTTCAACAAAGAGATAAAAAAACCCATAAAAATGGAAATGGAAATTATAAAAGGAAACCAGTCTAAAATGAAAAACATATTATCTGAGATGAGAAGTATATTAAATGGAATAAACAAAGGAATAAACAAAGCAAATAAAGAAAAGGATCAAATGACCTATCTAGAGAATGAGAAAGCCAAGGACACTCAATCAGAATGGCAAGAAAAAAGATGCTAAGATTATAAAAATAATTTAAGGAGGATATGGGACACTATTAAAGGTCAAAATGTCTGTCTGATCGGCGTACCTGAAGGAAAACAAAATGTTGAACAACTATTTGAAGAAATAATGATGGAAAACCTCCCTAACCTGGTGAAGGAAATAGACATACAATGCAGGAAGCTCAGAGAATCTCAAAAACCAGGAATCCAAAGAGGCCCACGTGAAGACATATTCTACTTAAAATGCCAACGGTTAAATACAAACAGATGCTCTTAAAATCAGCATGAGAAAATCAGATAGTTACCTATAAGGAAGCACCCTTAAGATTGGTGGCTAATTTCTTAAAAGATACTATGCAGGACAGAAGAGCTTGGCACAAAATATTTGACGTGATGAAGACTCAGGATCTAGAACCAAGAATACTTTATCGAGCCAAGCTATCATTTAGAATTGAAGGACAAATAAGGAGCTTCCCAGACAAAAATAAGCTAAAGAAATAACCATCAAGCCAGTATTACAGAAAATGTTGGAGGGACTTTTTAAAGAAGAAAACACATATATCAAAAACAGAAATAGAGAATGGTAGCAACTATATTCCTATCAATAAATACCTCAAACAGAAAATAATTAAGTGTTCCAACTAAAAGATAGACTGGCTGAATGGATAAGAAAACAAGACCCTTGCATGCTGCCTATAAGAAACTCACTTCAGATTAAAAGACACACACAAACTAAAAGAAAAGGAATGGAAAAAGATATTGCTTTGATGGACCTAGAGGTATTTAGGTCAGACAGAGAAAGATAAACACTATATAATTTCACTTATATGTGGAATCTAAGGAAAAATAGAACAAACTGATCAAAAGTAGACTCATCAATATAGTGGGCAATTTGGTGATGAACAGAGGGGATGAGGAGTTGGGGGGAAGGGAGAATGGGGTGAAGGGTTAAATAAGTATAAATTAGTAGTTAATAAATGGTCATGGGGATAGGGAGCATGGCAAAGAGAATGCAGTTAACATTAATATGTTGGCTAGGTAGAGGATAAGGGGAGAGAGGGAGCAATTGGGGGGATTGTTTTATGAACTATATAGATGTCTAAGCAATGTTCTGTATACTTAAAACTAATGCAAATAAATAATTTTTTAAAAGGTCTAAAGATAATGATAAAAAATATAAATAGTATCTAGCTATCCAGATTAAGAAAAACTTCTTAGATCTATCTCATATGATACACATTTTGATTTCTAAATTCTCTAAGTCCTTAATGAGAACATCCAGTTGGGCAGAAAGAGCAAATATAACTATATGCTTTTAAGTTTTTATAATGGAAGGTGTGGCCCATTCTCTCACCTAGGAATCTTAGGATTCTTCTTAAATTATAAAGATGTTTCCATGCTGGGCAGTCAAAATAAATTTCACTGAATTATAAAGGCAATCTCATGATGAAATCATTATCTATTATCAACTATAATAGGTATATACTAATTTATTATCAACTATAATAGGGCATACACTAATTTATTGAGAAAAAACTGCCAGCCACTATCTAAGCCCATCACATACATCATCCAATTTTTCACTCACATGTACTAGGAGATAGGTGTCGTTATGTTTATTTCACAGTTGATGTTTAAAGAAGTTGTAACTGACCTGCTATAAGATTTTGAATTAATTCCAAACATTATACTCTTCATTTCTCTAACTCTAATTCTAAAAATCAACATTATATATATATATATATACATAAATATGTATATATATATATATACACACATATATATATACACATATATATATATAAAATACATAAATATATATATTTAAATAATACTAAACCAGCATGGGTTTTGACAAAGCCCAAGGGAATGTTGCATCTTATTCTGTTCTGCTGTAAACAAGGATGAGGAGTCTTCACATACTAAATAAATGTAATTTACTTAGTTCATTTTTTTTCCCTTTAGGTGAGACAAAACCTTATTGAAATCCTAATTTTAGTACTGAACACCAACTTCAAAATTATTTCTGGAAAAGTTGAAAAGATGACTTTTAGATAATTTACTATGGTAAAGAGAACATGGAGTTAAAATTGAATACAGAAGGCATAAACAAAAAAAATGATCTTAAATCACTACTTTTTACTTTTGATATAATGAAAGTTCAATGGTCAGTTTCAAAAGTCATTGGATTTAGTTACCAAAATATTGTGAGATATTTTTCCCCTCTCTTGTTCTTTAAATCCAATAGTGTTCTAAAATTGTTAAGGACCAATTTTACCCAAGGGAATAGCCTGAAAATTTGAACCTCATAGAATGTTTTCTATGAGGTTCTATGAGGTTTTCTATGAGGTTATTTTGATTTGTTCTTGAGGGCATATACAGAAAAACACAAAAATAAGGTAAAACCTAGCAACCTTGAAAAGTTAAAATTATTATTTAAATATAAAATATTATTTCCTTCATCAATTTTTCTTCTAATAATTTCATCAGGATAGTTTTTTAGTGGAATTTTATAATTTTTAGTAAGATTTTCTGTGTTTTCCTAATATCTATCAATCTCACAACTATAAAAGTGTTTTGGTAAACGAATGTTTATGTTATTACAATTAAAACTTTGTAGTTAGTTTTTTATGTATATCATTTAAGCATGTGAGTCCAAGTTCAAATAATAACCATACCATATGTCTCTACTAAATTTTTTTGCATATATTCTCTCTTTTGATCTTGAAGAAACTCTACAACATAGGCAGGACTTCCTGATTCTTTAGTTCCACTTTCCTTCAGTGGAATTATCAACGATTAAAATTTCAACAGCCTAATGCCTTCCCTCCCCTTGTGCACTTCATGCTGATGACTTCTTAGTGCGTCTCTACAGCCCAGAAAACTCCCATGAGTTTCTGACTCACATATCTAGATTTTTGCTGGCATATCTACCTGGATATCCCATAGGTATCTAAAACTCAGCATGTCTGAACACTCATCACTTTCTCCATCACACTGGTGAGCTATGCTTCCATCACTCTTGGGACAGCCTCAGTAAGTCTTCTATTCTTGACACCTCTATTTTAACAGGCTGTACTTCCCAAATATCGTCGGGCTCTTCTCCAACCTCTTTCTCCCAGTTCACTGCCAAGAGACGCCCTATGCCCTCCTTTAAATCTACCCTTCTTAGAGTCACCCAAGTGATTTATTTCAAATTTAAATATAACCATAGTACCTTCCAAAAGTTACTTTATTTTCTTTAGAATTAAGTGCAAGTGTCTTAATGAGGGATTTAAAATTTTTCACAAGCCATCCTATATGCTTCCAGCATTTTTCTTCCTACTCAACGTAGCCAGAATTGAATGTTGTTTTGTCTCATCACTTGACACTTTTTACACTCTGGCAACATCAAATATCTTAACCTCCTTAAAAGTGCACTTCTTTGTAATATTCTTTGCCCCTTTGAATTGGCTCAATCCCTTTAGAAGGGAAGATTCTAAGTTTTAGTGCATGTGTTACCTCTTCTTGGTAGCTTTCCCCAAGCCCCTTCTTACATCTGCACCTGCCTGAAATGAGTTCTCCTCTATATCTTCCAAACTTATACATTTGTCATTATAAATGAACACAGGATTATGTCAAACCTGAGCATTTCTTAAGAAGAATACTAGAAAATATCTGGAGTCTTTCTATTTCAGTATTTTTGTACTTGTTAGGCCATATGTAAATGTTATCAAGCTGAATAAATAGGTAAAAGAGATTAGACTAGAGCACAAGCATTTCAATTTTTTTTTTTTTGCGGCAGGGGGGCGGGGATTATATCATGCTGCTTTTAATGCTGATCCTATCTACTTAAAACCCATATAAGTACTGCAATTTTGGTAGGACAGAAATCACTAGTTTGAAATATTATATTTTTATAGTTTGATACCACATACAATAAGTAGAATTTTAAATAAAAATTGATTGATCTAGTAAAGTGTTCATATTCTGTCTGCTATTTCACAGTTCTGGGTCTAAAATCATTATAATAAAGTTTCTACTTTAGTATTTATCAAAACTATAGAAGAAATATTACTATTCATGAATGTATTAGTGCAGCAGGGCCCAATACTGTTTTCAAAGACTATTTTCTTATACAGAGATATTTTATAGTCAGGCAATCATTTTGTTAAACATTTCCTTTAAAATTTTAAAAATCATTACCTGGGAGTCCATCACTGTGGCACTAATCACACCTCTACATTTAAGCTTATTTCAACCCTTTCACTGTGATCCTTTTTCTTTAATCAAGAGTTTATTATTGAATTGTAAATATGAAAGTTGAAATGAAAAATCTCAGCTCAGGAATATATTCTAATAGCAGTTATAGAAAACCCTAAGAAATTCTAATATTTTCCTATGAGATTTATTTTAGGATGTGAAATTAATTTCCTCATGCACAGCCCCTCTCCCTTTTTTTTTCTGTAGAATAATTTGCCCTACTTAAGGGAGACTAAAGTTTTTCCTCATGTCTGTAAAAATATCCTGCATTAGGTTTTCCTTGGTATAAATACAAAAGCACATTATTTTATTAAGCTGGAGGGAGCAAATACAGTTGGCCTAGAGAGGTTTTCTGTATTTCCTACATCACTAAATAGAGGTACACTTTAAACTTCTGTAAGAAAAAAAGGATCAGAAAGAAAATTTATCTCAGTCAATCAGCTTTTATATCATACTAATGGAGATGAGTTTTAAGTTCAAGGACAACATATATGTTTAATAAGTTCATTAAATTCTGGCTTTAAAATATACTAATTTAGTATAAAACTATAATTTCAAAGCAAATTTACATGTGTAATTGAATTTGCTGTACAGAAAAATTCTATGAATAATTAAAGCTACCCTAAGCTTCCTACTACGTCCTGAGTCCCTCTTCTCTCTCCAACACAACTTCCTCAGTTCAAGGCTCAGTTATCTTTCACCTTGATCAACATCTTTCTATCACCTCATATTATCTCCTCCAATCAATTTTCCCTATGAAAAAAAATATTTTTAAATGAATGTGTGTTTTTAAATTAGAACCTTTATTAAATTAGATTCACTCATTTTTTCTTTTAATGATGAAGAATAAAGCCCTTTTCTTGAGTGGTAGGCATTAATGTTTGCCTAGTTTTATATTAGTCCTCACCTCAGTTTCTCTTACTCAGTTCCTCTAAAGATATGGAAAAGCTATATACTTACTTCTTTGGCCTTTATTGCACTTACAGGTAAGGGGAGGCCTGTGACAGATTTCTAACCAATTGGTAATATTGGAAATTTGTTGAAGACTGAGAATAATTTTGCTTTTTTCTGTAAAATAGACAGATGTAGTTGGTGCTGACACCTTTTCTTCACTTATTCCTGCCTTGGAAATGGTTATGATACTTGGGACATCAGCAAGCCATCTTATGACCACATGATGGCAAGTGTGAGGATGAAAGACAATCATGGACAGAGGAAAATCAGAATAAATCTGGATCTTTAGTGGCATCAATGGATATCTAAACCAATGCCAGTAATTGCTTACGTCTAAATTTTTGTTATTGAACCCACATTTTTTAAAACGCTGTTAGTAGGATCTTCTATTACTTAAAATCAAACGTATTTCTAACATAAATACATGTTTACAATGCCTTCTGTAATTCTTCAACTTTCTAGCAATACTGGTACTCTGAATTCATAAAATGTTCCCCCTTCCTTAGTGATTTTCTATCACACCACCCAATCCCCCACCCCACACACTTCATATAGTTAACTCCTACTCAATCTTTAGATTTCAATTATAATGTGTCTTTCTCCAAGAGACATTCTCCAAAGTCATCTCCTATAGCTATATACTCATAACTTCTAATGATTGTCTTTTAAGTAAATATTATATTATAAATACATATTTATTTATTTGAGTATTTAATAATGTTGTCTTTTTCAAGACTATAAGATCTGTTAGGGTAAAAACTGTGTTGCTTACTATTTTTAGTCCAATTTTTAGCAAACAGTATGGCATTGAACAAGCATTTAATCACTTCATGAAAGAAAAACAGAAAGAAATACAGGAAAGAAGAAAAAAATATATCAAATTTGAAATTAAATTTGGGCTCTTTTTTCACTTTGCAGCTTTCTATTTCACAGGTGAAAGAGAAACAGCCTAAACTGAGTGGTCCATGTTTTTGAAATTCAATATAAAAGCACCACGGTGCATTTATTACAAAGAGTGTCAAGAGAAATATATTTATTATTACTCAATCATTTTGGTTTTCTTTTAGTTCATTTAATTTTGTTTTACAAAAATAAAGTAGTTGAGTTCATGTGTTCTGCTGCAGAATTGGTGTATAGTTGTCAATGCAGCACTGCCAAAGAGCCAGGAATGAGAAATGTGATCATTCTTGACAGTAAATTTTATGACTTATTAATAATCCAATAGACTCCCAGAAATTCATGCATGGTCTAGGAGGGGTCATAATTCTCTGAAATTATTTATTTCGTATGTACATGTATTTTTCTAGGGAGAGAGACAAGAGCTTTAATTTATTTTTCAGTAGGGTTTTGGTTCTAAAACAGGTTGAGAATCACTGAGTCAGGTTAGTAAATATAGTGGTGATATTAGAAATTATAAGTTATATTTTTAAAGGGATTAAATTACAAATATTTACAATATGTATGTTTGGGAGTGGTGTACTTGCAGTGTAAATAAATCGATGTCATTAACAGTTGTATTTTATGTGGTTTCTAAAAATCATTTGATTGATACATTAGTTTGTTAACCTTTTTCTTTGCAATGGGCTAAGATAATAACACTTTATATATGCCAGGCACTATGCTAAGCTTATTAAGTTTATTACCACATTTATTTTTTTAAAGAAAATCTACAAAGCTACTATTATTATCCTTCCTTTCAAGATGAGGAAACTCAGTTTCTAAGATTTCTAATAAATTGTTCACCACCACAGCTGAATGTGGGAGAAAGTAAAGTAAAATTCACTTTTTAGGCTTTAAGAAAACCAAGACATGTAAATGAGAAAATTATGATCATTTGAAAATAATGTGTGGTGATGGTCAAAGATATAATTAATAATAATAATAATTATTATTATTAAGATATAAAATATTATATCTTAATATATCTTAAAATATTATGACATAAAATATTATTTAAGATATAAAATAGTATTATTATTTTAGAATATAAAAAAGGTCCTTTAAGATTTTATCTAGACCATGATCACTGGTTAAGAGATAAGTAGATGAGAAAGAGATTTTAATCTTTCTAAGCAGAAGTTACACTAGTAAGATTGGGAGTGAACAATGAAATTTCAAGTGTCTAAGGAGTCTGACAGAAATAAGGAATGGATGTCTGTTGGGAGCAATGGGAGATAAGATTGAGAAAGATGTCTTAGTGCAGTTCAAGGGTCTTGCGTGCTAAACTAGTAATGAGAACCACTCAAAGAGTGTTTTGAACAGAAAGATGACATCATGCAAACTGTTTTTAGTAAAATTAGTTTGGTACCATTCACTGGATGGACTGGGAACAAGAAAGATCAGAACAAGATGGTTCACCCAGGACTACATAAAAAACTGAGAGGGAAAAAAGCAGTGTGGCTAGAGGTAGAAATGTCAAGAAAGAAAGGATTTATAAAGATATTCACATAGAGTTATTGATTATGTTCAGCGTAACTTTACCTCTTTAAAAACAAACTTTTCTCATTAAAAGGGGAGGCCACCATGGAGGGCCCGCATTTGTGAACTTTGACTCCAAGATAAATAACAGCTTCTTATCTCCATCCATTTCATTTCTACTTTTTCTTTGTGTATGTGTTCTGACTAAATATTTCTTTTTTCTTTTCATTTTTTATTTTTTTTATTTATTCAACAAACTCATTCCTGTTAAGGTCCAAGCACAGATCTAATGCTGGAAATACAACATTAAATGACAGAGAAAAGGCCTCAACCAAAATGGGCTTACATTCTATTGCTGAAAACAGTGACCACACATATGAACGCATCCACAAGGAAAGGGGTAGATAATTAAAATAAGATAATGTTACAGATAATGACTAGGTGAAATTTAGGCAACTGTTAAAGAGACCCTTCTGTAGAAGTGACATTTAAACAGAAATATGAATGACAAGAAGCAGATAGCCATACAAAATACTGGCAAACTACTTTTTTAGTGATCTAGATATAGGACATAGCTAGTGCAATGGCCTCAAGAAAAAAAAATTAACTTGATTTGTTCCAGAAACAAAAAAGAGCCAGCTGGGCTCAAATGTGATAAGAAACAGTGAATGTGGAAGGAAATAATGTCAGAAAGGTAGGTAGAAACAGGATAAGATGAAATTGTTTAGGCCACTGTAATGAGTTATGGAGTTGTCACTTTAATGAGGCAGGGTGTTACTCTATTTGGGAATAAAAACAATGAAAAAGTTTTTAAGAGGAATGTCACATAAGACCAAATTTTCATTTTAAAAAATTACTCTGCCTGTGGGCTTGAGGATTGATCTACCATAAGGGCGAGAGGAGAAGCATTGAGGTCGAGGTCATGGAGGAGTCTATTGCTGCAGCCTAGGTAAGAGATTGCTGATGGGGTGGTAGGGTTGAGGGGTATACTTAGCTAGAAGTTAATAATGATCTTTGAAAAGTGTTGGGAGTTCAGATGTGTTTAAAAGTCAGAGTTGGTAGTATTTTCTGATGGATTAGATATAAATGAGAAATGAGCAGAATATAGAATAATTCTTAATACTTTTGACTTGAGCATGAATGATATAACTAGGGAAGTGAAAAATACTAAGAATAAGGTTTTGGCTGTGTTAAATTTATTTATTCCACCACATTTCTCAGATTTTAATCTGACTTACTCTTCTTTGCATAGAAGCTTGATGATTAGTAACAACATCACTGGACTTTTGAGAAGACTGAGTTGATTTTAGCAGATAGAACTTGGTGGCTGGCTAGTGGGGCAAAGTAACATGGGTGTTTGAGTTATTAAAGAGAACTGTCTGATGTTAAAATTTAGAAATTTTAAGGTTTAGGTTTGGAGAATAAAGTTGTAATTGAGACATTTAAACATTGAGAAAAGTGACTAGTTTTGACAAGAAAAAAAAAGAAGATACCAAGTTTGGATTTGTTTTATTGTTTGAGATTAAGAGAGAAAATTCTCATGATAATACTGTACATAAGATCGAAACACATCAGTGTATAAAGTTCTTTATTGATGGATTTGTGAATAAAAATATTGTGGAGAGTAAGTATGGCTACTAGAGACACTGATCAAGAAATCCATGTAAAATTCTGAACTTTAAGAATAGATAAATTTCAGAAGTCCTTTTGTGCTAATTTAATGTCTTCATGTTAGCCTTCATATATCAATAGAAACTTTATGAAAGAATTCATCAGCAAGCTTTAAATAGGAAGCAATTAAATGATAAGCCCCCTCACAGAAACGCAATGTCAGTATGACTTTTGAAGTCCATATCTATTGCATTAGGTAAAATGTAACTGTCTAAAAGCGTTATATTGCTTTCTGAGGAATTTTGGACAAATGCTTTCTGATTTGTTTAGAGATGTGTGGAGAGGTGGTGGGTGTTCTTTATTTTTATGGGTCCATTGATATATTTTGTGGGTTTTTTCCCCAGGAAAATAATTTTGAAGAAAAGAAAAGATTCTTTTTTAAAATCAAAATTACCTTCTTCATCTTGAAAAGGAAACATCAGAGAAGTTATGGAAAATTATCTTAAAATTATTATAGGTAAATTTACTTCATTTTCTGTATATATAATTTTGAATCTGCTTTAAGAAATGCATATGTCCTCTCTAAATATATGGTGGAAATATTCCATTGAGTGTTTATGAAAAGACAGTTTAGTCTTATTTTCTAAGCAGACATTTTAACCTGACAGTGCTAAGTGGGAAAGAATTCTTTGGGATTATGGCATGTGTTTTGATAGAGATCCTAAAACAGCTGGTTATTTTCTGTCAGTTTTTTACTTCAGGAAGATGCTGTATGTAGTAAGGGAGATAGAACCTTGTTATCTATGCAAAATTAGAACAAATAAAAAGACACCATAAAGTTCAGGAAGAAAATTCACATTATTTTTTTAAACATGCATTTTACTATTCTGCTCATAAAATGTGCATTTCAAAATGTGTATTTTTGTGACAAAAATAACAAATCTACAGTAAAATCAGATCCTGAAGATCCAAAAAAAAAAAACCATTTTAGTCTTTGATTAAGTACTATTTGTGGCCTCCCTACTCATGTTTCTGACAAGAGAATCTGGATATTTAACAGGTCTTGAACCCACTTTTCTTGAACTTTCTGAGCACTAGGCTACTTGATAACTGATTTAAAAATCTAATTATTTTGTGATGAGATTTTTGTGAATTCAATGTGTGATTTGCTCCGAGGTCATGAGAAATACATCTATCAGGTGCAGTTCTGACTGCACACAGGTAGATGGTTTATAGACTGTTAGCCCACACTGCTGGTTTAGATTTGAAGAATTACTCTATAAGAACAAGGCAGGTTCTATTTTTGACATTTCAGCAATAAGATCACTTATACATTATGGCCTGATTTGACTTACTGTAAGAAAATAAGAGGGCTGTAATTTGTAAAAGACATTTATTACATGAGTCCAAAAATTTAAAAAATAATAATACTTAGTGTCTCTGTCCATCCCATCTGGTTTTATTTTAATATCACTCTAGTCACATATGAAATTTTGCTTAGCTGTCTTCATTTTCTTAGTCAGTCTTGATTAATGGCCTTCAAAGTAAAAATAATTGGCCTGCATCAGGGTTGTTTTATTACTCTTGTTCTCAAAGAATGTGAAAGGCTAGAAAATGAGCCTAAACAGAAGGAATGCATTACACTCGTCTTTGAGAAAGAGCAGTCCCTCAGTTGTGTTTCACTGTGTATTTTTATAATAGGCGCCTCCTTGACTGTCCATGATATTACAGATATGTGGTGCCAAAGCTTATGTATACTTCATCAAACTGACCATGGCAGCTCGACATGTCCAAGCAGCCACACATGTGAAGGCAGAACTCACCCAGGCCAGCCGAAGAGGCTTGAGAATTTCAAAAGTAAATTTTCAGGAAAGCTGAGGCCATGAAACCCAGAATGGGCAGGCGGCTAATTGTCTCTGCAGTTTAAATGGTTTGTTTATAAAAGGTTTCTCCAGCATTTGCATTTTTTCCCCTTTTTTTAAAAAGTCTGTTGAGTTTGAAAAAAGTTTGGGGAGATGTAGGTGCACTGTGATCACTGTGGATTTGGAATTGCACTCTGTTTCCTTTCACGACCTTTACCTTTAGGAAAGGTTATCAGTTCAAGGGGGTCAGAAATAAATTTGAATTCAAAAAAGAAAAAAAAAACATTCTGAAAAGATAATTCCTTTCTTATGTGAAATTTTTGTAAATAGATATATGATGTCTCCTAAAGATCTAGTCATCTTATCATCATGCTGATTAGAAAATTAACATCAAGAACTTTCCAGTTTTTCAATAATCTCAATATCAAGCTCAATTACTCAGTTTTTCAGAAATTTCATATGTTCTCATTTTGATAAAACTTTCTCTGGATGTTCTTGTTTGCTATAACTCAATATATACTGATCCACTGAGGCCAAGACCACTGTCCCACAAAGCTAGCATCCACCCAACACCCCTGTAGGAACTGTTATTTTATCCTTCACACAGCTTCAGAGGTGTGTTGCTACCTCAGGGAGGCAGACAAAAATGTGGAAGATGTGGGGGACAATTTCTTGATGCAAAAACAAAAAAACTTTTGGACAGATTAGAGTAACTATCATAGAGCCTTTACTTATTACATTCCAAATATTTTCATAAAAAAAAACTAAGTTATTTTTCAGTTGGTAAGGTTGGATCCATATATTAAGGTTGTGACTAAGGTAAAAACTGGTTTGAGAATTCCAACCTAGAATCTTCCTGTCTCTCCACATTTGTGCTTCTTCTTGGCAGGCTTTCTGAAACTCACTTTCACTCAGGTTTCCCAATTTTTGCCCCTTCCTACTTAGCTCTCTCTGCCATCTCAGTCCCTCCCTTCTTTTTGTGTCCCCTGAGCCTTCTAGTCCTGTCAAAGCTTCTTTCTCCCTTATCCCCAGGGCCCACTGATCTCTCAAGAGGTATGACTTGGATTTTCTTGCTTGGTGATTTGAGTTCCCTTTTTCTACACAACATAGGATAGTTTCATTTTTCAGAACAATAGGGGCAATCACAGATAATTACCCAGTCTAAAACACCCACTCATCTACTCCCTAAACACACACATGCACAGACAACACACATTAATCCATAATCTAGTCTAAATGCCATATGTACACAACAGCATGTTTATTTATTTAAAAATAAATAATTTATTTATTATTTATTACAATAATTTCTGATATTTATTTGATGTTTTCTGAGTATGTGTCATTGCACTTTAGAATTCATTCAACATCTGGTTTATGCTAAACTAGCAATAAATATTTCAATATATTATTTCTGTTAATCTTTATAATAATACCAAAAAATGTTTATTTTTATCCTCATTTTATAGGCGAGTAAACTTATCCTTGGTCACAGGTTTAGGAAATTATCTAAGTCAGCGTTTCTCAACTTTTGGTACCATCAACCGTTGCTCCTATGAGAATCTAATGCCTGATGATCTGAGATGATGCTGGCCCTGGGGAGCAGCAGCAAATACAAATGAAGCTTTGCTTGCTTGACTGCCACTTACCTCCTGCTGTGCCACCCATTTCCTAACAGGACACAGACTGATACCAGTCTGTGGCCTGGTGGTTGGGGACCACTGCTCTACATCCTTATTTTAATCTAAAGTCCTTTTTCTTAATCTGTACATCAGGACTTCTAAACTTGACCCTATTGACACTTGGGAACAGATAATCTTTTGTCATGGTAGGATGTCCTATGCATTATAAGATGTTTTGTAGCATTCCTGACCTTTACCCACTAAATGCCAATGTCACCCTTCCTGCCCACCACACTCCCCTAGTTAGTGTTAACCAACGATTTCTCCAGACATTGCTAAATGTCTTCTAGAGGAGGAAACCACTGCTCTACATGTATAGAGATTTTCTTAGCTATCAGTGTAACTGAACGAATCTAGAAAAAGCTCTGCCTCTTCACCAAGGCTTGTTTGGCAGTGATACAATCTCAGTCATCATCAATTTCAAGCAATAGGGAAGAAGCAGGGAGAGCTCCTTGGAGAGGCCCTATAGAGAAACTCAGGTATGTGAGTGATTACCATCTTCCCCAAGAAATTAGTCAGAAGCCAGATAGAATTTCTGAAAATGCAACTAATGACAATGGGTGAATTATTACACATATGTTTATAAACTCAGTGGAGGATGACAGGTTCACATACACTCTTCCAAGGAAGGTATAACAACATTTGACTGACCTCATAGATCTTGGCTAGAGAGTAAGTAAGTGATTGGAAGATTCCAGATGCTGCTCTCAGTCTGCTTCCAGTCTGAATTGTGTAGACCCTTAAGATCTCTAAGTCTTTTCTCCATCAACTCCATCAAGACTGTAAACATCAGATGCCAAGTTGACACCTTGATCAACCTTTGTAACTTCAATTTTGGTGAATTCTAACTTTCTAACTTTAAGTTTTCCATCCTCAGTTCATATTTTCACAAATGAAAAAAAAAACTGGTTCCACTTTTAAAAGGAGGCTCATTCACCAAATCACACTCTGGGGTCTTGATTCACATATGAGTAACTCAAAGGACCACCTTCATGATGATTTCACAGGCCCATATTTCACTTTCTTAACTACACCCCACTGTCATTGGATACAAAAAATATCAAGCCTACTACTGTGACATGAAAAATGGTACTGGATCTCTGGCTTAATTTGAAACTACCACCTGATCTAGATTTTAGAATTAGGTAGAACTCAAAAGAGAAAAACAGATCTTGGGACATGATTGATGACTAGTGGTATGGACCGAATTTTATCCCCCAAAAATCTATTGAAGCCCTGCCCCTAATATGACTATATTTGCACATAGGGCCTTCAAGGAGGTAAATAAGATTAAATGTGGTCATAGAGTAAACTCTATTCTGATAAAAGAAGTGTTCTTTTAAAAAAGGAAGACAGACCAGAGATTTCTCTCTGCACATGCACAGAGGAAAGTCCATGTGAGCACATAGCAAGATGATAGTCGTCTGTAAGCCAGGAAGAAACCAACCCTGAAGTCACCTAATCTTAGATTTCCATTCCCCAGAATTGAGAGGAAATAAATGTCTGTTATTTAACACACCTAATCTGTGGTATTTTGTTATGGCAGCCCTAGACAACTAATACAACTATAAATAAGCCATATCAAGTAGGAGAAAAAGGGTTTGTGGCAAGGTTGAGGGAAAGAACAAGGCTGTAGTGAGGAAGGACAGTGGTTTTCTCCAAATTAAGACAGCAAACATTGTGTCTCACACATGTTAGTTCATGCAATATCTTCCCACCAGCCCCAGCTTCTCAAATCATGCTGACCATTAATCTGATAATAGAGTAGAAATGGTCTTTTTTGGTTCAAAGCAGAAAGTCTGATGTATGTGGTAAATGTTTGAAACCCCTCATGTAGGTTTGTCTATAAACTTAGTGGCATACTATGCATGATTACTAAAACTAGATAAAATATTTAAAATAAAAAAAGATTTGCAAGCAGGCAAAATGACTTAGATGATAGAGGCTTTGTTCATTTCCTCTTGCAACCAAAAGATGTAATGAAAACACAGAGCAAATAGCATGCAGAATCTACTGGGGTCTAGATGAACAGAAGCCCTGCAACAAAGGAGAGAAATAAGAAATCACCCTGCAACAGGAGGTAGGGGCAGGCAAAGACAAGAGCTGCTTGGTTCTAAACTGAGTGAGTCCGAGGCTATGGCAGCTGCAGCTGGCAACTGCAGATGTTTCTCTTAAAGTGGCTATGTCTTCGACTGGACTTTTACAGTGACAGACTCCCTGTCTCTGAGCACCAGAGCTGGGTAGGCTGCTCAGGAGGCATCAGAGACTTACAGGAGGACATTAAGTTTTTGGAGCAAGGGCCAGGCAGAAGTGCCTGTAATATTCATTGCTTTTCTATTGAGCCTTCCCTACTCCCAGTGTACAGATGCAGTGCCACCATAGCTGAGATGTCATCAAACTGGATAACAGAGGTCACTCTGCCCTGAGGATTCCCTGAAACCCCACTTCTCCTAACTCATGGCCATACCCCAGCCACATCCAGTTGTATCCTCGGCGAGTCTGGTGCTTCTTGCTGATAAGCTCCAAGACCCACACAGGTGGCAGCTGGCCTCAGTTTCTGGTGTGGCCTCTTGAGGCAATTATAAACACAGCATCTGTGGATTGCTTGCTGAATCTTAACAAGTGGCCCCATAGGGGTAGAAGCTTGGGCTAAGTTTGGTCTGCAGCTGCTGGACTGTGCTGCTGGACACCTACCAAATAAAGCCATGCTGATAAAATTGGGAGACTTAGGAGCTTTGCTTAGTACATAGAAACAGACACAGAAAGGCAGCCAAAATAGAAAGACAAAGAAACAGAAACCATATGAGAGAACAAAACAGAAATCCAGGAATAATTGAGTCAAGCAATCTAATAGATGCAGAGTATAAAATACTGGTTATAAAGATGCTCAATGAACTTAGGGGAAGTGTTGATAAATTCAGTGAGAACTTCAACAAAGAGATAAAAAGTAAACATAAAAATGGAAATGAAAATGAGAAAGGAGAACTAGTCAGAAATGAAGAACATATTATTTGAGATGAAGAGTATATTAGAGAAAATCAACACTGTGGATAAAGAAGAGGATAAGGAAGCCAAGGACACCCAATCAGAATGAAAAGAAAAAAAAAAAAGAAGCCAAGACTATAATAACAAGTTTAGGAACCTATGGGACAAATTAAATATAAAAACATCCATGTCATAGGGATACCTGAAGGAGAAGAGAAAGAAGAAGTTGAAAGCTATTTGAAGAAATGATGATGGGAAACTTCCCTAACCCAGTGAAGAAAATAGACACACAATCCCAGGAAACTCAGAGAGTGCCAAAAAAGATTAATTCAAAGATGCCCACATCAAGACACTTCATAATTAAACACCAAAGATTAAATATAAAGAGAGAACCTTAAAAGCAGCAAGAGAAAAGCAGATAGTTACCTATAAGGGAATACCCATAGACTAGCAGCTGATTTCTCAATAAAACTATGCAGCACAGAAAGGTTTGGTACAAAATATTCAACATGATGAAGACCCAGAATACTTTACCCAGCAAAGCTACCATTTAGAGTGGAAGGACAGATAAAGAGTTTCCAGACAAAAATAAGCGAAAGAAATTTATCAAAACCAAGCCAGTATTACAGAAAATGTTGGAGGGACTTCTTTAGAAAGAAAAATCATGCATCAAAAACAAGAATAAAGAAGGTAACAACTTATCAACAAGTATCTCAAATGGAAAAGAATTAAGTGCTCCAACCAAAAGATATGGTGGATGAATGGATAAAGAAACAAGACCCTAACATACACTGTCTATAGGAGACTTACTTGAGAATAAAAGACACACATGAACTAAAAGGAAGAAGATGAAAAACATATTGCCTTGATGGACGTAGAATGTATTGCATTGAATAAGTAAGTCAAATAGAGAAAGACAAATATCACTCGATTTCACGTACATGTTGAATCTAAAGAACAAGGTAAACAACAAGAACAAAAATAGAAACAAACTCATAGATAGAATATTTAGAGGGCTACTAAATGTCAGAGGAGTTAGGAGGGATGGCGAAAAGGCCACAAGGATTAAGAAGTACAAATGAATAGTCATAAAATAAACATGAGTTATGAAGTGTAGCATAAGGAAAATAGTTAACAGTGTTATAAATATGTAAGGAGTAAGAGGGGTACTATATTTAATGGAATGATCACTTTGTGAGATCTCTAATCACTACACTGTACAACTGTACTTAATACAGTTGAAAAAATTCTCTTTGAATTTTACAATGTAAATATGGGCAAGTAATAGTCTATTATATTTTAATAAAGCCAAGAAAAAAAGAAAGTAAAATGACAAAAGGCTTTATAAAGAACTAGTGTATAGTAAAGAGTGAGGTAAGCAAATGAAAGACATTATTTAATTTATTTTTTCTGAAGCCCTATAAATCAGAATCTAATGCTAATGAGTTTTAAATTTACAGAAACCAAATCTTCAAGCTGTTTGCACTTTTATCTTACCATTTTAACTATGTGTCAAGCTGCATACTCCTTTAGGAGACTTAAAAAAAAACATTCACAGCATTATTTTTTACAAAGAATAAATATTATAATTGTCTTGTTGTTTCAGATTTAACACCTTACTTGCTCCAGAAAAGAGAAAATAATGAAAGCAAAGGAACATCATCATCCTTTAATTACTGGCACTACTATATCTTTATAGGTAAACTGAAATAAATGGTTGGTATGTGTAATAATTTTGACAACTATAGAAGACAAGTAATAGGACCAAAGTTTGCTTCTTCAAGTGAGTTTTGCTTGTTTTAAGAGACCTTAATAAATTAGATGATGTATAAGGCCCTTCCTTCTTTCCTTCTTTTTCTTATGCCCATTCTCTCTATACCCTCTTCCAATCTCCACTGAAAAAATCTGCCTTGATATCTTCATACAATATGAAGCTATATGTTCTTTATACATAAACATTTTTCAACTCACTGAGAATGGAAAATGTGTCTTACATGCTTATCAAGCGCCACAAAGAACTTTACAAATTACTGCCTGTCGTAGGATTCCAGTTCCCTAGTGCTTATGCATAAGCAATGATTTATGCAAACATAGTAACATTTCCAAACAGACTATGACATGAGTTGTTCTAGTTCATATAAGGTTCAGAATTGCAGCCTATTTTCAACTAGTACCAGATCGTTCATCTCATGGAGTTCAAAATGTATCATCACAGCTTATAAATTGTCAATATAAAATGTTATAATGTGGCACTCAATTTGAACAACAAGATGGACATTAATCTCAAAAGGTTCTGCACTGCTGTGGTGAAATTTGTCAAACTGCAGCAGCATTAGTCTGGTAGGCTTTGCATCACATACCATATGCATAGGTGGTAAATATTTTGTTATATTATATAGTCTACTAATTCTCCTTGATCTAGAGTGTTTAGACAGCCCCGACAGTATAATATGCATTATAACTTAAATTGGATAATATATTTAGAAAGAAAGCCTTTACAAAAAACAGCATCATCAAAGTATAATGTTAAGATGCCTATTTACATAATGATAATGTATGTATTTACTGCCAAGTATGTTTGCTTTGTGTTAGTATTTGAAGCAGGGAATTACAGAATTGCAAAAAAAAAAAATGCATTACTATGGTAGGGTGGTTATTGGCAGTGAAGAAAGAAATGGAAACCCATATTTTAATTAATAAAAAAATGAACAATGCTAGTTGATACATTCATGTTTATGAGTATAAACAAGCATGTGTCAGAAGTCTACTTTTTTTTCTAATTTTGAGAGATGGTGTATCTCATAGCAAGTAAAAACTCTTGCATGATATTTTTTTAGCAGCAAGCATCAAAAATTAAATACATAAGAAACCTCTCTGTTGGTTGTATGCATTCTTAACACATACATCTTTAAGAAAAGCCATCATTGGAATCATTAACTCCAAGATGTGAAAATCTGCATTTTTGCTTTTGCATCCAAAACTGTGAATGTTATTTATATGTTTAAGAAAGTTTAGAACCTTGCAATTAAAAAAAAAAGTTGGGAGATATTATTTTGTGATCTGTCATATGTTTTCTGAACTTTTTATAATCGAAAAGCATCTCCGAAGACCCCTTTTCCTCACTCCTGTAACAAAGGCATGTCCCAGTTTATTAAAAAATCATACGCAACAATACTTCTTGCCAGGTTTTATAGTCTTAATGAAAATTTGGTCCAGTGCACAAAAATTATTTGGAAGAATGCCTGAAATTTCCCTGTCGCAGATGTTTCAACAGAAGGTGCTTGCATGCCATTCGTTAATACAGCGCCATACGGGACTCAGTGTGACCACTGCAATATAACCAGTAAGTAACACACGCGACGTGTGCAGGTCTGGGCCAAATTCTCCGTCTGTTGTGTGGGATTCATATCCCATGGATTGAGACGTACCTTGATGAAACTGCATTGTCATGGAATGATAATATTTGTGGATCACCATGCACAAAAAACATCCTATCAAGAATGTGGGAGATCCAAGGAAAGATTCAAAGCATTTCTTGGCAGTGTAGTTAGAATGGATGTGAATGTTAATGTTTAAGGGCCTTTTTCCTCTCATCATGTACTAATTTACAGAAGTAACTCCATGGAGAGAAAATTACTTTTTCAAAGAATATTAGTTTGGAGGACATAATTAAAAGGTCATGTGGAAGTTGTTTCACCTGTATATGAAAGGTAAATATATAGACTGCCTTAATTTATTCTTTGCTTTAAAATATATATGAAGAAAGCGATTCAATGCTCACTCTTTTTGAAATAAAAGGAATTTATTCATCCTTACAGAGGTTGATAAAAATGGAGGCACATCTAGGATGCTATTTACATACACTGAGTTTTTCTACTCAACCCAGATAATTCCTGCTGGATAAAGCTATCTGGAGCACCACTGTTTTTCATTCTAAAGAGCATATTTGCAGCTACCCAATACATATTCCATATTCATATTTGGCTGTTATGTCATGGAAATAATGTGCTTAATGCTTAGTTACTTCCGGGTGGGAAAAGAGTTGGAAAATAATTGAAAAATAATTCACCCTGCATCTCCTGGTCATGGAGCAGTGCTAATGGAATGTATAAACATAGCCACTATATTTGTCATCTCTTAAATTATTATTTGGCTAAACACCTAAAATACACTACAATTTTTCTAACTCCATTTGGGCAATTATATACTCTTAATATGTCAAAAAGCCTCAAAACATAAAAGTGATCCAGATTGCTCTCAGACTGCACTGTCTTTCAAAACAATAATTAATGTATTTGATTATGCTACATCATTCATATCTTATGATTCTTTTGAGGCAAAGAACCTAATATGTTTTCTTTAAATATTTTCCTTTTTTGGGGGGAGTAATGAAAATAAACTTTAAATGTTTCATCATGTTAATCTAATTAATATTTTCATAAAGAAAAAATTATAGATAGTAAGCAATAATTAATTAAAATTTTCCTTAGATATTTCTTCTCTTTAAAAAGATTTTGACATCAATAATAAACATTTTTGTACTAGTATGGGAGGTGGAGCAATTTTTTGACTACATTCTTTAAATAAAATAAAATAAATTACTGCTTATTGTTAGCAATTAAAAATAGTTATTTATGTGTGTTTATGTTATATAAGTACTTTATATGTGTGTGTGTGTATAAATATATATGTTTATATTTATAAGTTCATACATTAAGAGATATATTATTTTTCAAAATTATTTCACTATATTAAGTATATAGATTTGTACATTTTAAATATTTTTATATATTTGTATATATTTGTATATATACATTTTATATATTTTTATACATTTTATAAAATGTATATATACATTTTATATATTTTTATATATTTGTATATTTTAGTCTTTTAAAATAGTTTTGAAAGTGATATATGGCCTAGAAAAATATAAATGTGGCTTACAAATCTTTTGACTTTATAGAAGATGCCTACAACCAGAACATTTTGAGGTTCACTTGGCTAAACAAAAGTCAGTGAAAAACCAACTGAGACAAAAAACATCTAAGACATGTAGTTATAAAATTCTGCCTCACTATGGATGCGTATTACCTGTTAGCTTTTTTCAAGGTAAAAAAAAATGTATTTAAAAATATATTATATATTGATTTTACTTGAAAAGCTCCTATTCTTTCTAAATCATTCTGAAAATTCAAGTACTAAAGTATTTCTATACTTCAATACAGAAAAGAAAGAAATTTATCAAGTTTAGACTGTCTCCTCTGTTATAATATTGAGAGATACCATTGATTGGGAATTGCAAATTGTACACTGATGATCCTTGTGAAGACTGACTTGAAATTATTCTTTACACAGTAGCACTTCATAGGAAAGAAGGGGGAAATTCCTCAGCCTGCAAGTGAAATTCAAATTAGAATATGCTGTTAGATAATATGCCCTTTTAGTCACCGATTAAGCTAACCTTTTTCTTTTCCATTTAAAATGGTATCTTCTTTGAAGCTATGCTGCTACTACTTGACATTAATTTTAATGTATATTCACTGATCTCCGAAACTCAGCTCATTCTCTGTTGGTTTTCTTTACCTTCAAGAAGATTAAAATATTCTTAAAAGCTCCCTCCTTGGGAGATTCTTGAAGAATTCTAAGCCTTCCCAGAAGCTATTGGTCAATGTTAAACATCATTGAGAATTCTAAAGTAATTCCACATAGTAATTCCAACTGCCTAAACCTTGAAGTAGGAGATGTTATCAGCTCTGTTGCTGATAGAGGAAAGCTATTTCATGTTTTTATTTCTAAGTGGTTTCCTTTGATATTTTAACATTTTTATATAATATTTTTTTCTCTTCAATCTCCTTTTCCTTTCTTTTTCTTACCCCTTCCTTCCTTCTCCATTTTTTACAGTTTGTCAGTAATCCTGGTCAGCTTCTGTGCATTTCATTTGAGCTGCTGAAAAGGGAAGTACAGTTAGCTTTACCTGTTTAGTCAACTTCAGATCTCTAGTCATCTCTCAAAGCATTTCTTTAGCCACCAGAGTATTGCTCAATCATCTAGTGAGTGTTACTCAACCATCGTCTTTTCATTTTGAAACTAGGTGAGATTTAAATCTCTGGTAATGCATATCAATGCTCACTAGAAAGGAGAAATTGAGTAAAGAATACAAAGTTAACCTAGAAACAGGGACATGTGACTCAAATTGTTTGCCCCAAACCAAAAGTTAAAAAATAGATACTGAATCTCTTTTTACACTTGGCTCCTTGACAATATGGCATATCCTGCTTTCTGCAGAGAAGTAATTGTCCCTTTTTTCTGTCTTTTCCTTTTTAGCATCTGTCCTTTTCTGATTCAGAATTCCCAGACCTTCATTTTATTTCATTTTATTGTTGAAACACTGAGGCACAGAGAAGGAAATGGACTTGTTCATGCTACCAAATCAGTATAAAGGCCTCACTTTCTATTGCCATCTAATACAGTATTCCGAATTGAAACTCATCTAGTGCAGCAAAATAAGAACACCTGTCTTTTGGACAAAGGATATTTCAGTAATCAAAGTGCCATCATACATAGTATCTTATGCTAGCATCCCTCTTCTTCAAGATGACTAACAGCTTTTAAGAGGCCATTCAAACATTCTGAGGCCTCTTTATCACACATTAGAGAGTGAGAAAAAAATGTATATGTTTGCTAAAGGTTCTAGAGCATTCTGAACAGATTAGGGTGTGTAGACTAGGGGCAGTGAAAACAGAAGCAGAAATAATAAAAGAAAAAAGGTCATGAGGTCAAGAAATGTTAATTAGGGTGATAAATGTATGTGCAAGAGGATGAAAGGAGAGGTGCTGCATAAGAATAATTAACAAGACAGAATTGAATGACAGTGCATGGAAAGGAAACAAGAGTGAAAGATAAAGTGATCAGGCTTAAGATATGAATGCCTAGAATCCTGTTATAAAGTAAAAATTTCTCCATTGACAGGAATGTCCTTTTCTTGTTGACGTCATCTATATTGTGGCAATCAAATAACTTTCTTTCCTTTCTTTTATTTTTTTGAGTGTATAACGACAAATCGTTTGGGGTACAGGAGCACTGGAAAAGGCATTAAATAAGTTAATCTATTGATAATAAGCCACTGTGCGAATATGAAGATGTACATCTCCCAGTTCTTTTTTTCTCTTTCTTTCTCTAAACAATATTTAGAGGAGTATATTGACCAGGCATTTCTCTTAAATTGTCACTTACAATATGTCCAAAGTCTTCACAAATGGTGTCCCCTACACAGAAGAACTGATCTTAAGATCCAGTTTGTGATTGACCTGAATACAGATTTCTCTGGAACTGAAAGATTTCTCGTTTCATTTGGAATCTTGTATGTTCCACTTGACATTTGAGCACTGCATATTGTATTTCTTCATTAGGCTACAAGGCTACAAAGTATATGATTATAACTATGAAATAAAAGTGTATAAAATATTATAATATTTTAAAATAAGAGATATTAAAATATTTCTATTAACAAGTGGACACATAAATAGCTCCTATTTGAAGTCTTCAGAAACATATGAAGAAATAGAATTTTTGACCTTTATTTATTATTGACTTAAAGTCACATTTTGAAGATTAGTAAAATGGTTAGTTCTCTAATTGCACTGTGACTGTTTAAGACTGGCTATCCATTGATGAATTACTATGCTATCTTTGGTTAAAAAATAACATTAGATTAAAATGTAGTATGGTGGCTCCAAATAGGCTTTTTAGACTAATTTTTATTTGACTTTGAGAATTCTGTTTTTTTTGTTTTCTTTATGTTTTTTATAAATATATTTGCTGTAAAATAGTTCATTAGAGTCACCACATGTTGTCTTTGCAGAGACTATTTTCACTAGTTTGTTAATTCTTTGGTTTTGATCACATCAGCAATAAGAGGAACCATTTACAAAAATGTGAATGACACATCTAAGGTAACCAAGTAATTGATAAAATGGTGCTTTGATATAAGAATTGGCTTTCAGTTTTCAGATTGGATGCATGATAAGACTAATTTTAGTGACCACAAAAATTACAAAGGGTTTGGCTTTTCCTTTTTTTTTTTTATGTCAGGATAATGAGTCATCTACTTAAAAGCTCTCAGTCATTTTCTCCTGACTATCGTAGTTGAGGGAATGTACTTTATAGTCATGCAAACTCAGGTACAAATCCCAGCTCTGCTGTCCACTAACATTGATATGCTTTTAAAACTCTATGTGCCTCAGTTTCCTCTTTTGTAATAAAAGAATATAATACTCACCCTACACATACACACACACACACACACACATATACACATATGTATATATACATACACATATATGTATTAAATACTATAAAATGAGGTATATAGTTATGGGCACAAGTAATGTTATTCCATACTATCACTTACTTTGTAGTCTTATATATACTTCAACCTCTTGATTTGGAAATAACAGATTGAACTGAAAGGATGTGGGGGAAATGCCAGGGAAAGAACATTAGCTTGAGGTTGAAAGATCTCATTCTTCAGAACCTAGAATAGTATTCACAACACTCATTAAATAATTGGTGATTAAAAGAGTTAGTGAACTAATAAACAAACAGAAATGTCTTATTCTCCTTACTCATATAGTTTAAAATTAATAAAAATAGCTTAGTTTAGTAGTATTTATTATATAGGAAGCATGTTACACTTTTAGTTACATTAATTGCTTCAAAACAACCCTAAAAGTATTTTTATTCTTGTTTTACAGATGAGGAAACTGAAGCTTAGAGAAGAAAACTTTTTTAGGGTGACAGAGTTAGTAAGCAGCAGAGCTGATAATTATTCCAGGGGTGCTTGCTTCCCAGCATAAGCTCATAAACACTAGGCTACTCTGCATTTGCTTCATGATTAAATAGCTGCTTTAATACAAGCTGTTCTGGCTACATGATCCCTTTGGGATGCTTCTGTAACTTTCCACAAGGAATCTGACCAACATGTGCCAATTAAGTGTCACAAATATGAAAGTATTCCACTGTTACCCACAGATGATAGCATTTTGGGGATGTTTTAAGGTTAATCAAAAGATCTGTAATATTCAGACCTTTGTCTATTATCTAATTTTCTTCACCTCTTACAATTTCTAGTGTAGTGAATAGAACATGCTACCCCTTTTCTTAAAATCTTTCATGGTTTACCTCAGATCTTCCACCCATAGGAATGCCTTATTTTTCTAACAGGTGGCTGATCACAAAACATGCTTTAGCTAAAGTAAACATTAGGTGATTGTTATTCTTGGAAAACAATGTTAAAGTCTAGAACTGTAATTGCCTGCCAGATAACATGCCATAGTAAAAATAATATAACATTGCTTTGCCTTGTGAAAGTATCACTTAAATTCTCTATCAGAATCTATTGGTCTTAGTGCTAGTGTTGTATACAGCAACAATAAAATGCTATCAATACCAATTATTGTGAAATGGAGACAGAAGCCTAAATACCAAGAGAACTTTCTCATTGTCTATTAATGATGTCATAATGAATACAAGCTCCAGTATATTAGAAATATTAGAAATGTGAATGTGACCTTTCTTCTTCCTTTTTTTTTTTTTTGGCTTAAACATTTCCATTCCACCGAAGCAGCAAAAACCTTCACTATATTTGCAGCTTTCTCCTGAGATTCACATCATTCTTTAAAATCAAATTTGCTAGATATTTTATCTTTAAATATATAAACCAAAGAGATATTTGTTTCCTTGTCAAAATAGAATAAGATAAATCAAATCTGAGTTTTAATTAATGGACTGTTTTAATAAGAAAATAGAATTATATATTTTGCATTTTTCATTAAGTAATTTTGTAGGAGAAATTGAAAATAACTTTAAACATAAATACAATATAGACAAATAAGTTGTTCATGTGTATACATAGAGAATAATACCTTCAAAATATAAGCAGTATCATAATCTAATATAAGGATTTGGAAGCTAGAAAACTTGAGGCTGAGTAATGCATCTAAGCTAGGGTTTTCAAATTAACACAAGATTCCTAGTTAAATATGAATTTCAAGTGAACAAAAATGTTTTTAGTACAGGAACAACCCGAATATAGGACATAATTATCCTACAAAATTATTAATTGTTTATATGAAATTAAAGTTTAACTGAACATCCTATATTTTTATTTATTACTCTACTCTAAGCTTTAGTATATTTTTACTTGTAAAATGAGATTATAATCCCTATCTACTCCATCTGGTTGTTAAGATACTCAAGTGATAGCATATCATGAGACTTTTTGGACTTAAACATATTCCACTGTATGCCTATCCCCTCATACCTTACAAAAAGAAAAAGAAAGAATCAGAGGGAGAGAAAGAGAGACAAAGAGACATGAGAAGCAGAGGGAGATATGAAATACTTGGGCCATCAACACAGATCTCCATTTCTTGGGCACATGCCTAAGGGTGAGAAGAACATGGGGAACATGGGATGATGTTTTGTGAGGTCTCTGGCTTCCTGTGGCTGCTTCTCATAATGTGAAGATCTGATGGTGCAAGGATGTGAATCTAGTGTTTAAAGAAACTTATTTTTTTTATGTAACATAATCCTTAAATGCAAGACAATTTCTTCATATAGAGTTAACCAAAAACAAAACAAACAAAACAAAACAGTGATCTGTTCCAGTGAAGTAAGAAAAAAAAATCTTTGAACTTATTTGAAAAATGGTATGTTGATATGGAATGTGGCACTTTCTTAAGATATTTTTGAGGGTAATTAAATGATAGACGATCTTTATCTTACAAGTTAGTTTGAGAGCCCAAATTCCATAAAATTTCACTGTAATTGGTGTAAAAAATGTTTTGTAGATGATAAGGTAGTAAGCTAATATAAGGTATCATTATTTTTATATATTTTTTTACTTTCTCTTATTTCTATCATTTTTATCATCATCATCATCATTACACTAAATAGAGTGATATTTAAGTTCTTGAGAGTTTGCCACAGAAGTTTAAATAAATGGTAGGCAATTTGAAGGTACAAATAGATTCAAAGATAACTGTGATTTGGCTACTTAAGACTAATGTCTTAGAAGAATAAAGGAGTAAATGCATATGATATAGCATTTTAAGGGGAAACAAACTTAGAAGTAATGAGATAACTAACTATAAATACTAAGTGTAATTACTGAACAATGACAACACTTCTTTAAAATGAAATTATATGAGGACTTGATGAAATGATTTGTGGAAAAGTAAATTTTAGAAGAAATAAATTTCTGAAATTTCTGCCTTGTACATTGTAGGGTAATCTTTTATGAAATGTAGTAGAAGCCAAATAGAGTCAGACTTTTTAAAAATAGACAAATTAAACACTTAAGAATATGCTATGGGGAATCGCTCTGTCCTAGCCAGAAGAAAGATCAACAAATGCAAATGATCTTGTTTTGTCTAATTGTTATAAAAAGTTTTACTATATATATATATATAATAGTATATATCTACCAAATGATTCATTCAGGTTAGATGATAAACACTATAGAAAGGTTAGTTGTGATGATGATAATGATGATACTTTTACAGATTGCTATAGATATTTTAATATTGTTGCATATATTGTTAAAATTATTTGACTATAAACTCCTTAATTATGGGAACTATTCACCTCTATATTCTCTCCAGTACACAGCTAAGTGTTTTTATCCTCATTAATATGGGGTAGTGTTATTTTTATACCCATTTTTAGAGCTGGGGAAACTAAAACATTAAGAGGTTAAGTCATTCATCAAAGTCTCATGGCTGCGATGTTAGGTAGACAATCTAGCCCCTGATACTAAGCGGCCCATCCCATAGTTATATAAGAAATGTGTCATGGGTTCTTAGACAGGAGGACAATTAATGCACATCAGGGAGGATTCGGTAAGACTTCCTAAGAAAATGAGCTAAAACTGAAAATGTGAGTTACATTATAGAGGTAGAATTCCACAGTCAGAGTTGGCAGGTTGTTCAAAGCAGAGGAAATACTATAAGAGAAAAAAAGCAGCTTAAAGGCAAATGAGCTCACAGAGCTGTAAGCAGTAAAAATTATGTGAGGCCAGGGGAGGGGGTCAGGCACAATTTTTTGTGACTGATTATGAGTTGAGACAGTGTCACAGTGCAGGATGAGACTAAAAAGATAAGATCCAGATGGTGAACAGAGGTGGGTAGGTGGGGGTGGGGAGAATGAATAGGCCAAAAGAGAAACTGTAGAAAGTGAGGGTAGAGATTAAGTATCAAAAAGTATACTTTCTCTTTGACCAAATCTTTAGTCTGGGACATATCAAATTGAATTTGTTGAGAGTTCTCTCAGGTAGACATACCTGGCAGGAAGTTGCAATATGGATCTGGTACCCATAGAAATATTCATAACTGTGGAAGCCAATTTTTTAAGTCATTCAAAAGTAGAAGGCTCAAGAGAACAAGAAGTTGCTTTGAGAGAGACAGAGCTCAAGAGGAAAAAAGAGATGAGAGTTAGACAGAGGATTAAGCCTAAATTTAAAGTGTGAGCATAGAAAAGCAAAGAGGGAGTAGTCAGGAAAATGGCAAGCTTCTAGAAAGTATGATAAAGTCTTATTTATTTGACATAGGTAAAAAGAACTGGTTAGAAAATGATAATTTTGTTTTTAAATGGCAGTGTTTCCTTCACATCCTTTTACCTAAACATATAGATTTACACACACACACACACACACACACACACACACACACACACACACACACACACTTTGCTAAAGGCATTCTCTTCTGTATTCTACGTAGGATACATATGTCCAGGAACTATATAGAAAAACTCTTAGGAGCAGAAAACAACAACAACAAAAAGATTTCAAGAGCCCATTTGGTTCATCTACTTGCCAGTAGGGGCATTTCCTAAATCAGCCAAAGAAGAAAATTGTCAATTCTATTTTTAAAATATCTCCACAGATGGTGAGTCCATAAGCTTCCCTGCTAATTTGCTTCAGTGTTTAATCAGCCTGACACACAACGTTCTTTACATCTAACTCAATGCTCTCTTGCTATAATGTAGACTCTATTACATCCTCAGAGTTGGAAATGTGAAATAATCTAATAACCCAAAAACCCCTCAATTCAACTGTTCTCAATCTTAATGGGTATAAAATTGCATGTGGTATTTTTTATGTCTTGTCAATAATGTAATTTTAGTCCAAGAGAGTAATGAATGCATGCACTCCTAAATCTACCACTAGTAGACACTGATTGAATAAATACTCAAATGTACTTTTTCTCTAAATAGAAATAATATATGCATAAAATCTCTTTGGAATTGCTGAAAAGCTTTTCCCCCGAAAAAATACGCATCTGAGGATTTTTATGAGTTTTTTTGGGGGACCTCTATAAGCCTTTTATCTATGATATATATAATAAAGTACGAAAGCTTCAAATGTCCATAGGTTATTTATAATATTATGAACATTATTTTAGTTACTCTCTTTTCTAAATAATGTCATTGGACAAACTGCTTATTCTTCACATCAAAATTCTATATGAGTGACTTTAAACTTTCTTTGATGACACCCTCAGGCAGTGAAGAAAAAGATCTACTGAAATAACTGAAAAAGAGGGACAAGACAAAAACTTCGTGACCCTACTATGTGGGTCAATGGTGGAGATGGCCACACCAAAGTTAGATAAACACACACAATGATCAAGGAAGAGTGCCATGACCTTCTTTCATAAATGAAAATAAACAAATAAAAAAGAGGAAGCAAAATCTTAGCTTAAATATATTTAGAAAGACCAACTTCCAATAATTTTTTAAAGTGCTATGAAGAGTACTTCAATTAATATTAAGAAGTTCTCAGTTTTTACAAAAATACAAAACTTGTCCTCTCAATTTCATGAAGGATAAAAATGTTATGCTATTTTTTTTTCTTATAGATCTAAACTCTTGAAAATAGGCTTTTGCATCTGTCTGATATTTTCTCCCCACTCTGATTTTTTCTTCACTTGGCTGACTTCTATTTTTTAAAGACCTATCTTGGATAATAGCTACTCAAAAGAAAGCCATTTTTTACTTTCTTCACAGAGTGAGATGCTCCTGTTCATCATACTCCAGCTATCCCCTATTCTTAACCTATCCTGAGGTGAATCACATTATATTTTAATTGTTCCAATCTTTGTCCATCTTTCTTAGCCAATGGTAAGGGCAAGAGAGAACCTTTATCTTATTCCAGCTTGCATATCCAGAGGCTAGCCCATTATGTTGATAAAATATTTGGAGATAAGATTTTTTAAAGTGGTGACTTAAGTTACAATGAGGCCATCAGGGTGGGTAATAATTCAATCTGACTGTTATCACTATAAAAAGAGATACCAGGGGCATGCATGAAAGGAAGGATAACCATGTATGGACAGAGCAAGAAGGTAACCATCTATAAACCAAAAAGAGAAACCTCAGAGGAAACAAAACTTGCAGACCCCTTGATCTTGGACTTCTAGCTTTCAGAAAGTAAATTTCTGTTGTTTCAACCACACAGTCTGATATTTTTTCTTATTTTTGTTATGTAATATAATTATATTACTTTGCTAGGCTGCCATAGTACCCCACACTTACACTTTTGTTTTTCTAATCACATTTATAATGTCTTGATCAAAAATCTCTTTCCCACTTAAGATCCCATAAGGAAAACAGAAACCATTTTAGGTCTTTCAAAGAGAGAAAATTTATACGAGAATTTGGTCACACAAATTATAAAAAAGCAGAGAAGTGAAACAGGAAATAGTGAAGCAACTCAGAATAGGAAGCTACCACCACAAGAAATCGAGAGACAATAGGAGGAGGTCTTATTACCAGAGTTCAGAAAAATGAAGTGTCTGTCAGGGCTTAGAACCATGGCTAGCAGGAGCAGGTGTCCATAGGAAAGTCACTCATATCTTGAGACAGAGAGACAAAGAAAGAAGCATGTTTGTTGCCTTCCTCCTGACCTCCAAATTTTAGCCAGTACCCACTCTTGTAAAAACAGATCAAAAGCCATTTGTCAAGGTACCCTGGAAAATGCAGTGCTCAGGGACATTCACCTTCAGAAGAGCATAGAAATGGTAAGAAACGGATGTGAGAGCATTAAATTATGGTCACAGTCCACTGCAATATAAGTAACATGAGAGCTGTGAGTATATCAGTATTGTTCCTGTTTTATCCTTAGCCCAGCATCTGACACTATACAACATATATTGGGTATTTAACAAGTAGTTGTTAAATCAATTTTAGATGAATGAGCTTCCTAGTTCACATTTACGAAATTTTCTGGCTTAATTAATGTACTGCATATCTGTAAAACCTTACTGGAGGATTAGATTCAAGAGGCACAGACTATTATCTGTTTCATTCACTGATTTAGTGTTAGCACTTAGAATATGCCTGGCACTCTAAAAACATTTGTTAAAACAATAAATAAAAGCTCTGTATAGTAGAAAAACCTTATCTTCTTGACTAAAGTGTGATGCTTCAGATCAGGGACAAAGTGCCTTCAAAGTTGTAGGAAAAAATGGAACTGGTTGCCATCTAGGTGTGATACCTTAATACTCTGCTATGATCTTAACAAACAGTGATGACTGTCTGCAGCCTAAGGAGAGAAGCAGTAGTGTAAAATCCAAAGCCTTGTAAAGATTCTTAACAAATTTGCATAAGAGGTGGAATGTATGTGTATAACTGTTAATGTAAAAAGCCATATCTGAGGGGTGAGGTTTCAATCTGAGATATAAAGGTTTCTCTTTACGGGCCAGAAACAAGAAAATTTATAACAGTTATAAAGAATTATAAAAAATGCAGTGCAGATGATTTTCTTGAAAAAAAAAACAGTATAACAACATGATACAGGGTATATGCTACATATCATATAAATACAGCTAATCTGTATTTAATTTTAAAACAACACATATTAGAAGTTTTACACAGTTTGGGGAAAATAAGTCTTATTATAAAGAAACCTGCAGAAAAGACATCAGAATGAAATCATAGGAGATGAAAGACTTAGAGATGAAAAGAAGTTCAGCCAACAGAATAGCTTGAAAAGAGAAATGGGGAAGGTGTGCCTGTAAAACAATATTAAAAGTTATGAATATCTAAGGATAAGCAGGTGTAAATACTTACTCTATCACTCATTAGTCATATGAATTCAACCTTATTCTTTGTACTTTAATATTATCATCTGGAAAATAGGGATAGTAATAGCATCTATATCATAGGCCATTCATGTATATAATATGGAAACGGTTCATGTTAAAGTGCTCAGGGAGGTTAGCAGTGTGTACTATTTAGAATCTCCAATGAAGCTGGCAGGGAGAGAAATAAATGCATCATAAAAGTGTTAGGTTGTGTGTCAGAATTTTCTCAAGGCCAGGTTTGCAGAAGCTATTTAAGTAAAGAATGTGTGAAATGTCCTTGCAAGATGGGGTCATTGCAGTGTGTTCAGACTTGAAAGCAAGAAAGTAGACTAATTCTTCCCATTCCCCCTCAAGTGACCTTTCGAGTTCTTCAGCCTTGACTTCCATAAAACATATAATTGCTCTTACTGGCAGTTGATAGAGAAGTGTTTTTCCCAGCTCTGGTAGGCTGCCCTGGATGGGAAATGCCCTGGGTTCTCAGAGACTTAACACCCAGTCTTGTGAACATGAGCAAAATTACTCCCTCCAAGCAGCTCTTTTCACATGTGATAAGCTTGGAAAGTTGCCCTGGTAAGTGTCAAGACCTGAATGTTTGTATTTTTGCCCTGGTGGTCCTGAAGAGTTACTGGAATACTTCTGGGGTTCTGTTTTGTATCAAACTGTTGGCTGATAGTGACATTGAGAAGAAACAGGTAGAGCCTGAGCGAGGAGCTCTGGACTGCATTGTATTTAATTCTGATAGCAGACTCCCTGTCTGCCCTGCATGCCTCAAAACTTCTTTCAGTTTTTCTTTGGCCCCTTCTCTTTGTACTTCCCAGTATCACAGGACAATCTTTTGTGTGAGTGTTTTTCCCCTTTTGCATCTCAGAGAGGCTTTTCAAAATTTCTTATCTACTGATGAATGAAAGAAATTTCTCCTCTGCAGGCAGGACCTGATTAAGGCAACTCTGGCCAGTGTGGCTGGGTCACTGAGCACAAACAGGCAAAGTACACTGAAAGTTTCAGAGTTTCTGTTGTGCCAGAAAGTGCCATCAGCAGACATTTTCCTCCAAGCAGCAGAAGGGATAAGAAGACGTAAGGCTAACAGAAGCAATCTTTAATGGGGAGAGAGACACACCATATCAGTTGACATTGTCTTTGGCATTTGCAGCATTCATTCCACGTTTATATTTGAAAATATGTGTTTAGGAGCTTGACTACATTTTAAAACCGAATGAGAATCACTTCAGTTTCTTCTTCATACAGGACTGATTATTTTAACTGAGATTCATTTTCTAATTTCCTCCAAACCTCAACCATCTGAAACCTTTAACAATTATATGTTGCAAAAGAGATTAGACTGTTTTATCCATTAGCATAAACATTATATAGTTCCCAGTTATGTGCTGCACACAAAGACCTGTAAGGAGTGATGACTCATTTAATATACAGTGATAATTTAATAAAGGAATTGATGAGTAAACCTTCTTTCTGCCAGAAAGCTTTGGTGGATATGGCATACTGTCCATATAAACCCCCAAAAGCAAACCTTGGGAAGAAGGAAAGATGGAATAAAGGAAGGAAAGGGGAAGGAGGAAAAGTGGGAGGGAGGAATAAAGGTGTCTTTGTTTCACAATGTAAGGCAAGAGTTGGGGAGGGGAGGTATAAAGACAGGGATGGGTGGTCATCCTGCGATTCTTCTGAGATGTTCATTATGTCTGTTACCTTTTTGTGGTTAAATTACTAAGTACATGCAAGTTGAAAGATGGGCAAGAATATACCTTCTTAATGCATCACAATCTGGGTGAAAGCTGCTGGGAGCATAGGGCTTAAAGTCAAGAGGCTGGGATTTAAATCCAAGCTTTATTTCTTGCTCTGTGTGGCCATCTTTAATTCATTTAATCACTCTGAACCTCTATAACCCATCTACAAAATGGATCTAGGAATAATAGTTACTATACTTGTGTATAGAAAGGTTATATATTTGTTTTTAAACTTTAAAGTTGTCCAATAGAAATTTGTTTCAAGGATTCTGCTTGTTCAGAAAGAGTTGCTCTTCTAAAGCATTTTCTTTTATTTTTAGTAAATATTTTTTATTAAAATTGTTGAGGTGACATTAACAAAATCAAGTAAGTTTCAAGTGTGTCATCCAACAGTAAGTTGTATATATATTGCATTGTATGTTCACCACCAAGAGTTAGACTTCCCTCCATCACCAAATATTTGACCTCTTTTACCCCTATCTACCTTTCCCCTCCCCCACTCCCTCTGGTAACCACTAGTCTATTGTCCATGTTCATGAGTCTCTATTTGTTTGTCATGTTTGTTTGTTGCTTTCAGTTTTATATCTCACATAAAAGTAATGTCATGTGTTTTTTCAACTTTCTGTCTTATTTATTTCACTTAGCAAGATTATCTTGAGATCCATCCATGTTGTCACAAAATAGCAATATTTCATTTTTTTCTTATGGCTGAGTAATATTCCATTGTATATATGTACCATATCTTCTTTATCATTTTCAATCTCCTGAGATGTGCTGTCTACCAAACAGAATGAAGAAAATATAATTGCATTTCTTTTATTTACCTGTATGATTAAGAACTTAGTGAGAGGCAGTCTAACAGATATCTTAGCTAAAAATAAAGTCTATATATTTCTGCTTATGCATTCAGAATTATGCTCTTTGGGGTGTGGCAAAAAAACTAAAGCTCTCATGCTCCCTTTCATACTCTATCCCTTCAAACCTGACTCTTCCTCAATTGGCAGACTTATAGTTGCCTGCTACTTTGTCTCATTAGCCCCTTAACACACAATCTGAGGAAATATCTTACTAAAGAAAAAAAGTATCTTTCCGGTGATTAAGTTCTTCTTTTTTTGTCAAATTCCTCCCCAGAGCTCTGACACTGGCCTCGTTCATTTGCTTGTCTTCTGGGATATCATTAAGACATTGCATCTTTGTTTGTGACTATCTTATTTCATTTCACTTTTTAGCAGCTTCTTGTGCTTTACCACATTCTCTTTGCCCAACCAGGCCTGTTTCACATTGTGCTAAAACAAATACAGTTATGATGCTATCAGATCAGATCTTTGCCATAATCTGATTTTGTTTTTAATGTGCTAGAAGACAAAGTTTTCAAGACATTACATATGACAAAGATAGCTTATTCTGTGGTAATAAGCCATAATCAATTGAGGTATACCAAAGAAGATTGATTTTCTTAGAATTATAGGGTCATGTAATGTTTATGCTGAAACAGACCTTACAGATCTCTTCTAACTATTTCATTTTACAGACAAGAAAACTGAACTCTAAATATAGGTAGAGTCTGTCAGACATTATAGATAAGAGTTGTTTATGCCCTATAAAGGTAAATTTGGTACTTAACACACTAATTTAATATAAAACATATTTAAAAAAAAAACAGAAAAATGAACAGAGAGGAATGAGGAAATTTGAACCCAGAAGGCTGAGATTGGGAATGAAGTAGAAAATCTCCATGTGCTGGGAGGGAGGCATAGAAGAGTAGAGGCAATGAGTGTTCAAAAAGAAAATTCTTCAGAAAAGAGTTTAAGAAAATAATAATGAAAGCTAAACAGTTTAATAGATTAATCTGAAAAAACTGAAAAAACTAATTTTAGAAATTTTTTAGCTGAATACCTTGAAAAGTTAACAATAGAAGTATATTTCCAGGAATTAAAAAAAAAAAAAAAAGAGCAGGAAAAAAAAGAGAAAAGCCTGGGATGTCAAGGATGATTTAAAAAGATAATTTGAGTGAAATCTTGAAAGTGCTTGGTTTTTTCTTAACTTGGTGCAGAAAGTGTGAAATGGGCTGTAATCAGAATCTTTTGAACAAGGTAAAGCTAACTATGGATGATTTGCTGATTTGTAACAATGTGAAACCCAAACTTTCACACTTCCAGTTTAAGATATATCTTGGAGCTTAACTGACTGGCTGAGTATGAGATTTTGATGATAATGTTCTCTTGTGTAGACAGTTTTTTACTTTCTTCTAGCTCTTGGAATTGATGATAGCATTTATTACTGTGAGCTTTGTCAATGGTAAACATGGCAAACAATAAAAGACTTAATTATTTGAATGCTTACTGTAAATGAAAACATCAACAATAGGTAGTCTAAATCTACCTATCGAATAATAGCAGAAACTAATGATTATGGCAACTTCAATGTTATATGGACAGTGTCTATCCTTAGCCTGCTTCATAAGATGTGTATGCTTTTATGGAAATAATGTACATAAATAAGTTATGCTTTGTATTGTCTATGGGGCTCCTAAATTTTATAAAATGTTCTCAAGAACATGTGAAGAAATGTGTTTACTGTTGTGAAAATATTGAATTACTATATGTAAAGTCTACATATTATAAGGTACCATAGAATATCAAAACATAATTAAATAAAATTGAGTGAGTTTACAGTTTTTGGTGTGCTTTATAGAGTTTAGCTATATGTACCAAATAGCAGCTTGCTTAGAGTACAGATCTTGCCTTCTACCTCAACCTGGCAGCTTTGGGAGTTGGGGATAAAGCAGGATCACCATGTCTATGAGGTTGCTAATTTAGTTCTCAGACATCATTTATTTGGAAAAAAAGAGAAGAAATAAAGAATATAACAGGTAATATCATACCAGCACAAATTATAGACATAAGTGATTTTTAGAAAGAAAAATTTTATCCATAAAAACTATATAGAAACATCTACATAACAAAATCAAAAAACAAGGGGAGTTAAGTCTGATTACAAACTTAACAAATGTCACTCAAACTGTTCTGTTTTAAAGACTCACTCATTAATTCATTCATTTAGTTCATCTTACTAAATATCTGTAAGGTATTTAACAGTATAAAATAGGACAATGTGTTTAGCCTCAAGAAAGCCAAAAATCTGGCAATGAAAACTCTCTTCAAATAAATATCTGTGGCACATTACATGCTGCAATAAGGTTGTAATTAACACAGAGAAGGAGAAAGAAAGAACTGTATCATAAAGGAAATGACGTTTAAACTAGGACTTACTAGAAGAGTAGAATGCTTGCAAGTCAACAAAGAAAAGTTATTCCAGAGAGAGGTACTAGCTTTGACAAACTCACGGAGGTATAATAGTGTTTTTCCACCTCACATATACACGAAAACTTAATACAGTAGAGATTTCATATAACATTAGCGAGGACAATGTAACTATTCAAAAAATGCTGTTGAGAAATTAGATACCCCTGTGGAAAGCAATAAAATTAAACTCCTACCATAACTATATAAAATAAAAAAATAATTTTCTATTTGGGAAAATTAACATGAAAAGCTTATAAAAATATTTAAAAATATATTCATAATTTTAAGCTAGAGTGAATAAGAAACAAATGTACACACTATTGAAAAAAGCATAAAGCTGACTATAGTGAAATTTAAACTAGTGCTACATTAAAGACACTATAAACAAGTATCTCCACAGATACTCCAAAACAATGGGAAAGGGCTTTTGCAAAGTATATAACAAAACAAATTGTTACCCAAAATTTTTAAAAATGCTTACAAATGAGAAAAACATTCCTCAAAAGATAGAAATATAGGCAGAGGATATAAATAGGTAATTCATAGAAAAGGAAAAATTGTCCTGTAAACATGAAAGTTTGCCTAACCTCTCTCATACTTTGGAAAAAATCACAATTAAATATAACTTTAGACTTAGTTTGGCAAAATATAAAATGTTTGTGAACAGCAGATATGAGCAAGAATGTACAACAGTGGATTCCCAAATACTGTGATGGAATTAAAAAAATTTGTTTGGAAAACTATCTACAATATCTAGCAAATTTGAAAATACATATTTTTTTATCTCATCAATTACACCACTAAATACATAATACAGTGAACTCTAGTAGATATATCCAAAGAGATGTATAAAGAATGAAGATAGTATTATTTTTGGTTGAAGTGAACAGCTAAAACAAAAAAATAAATAAATAAAACATAAATTTTCATTAACAGAAAGGGTATGCCATTAAAAATAAATAAGCTAGACCTATGAGTATCAATGAATAAGTTTTAAAAATATAATAGTAACTTAATACTAAGTTTTAGGTGGATGATATAGATATGTGGAAAGATGCAAAATGGTATTTTATTTAAGGAGCAATACAAAAGACAAGCTTGGTTAAAAATAACAAATGCCAAATTCATGATCATGGTATCTCTGTGATGTTGTGTTCCTTCAAAAATAAAGTGCTTAATCAAGGTGGATACCTATGTTTGTTAGATGTTTCTCCACAATTTTTTGTGTGTTCTGTATACTATTTAATGTAGAATCAAGGTTCCTGATTATTCATGTGAAGCTCAGAAATCATCCAAATTAAAATTTTTTTCAAGACTATAATATTTGCAACAAGCCTGTAATCAACACAGAGCATAAAGAACTATTATGGTTATAGAGATTTCTTTCTCTTCTAGAAATGAGGGTGCCCTCTGTTTATTGATGTACTTCCTTAATTATTGCTCATTATGTTCTAGAATTTTATTCCTAAACAAGAGTCTGAGACTTTTTAACAGGATAGGAAATTATCAGTAGTTAGAAATAGGATACTGCTTATTTTAATTTATGATCATAAAACTCAATAATTAAAAATTGCTTTACAGACTGGAAAAGTTCCCCAAGTTGAACAAAGCATGTAATAAAGTAAGGGAAAACCTCTCTCTCTATCTTTTTATAGTCTCCCCAACCATTTGATCTGGACTTAGCAAGGGTAACTTTTCTCTGCTTTACTTGGCATCAGGAGGAGCATCTCAAATGCTGGGAGCTGATGGCTGAGATCTTAGCTTGTGCTGTCAGTTGGAACACTTAAACTAGTGGCCTGAGATTCCTCACAGCATGGTGACTATATTAGTTTTCTATCACTGTTTCAAGAAATTACCACAAATTTAGTGGCTAAAAACAACACAAATTTATTATCTTATTATTCTACAGGCCAAAAGTTTGATATGGGTCTTACTGGGCTAAAATTAAAGTATCATAGGGCTGCATTCCTTTCTGGATCCTCTAGAGCAGAATCTGTTCCTAGCAGCATTGCAAGTTCTGTGCCTTTCTTCTATAATCATATCTCCCTATGACTGATGTACTTCTGTCTTCCCTCAAAGAGCATTCTTAAATATTTACACACCCTTCTGACTCTGAACTTTCTGTCCTTATTCTACTTTTAAGAAGTCTTCTGATTACATTAAGCTTACACAGGTAATCCAGTAAAATCTCATTTTAAGATTCTTAATTTAATCAAATCTACCAAGTCCATTTGCCATGTAAGGTAACACAGTCTAAAAGTTTCAGGAATTAGGACATGGACATTTGGGGATGGGGGCATTAACCTACTCACCACAGCAGCTGAGTTCCTGAGTGAGCCCCAAGAGACATATAGCATCACTTCACCTACATTGCTACTGGCCATTGCAGTTATAATGCCCACACAGTTTTAGAAGAAGGAAAGTAAACTCCATTTCTTGATGAAGGAGTTCAAAGTTCTGGAAGATGGTGCTAGGATAGAAATATTGCTCTAACCATTTTGGTAAAATAAAACCTACAAATAGTATAATGGATGAAAACACCAGCTTTGGTATTCAAATGACTATGGTAAAATTCTGGCTCTTTTCCGTAATAGCAATAGCAGTGTGTCCTTGAGAAAACTAGCCTTGCCCATGCCAAGTTTTCTCATCTGTAAAATGAGGATAACAATTATATTATCCCAAAGTATAGTTGTAGGGAATTAAATGAAGTAACCTCAGTAGAGTAGTTAGTAATGGTGCCCGGCTCATAGTTAGACCTCAATAAATGTTACTACCAAGCAGCTGCATGGATTTAGGCAAATTACTTAATCACTCTAAAACTCAGTTTCTCCATATGTGAAAGAGTAATGAGAGTATTTACTACAAGATTGTTGTGAGTATTAACTGAGTTTAAGTATGTGGTTGGTAGGTAGTAAGCATTAAAAAATATTATATATACATAATCATAATTACATACTAGATTTATACTTAAAATTGTATATATACTTATTTATATAATCATAATAATTAAATATGATGGATTATAACTAATCACTCTCTTAAGAAAGGAATATCATACTACATTAAGTAAATAAATACATAATAAATAAAAACATAAGACATACATACAGAGCTATAAATAACTTCAAAATTATTACTTAAATTTAAGTTTTTAAGTAGGTTTTTCAAACACATGTCACAATAAAAATTATCAACCAATATAGTATTGTGAATATAGAAAATAAATAAATGTGTACACCAATTTACTGAAAAGGATAGTGGGTATGCTGGATATGATTTGAGAACAGCAATACTAATAAAGAAATGGAACTGTGAAAAAGAAGAAAAACGATTATTACTAGGCTTTGATGATTATTAATCCAGTCCAGGCTTAAAGAACTCAAAGAGCCATATCTGTCTAAACTCACTGAGCTTGGACAAGACCACTTAGAGTAATGGCTTCATTACATTCTGTTTAGAATATCACTGTGTAGAAATATATTCCAAATTAAGTTATGTTTGTTTTCTACAGCAAATTCTAGTATTGCTATATATGATGTATACAAGTCCATAACATAAAAGGTACACTGTTTTCTCTGATATTGCTCTTAGTACTATCTCCTCAGACAAGGAAAACAAAAGAAAAAATAAACAAATGGGACTACATCAAATTAAAAATATTTTGCATGGTAAAAGGAACCATCAACAAAAAGAAAAGACAACCTATTGAATGGGAGAATATATTTGCCTGTGATACATCAGCTAAAATGTTATTATTCAAAATTTATAAAGAACTCATACAACCCAACACCAAAAAAAAATAATAATTCAATTTAAAAAATGGGCAAATGACCTGAATAAGCATTACCTCAAAGAAGACATACAGATGGCCATTAGACACACAAAAAGATGCTCAATGTCACTAATCATCAGAGAAATGCAAATTAAAATGACAATGAATTATCACCTCACACCTGTCAGAATGACTATTACCAATATATTATAAAACAACAAGTGCTGGTGAGTATGTAAATTAAAGGGACCCTCGTGCACTATTGGTGGAGATGCAAATTGATACAGCCACTATGGGAAACAGTTTAAAGTTTCCTCCAAAAATTAAAAATAGAACTACTGTATTAACCAGCAATTCCACTTCTGGGTATTTAGCCAATGAAAATCAAAACACTGATTTAATAAAATATATGCAACCCTGTGTTCATTACAGCACTATTTAGAATAACCAAAATATGGAAGAAATTTAAGTGTTCATAAATAGATGATTGGATAAAGAAGTTGTGGTACATATATACAATGGTATATTACTCAGCCATAAAAAAAGAAAAAAAATGAAATCTTACCATTTACAATGACATGGGTAGACCTAGAGTATATTATACTAAGTGAAATAAGTCAGACAGAGAAAGACATATATCATAAGATTTCACTTATAGTGGAACCTGAGGAACAAAATATAAGAACAAACAAAACAAAACAGACTCATAGATACAGAGAGCAAACTGGTGATTGCCAGATTGGAAGTTGGTTGGGAGACTGTGAAAATGGTGAAGAGATTAAGTACAAATTGATACTTACAAAATAGTCCTGAGAATGTGAAGTACATCATAGAGAATATAGTCAATAGAATTATAATAACTAAGTTCGGTGCCAGGTGGGCACTAGATTAATTGAGTAGATCACTTCATAAACTACATAAATATCTAACCATCATGTCATACACATGAAATTGATATAAAATAGTATTGAATGTCAACTGTAATTAAAAAATAAAATCTAAAATAAGAAAACAACTCAAATGCCCATGAACAGGAGAGGAGATGAATAAAAGAATATTACAAAGCAGTCAAAATGACTAAATTTCTATGACATGAAGAAATATGATGAATATTAAGTGAGAGAAGAAAAGATTCAGAGGATTGAATACAGCATAATGCCCTTTTTTATAATGATAAAAACAACTAAAATAAGAATCTTTACTTTTAAAAAATACATACAGATGAATTAAAACTATATTAAATAGAAGTAAAGAATGTGATTCAGAGTGGTGGCTACCTTAAGTGGAAATGAGCAAAAGGACGGAATGAGGAATAGCCAAATAGCAAAGTTCTAACTTTCCTATTGGGTGATGGAATTACGGGTACTTATTATATTATTAAAAATACATAAATATATAGGAATGCCTGACTAATGATAAATATTATATGGATCAAGAATTACAAGTAATATTATTTAGTGCACCTTAGATCAATTATACAAAAAAAAAAAGGCTAAAAACAAAGGAGCTTCTATCAGCCTCTGCTTGCTTTACCTCTAGACCAAGCAGAGGTGCCAGTGTCAAGATTGATATTTTACACACACACACACACACACACACACACACACACACACACACACACACACACTATATATATATATAAAGCTTAATTTATTTTAAATTGGATTAAAAAATAAATACAAATATTAATAAAAATAAATAAAATAAAATTTCTAAAAGGTCTTGTCTTTCTTGTTTTACTAAAGTTGCTATGTGTATTTTAATATTTTTATTTAGAAGGTTTATTTGTTCTTTGACACTAGTTACTTTGTGTTATAGATGATATCATTGACCCTTCTTTATATTTTACAGCAGCACTTTTTTTGTAACAGGAAACTGCAGAATTTTTCTTTTTTTTTTTTTTTTTTTTACTCTATATGTGATGGATTACAACACCAAACAGTTATTCTGTCCTTTAAATGCTCAGAACTATATGTTTCTGAAGACCTTGTGGAGTTTGTTTCTTTAGTGTGATATATAAAGATGTAATTAAGACAGATTTATGTTAATCAAATCAAGTTTGTTGCTGATTGTACATTAGTGGTATAAAAGGTAATATATACTATACAGTCTTGTAACAGTTTTAAAGCCTCTGCGTAATTAATCATAAAAAATGCATGACCTTTTTGTTTTTAAATAGACTTTCTAAATTATAATTTTAGGTTTGACACATAGATTTTTGTACAGTTAACTTTTTGACATAACAAGGCCAAAAATAACTTTCTGAATATTTGAATCACATTTCAAAACTAAGATTGTATATCTTGAGAAAGAGCCAGAGTTGATAGAGGCACATAGTTTCTCCAATATCCTCAAGGATTAGGACATCGTTATATCACCAGTTAATCCACTTCTTATCGGGGTCAGCTTCATAGGCTGTGACCAATGGTCGCATGGTCCTGGGGTCAGATGAACCTGGGCTTGAGTTCTAGGTTCTGCAGTCATTGTCTTGAAATTATTAATAGTTTTGTCTTTGAATTTGTGTTTTGTAAGTTAAGTCTATTAGGACAATGGCATAGGGTGTAAGGCTTGGAGTTTCAGCTAATGCTTAGTTGGTGCCACTTCCTGACACTTTCCCACCTCTTTGAGATGGGTTCTTGGCACCCTAACCCCTATCCTCTGGACACTGAATCCACCACACTTCCCCCTTCTCACTTACCACTTTAAACCAGAGAAAGGGTGGGTTCAACAGGGGAAGACCCACATTCCACAACTGTCCTTTACTCATGGCAGGATCCTGGACATGAATAAGGGGAGGTTTGGATTTGGGTATCTCTGCATCCCACAGTAGCTAAGGGGAGGGTATTATGGTGGCTGTCCTTACCCAGGTTTAGCAGCACCATGGGATGTTTGTCAGGTGACTTGTTTGGAGGAGGGGACTATTATCTACTCCTGATCAAGGCACCTAGCATATCCTCCCAAGGAGGCTGGAATCCCTTAGGGTCATCTGTCCATCTTGACTTGGGTGGCTGACATGGAAAAAGAATATTGGCAGGTTGGTCTGGTGGCTCAGGTAAGCCCTCAAATGCCTGTGAAGATTTCTGCTGACCCTGTGTATTCACTTTCCTGAGGGACAACCTTAAAAAGTTAATGAAAAACACATGAAAGGTCAAAAGAGATCTCAGAAAAAAAAAGTTTTATATTTTAGTACTTTTAGCAGCACATTTTTTTCTGAATTTTAAACAAGGAGCCCCAAACTTACCTTTTGTTCTGGGCTCCACAAATTTAGCCAGCCCTGCTCCCAGTAGATTGTTGATTTTTTAAAATTTCTTTTAACTCTGAGCAGTGATAAAAGAGAAGGCAGTGCAAGGAGCTTGCTCTCCCTACTACAGGGGAGGCAATTTCACTGGTCTGAATGGTAACAGTCCCTAAAGTAAACCAGTTATGGCTTCAGTACTCATCTCCACCAGCTTTCTCAAAATGGTCTTTTTATTGGCTTCTGGCTGGCAGTCTTCAATTAAATTCCATTCTTAGACATTTCTGTGGTTGACTTTAACAAACTCTTGGCACCTTTTTAACTGAAAGCAGGCCTGTGACTGGTAAAAACTTTATAATGATTTTATAAATGTTTAAGAGTGCTGCTTACTTTTGACTGCTTTTTTTCTTTATAATAGCTTTAGTTTATCTTGTTATAGCAGTGATAATGATATAACCTATATCATATATAGATAAAGCAGTTAAATTTAAAGGATTCCAAAAAATAACCCTGTGTCTGCCCCCACATAGTCTACTACTATTTTTCCACAAAGGGCTTGGTTCTTTGTTATGAAAGATGGTTAGCATGAGTAGCCTTCTTCTTCAAGCTTGAAAGGACATAATATCACATGGATTGACTTCCCACAGGATCTTCATATCACAGTCTACAATCCAGATAAGTAACAGTGTAAATTCCCACAAAAGAAATGTTGTTACAGGTATATTTCTTTTCTGCTTGATACTGGATTCCCACCAGGCAATAAATATCATAGAATATGAAATCACATTACTTCCACTTATATTTTAGTTTCTTAAAAATACCTTAGCAAAGTTTGCTTATTAAACCACATATAGTCCTTGTCTACTTCATTTTTTCATTATATTAATTTGTTTCAGTGAAAGAGTTACAAAGAGTCATACACTTGAACTAAAAGTGCTGGCAACCTTTATTAAACTGCAAATTTTAATTTTAATAACCAATAGGTGGTTGCAATGGAGATGTTAACAAGCTGCTCAGTTAGGGGAGGGAGATAAAGCTGACAGATTTGTTGGCAGATTAAACATAAGGAGTAAGAGAATAAGTGGGCATAAGGAAGACTCAGGTTTTAGATTGGGCAGCTGAGGCGATGACAATGCCATTTACTCAGGTGGAGAAAACTGGTAGAGAAACTGGTGTGGTGTAGGAATAAGGACCTTGAGACACCTATTAATATAAAAGTAGAGAAGTCAAGGGTGCAATTAGATACAAACGTTTAGATCACAGTGGTAATGTCACAATTAAATACATAAATATGGAACTGATAGACTATATAGGTTTTAAGTCATGAGAGCTGATGAGATCTCTTGGAGCCAGATTGCTCTAGAAAAAAAACAGTAGGTCTGGGCCAATGCTCTGAATAATCTCAATATCTCACAGAGGTGCAAGTGATGGTAACTTCAAGGAGTTCTCAGAGAAGTTGGAGGAAAATAGAGTACAGAGTCATCTAAACAAACAGAAGAAGGATTTTCAAACAAGGTATGATCAACTGTGTCAAATCTGAAGAGGAGTCAAGAAAAGGAAATAAAAGAACCATGGGATGAACTGTATGGCAGTCATTGCTGACCTTAACAAGAATTTTAGTGGAATAGTAGGAAAGAAACTTAACTAGAAAGGTCGAGAAAAAGGAATATACAAAACACTTTCAAAAAGTTTTTTTGTGAAGAGAAGAAAAAAGTTAATGCTAACTGTAATTGAACTCAAATTACTTTGGTCCATTTTACATACTACAAATAAAGGTAGCGATTATGAACTTAACTGTGCTCCTCAAAATTCATATGTTAAAACCCTAACCTCCAATGTCACTATATTAGGAGAGAGGGCCTATAAAGAGTTAATGAAGGTTACATGAGATCATAAGTATGGAGCTCTAATCGTATAGGACCAATGTCCTTATAAGAAGAGAAAGAGATACCAGATATCTCTCTTTTCTGACATGCACAGAAGAAAGGCCATGAGAGATCACAGCAAGCAGGCAGTTGTCTGCAAGCTGGATAGACAGGGCTCACCAAAAACCAACACTAATGGCATCTTGATCTTCAAATTTCAGCCTCCAGAATTGTGAAAAAATACACATCTATAGTTTTAGATATTTTGTTATGGCAGCCTTATGTAATTAATATAGCAGCTTACACAGCATACTTAAAAGTGTTACTCATTTTTTTAATGAATGTACCAATGATTAACCATTTGTTTAGCCAAAAATTTCAGAGCCATCATTTATTATTCTCTTTCTCTTATATACCACATCAAATTCATATATCCATATAAAAAAACACATTGGTTCTACCTTCAAAATGACTCCCAAATCCAATCACTTCTCTTCTTCACTCTACTTCTTTAGTTTTAGCTGCCATCACCTGTCAGATGTAAAACTCTCCTAATTAGTCTCCCACATTTCACTTAAGCTTCTCTGAAATCTTTTCTCTTATAGTAACTCTAGAATTCCATCTAAAATATGAACCACGTCTGACCTTACCCCAAAAACAGAAATCGAAAGATTTTTTTTTCACATAATCAAAAGAAATCAAAAGATTTCTTTTTCACATAATAAAATCCAAAGTTTCTACCATAGTCAAAAAGCTGTCATGATGTGCCCCTTGTCTTCTTCTCTAGATTGCATAACTATTTTTATATATAAAGAACCTGAACACTCATTGGCTTAACACTTTTTATTACTTAGTGACTGTGGCTTGGTTAAGAGTTAACCAGTCCAGGCTAGGGTGAACTGGGATTACATGGTTGGGTGGCACTGCTTCTATAGAGACCGGGAGAGGCTAGTCTGAATTATTGTCATAGCAATAGCAGATGTGTGTGTGTGTGTGTGTGTGTGTGTGTGTGTGTGTGTGTGTGTGTGTGTGAGAGAGAGAGAGAGAGAGAGAGAGAGTGAGAGAGAGAGAGAGAGAGAGAGAGAGAGAATGGTAAAATCTCTAAGGCTTGGACTGAGAATTGAAATATTGTCACTTCTACTTTGTTTTATTGGCCCAAGCAAGTCATGTGGCTAAATGCAAACTCAAGACCAAGGGATATACAGTACTTCCTTTTAGATAAGAAGCTACAGTATTACATGGAAAAGGACATACATACAGGTAGGAGTAAATGATTGTGAGTAGTAATGTAGTTTATCACATACTCTGATCCAATATCCTATATTTCTTCCCTTTGCTCACTTGATTTCAAGGCTTACACTTGCCAATCAAGCCATGGTTTCAAGGCCTTTGTACTCATACTTCCTTCTGCTTGGGGTATTCTTCCTCTGATTATCACATGACTTTTTTTTTGTTTCATATGGGTCTCTGCTAAAATATTATATCCTCAAGGTTCCCATGACTATGGGTCAGCAAAATGTGGCCAATAGGCCAATTCTTGCCCACTGCTTATTTTTGTAAATAAAGTTTCATTGAAACATAGTTACATTCATTCACTCATTTATCTACAACTATTTATACATGACAATAGTAGAATCGAGTAATTGTGTTCCAACTATGCCAGAAAGCTTAAAATATTTACTATCTAGCCCTTTCCATAAAAAAGTTTGTTGACCTCTGCTCTATTCCAGTATCTTGCTTTATTTTTCTTCTTGATGATTATCACTTGACATTACATTATATTTACTTATTTATTTGTTTATGATTGAACTCCTTCACTGGAATAAAAGTTTCTTTAAGAAAAAAGTCTAGTATTGTTAGTTCTAGAAATGTGCAAGGTACACAGAATTGTATTCTCATCTTCTTTAAGTCTTTGTGTAAATAGCACTTTCTCATTGGAGCACCTTTTGACAACCACATCGCTCCTAGATCCTCTTCCCCTACCTTATATATTTTCTTTATTTTATAGAACTTATTGCCTTTCTATATACTACCCAACTTTCTTAATAACTTTATTGCTAATGTCTGACTCCTCTCATGAAAAGTCACAGGGGCAGAAATCTTTATCTGAAATGTTTACTTGGTACACTACCTGTCATATAAGTAGTGCTCAATAAATGTTAGTTGAGTGAGTGAGCAAATAAAGATGATTTCTTAAAAATTGATTTTTTTTATTTCAGAGAATAAAACAAATGAAAGCAGGTAATGTCATTATTCAGTGTTTAGGTAGAACCTTGAGAAAAACCTCTAAATGAGACTCAAATCCCATAGCACTCCCATGAAATGATGCTTTTTTATCATAGAACAGATGACCCTAACAGCTTATGGACTTGGGATGTCTAGGTTGGTAGAAATTTTCTAAAGAATATGCTGCCTGTCAGCATCAAGAGAGAATGGAAAACAGCAACAAATACACTGCTTAAAGTCCCTCTATTTAGATATTTTGTTTACTAGCTCTCTGCAATATGCATACTTTGATAATGAGGAAGAAATGTCTTTTGGACTCCAGGTAAGGTAAGGTAAAAGAAAATTCTAATTAAATTTCACCCAAAACCTGTGTCTCCAGAAGAATAATAACAAATGAGGAGGTTAGAATGTTCCCCTGCCCTCACTAAAATGTTAGGCAGATCATGAAAATAGTTTCTCTACAAACTCTGTTGTCTCACTCCTTATTCTCAGAATGAGCACAGCCAACAGTAGAGTAAAGAACATTCGAAAAATAAAGATTATTACCTTCAGGAAGTTGGGAGCAGTTCAGGAAACATCTAGATGTATCTACATAAGTTTGGAGTAAAAGGAAGGTTCTCATTGATTTGTGTAGGCTACAGGAGCATCTCTTTGGTGTCTAGATGCACAATAGATTCTACCCATTTCCCAAAAGTGAAAAGTTTCAGATCACATAGTCTAGTGAAATAAGGAGTTATTGGGTTGGAAATTTGTTAACAGAATTTTTATCATTATATGCTAGAACAGATGCTGCTGGTGCCGTGCTATATTCCTTTCCTCTTCACACTCTGAGGTGCAGCAACCCAACTTCCAACTGCTAGCACCTGTCTTTGCCTTAGGGTTTTCTCTTGTTACTAGAGGCTGCTTGGCCACCAGGACAGGTTAGAAGTACATGGTAATTAACTATCCCTAGGACCAGCCCTTAACCAATGACTGACAGGAGTTTGTGTATAAATACCCCAGCTTCTTCACCCCTCAGTGGGTTAATGCTGGGATGTGTGTTTTACACAGAGGCCTAGAATTTTCCCAGTGGGATCAGGCAACAGTCACTTGCAGTGGTGTTGGATGGATAATGTAGCATTTTTCAGCCTTCTTCACTTCCTTGTTTTACTTCCCCTACGCCCACCCACACTGGTGTTTTCTTTCTTTCTTTCTTTCTTTCTTTCTTTCTTTCTTTCTTTCTTTCTTTCTTTCTTTCTTTCTTTCTTTCTTTCTTTCTTTCTTTCTTTCTTTCTTTCTCTCTCTCTCTCTCTCTCTCTCTCTCTCTCTCTCTCTCTCTTTCTCTCTCTCTCTCTCTTACTTTCACTGTAAAAGTAAATACTTCCACTTGAGTTATTGTGTTAAGATCTGCTTCTGGGAAAACCCACACTCAGAAAAATGCCTACTCTATTCATACTTATCTTTAATTCCCTTAAGTATGTGTGATGATCTTACTTTTGTTTCAGATTAGAGAAAATATATTCACCTTAAAAAGCAATATCTTCTCCTCCAGGAGTAGATTGAACCCTCTGGGAATATTTAGTATTAATTTTTCCAGTAATTTTCTTATTCTTGGTTATAAATGGACATGTTATCGCAACTTGAAAGAATGAACAAAATATCCATCAGTATTTAATGTTTAGATTTTAATATAATAAAATATTTTTAGATCTGATAGTTCTTTTATAAAACACAAGCCTTTATTTTACACATGCATGCTCATTAAGTATCATAAGGTTTGGGAAGGGACTTATCTAAGGTTTCACTGATAATTGGCTTCACAGCAGACTGCAAATCAAATTTAGATATTGCTTAAAAATTAATGTCATTTACTGCCTAGTCAAGTGCTCTACATTTATTCTGTTTTCTAGGTTTTCCAGTTATACCTATTTCAACTATTTTGTAAAATGTGCATCTCCAGATGGTTTAGGAGAGTGGAATGTCTTGATGTCTTTGTTCTCTATTCTCTTTCTTACAAACGGGAGGGTGCTAGCTCCTTAACACAGAACATTCTGTGTGTGTGTGTGTGTGTGTGTGTGTGTGTGTGTGTGTGTGTGTGTGTGATTTCTATGTGTACCTGGGTTATTCATTTCAGGGAAGAGAAGGTATCCTTACCTTTTCTCTCTGTCCAGCTTCTGTAGCCACCAGTTAATGAAATAGATATCCTCATGTTGTAGCAGAACTAATGATCTACCTCCTGGGACTCTTGAGACACTATTCTTGCCATCCTAGATAGGTGCATATGGTTGGACTGCTTTGACCTCCTTGCTCTACTCCCGGATCAGATCCAGTTTTTGGACCTCTCCAGAGATGCTGAAGCCCACCTGTCCCATGAGCCTTGAGACTGTGGCAGCTCTCATCCATAAGTGTGGGTGTACCCTTTGCTACATTCAGAAAGTTCATGCAACTGCTGCTGTGGTCTAATCTTGTAACATGCAGATTGTCTCAGCCTCCTGAGGAGGCCAAGGTTAGGCTTCATTCAGCACAAATGCCTCTTCAGGAGCTTCAGAAACTCCTCCACTATGGGCTGACCTCATCTTGCTTGTGGCAGTTCTGGCTTCCCAGAGGACTGGTTAACATAATCCAGAGTGTCATCATCATGGGTTTTGAACCAAAGTAGTTGTTTAAATGTTTTGGTAAGACATAGACTAAGCATTTTGCCTATTCTAGAGATAGCTCATCAAAAGAGAGAAAGCTTAATGACTTTCTTATAATTATTTACTGTACTGTTAGTAGATTTAAAAAACATAAATGCTAGCATCTTGATTTCATCTTACCTTGAACTTTTTTACTGCTCTGTCTGTTTCTGTTTGCTTTTCTTCTGTTTATCTGAAAGGAGTTGTATAATGGTCAATTTTTTCCTAAAGAATATTCATCTAGGGCAGTAGATGCTTCATCTCTGAGGATCTTAAGTATCTAAAACATTATGTGGCCCAAATGGCCACATTAGAAAAAAAATACTAATTAGTGAAATTTAAATATGAAATTTCTCAGAATTGCAATTCTTTTTTTCATATGTTACAACATCCTGATCAATGGCACCAAAAAGCAAGAGGTTTCTCTTACTGCTATATATTTTTATTTCCTTCTAAATATCAATGCCACATCAACTGTTAATCTGAAAAACCTCATTTAATGTCAGCATGCTCACAGTTATGAAAATTCAGGTAATGTATTCCTGTTACTAATTGTATTTGAGAAAGTGTTATTAATTTCATATATCAAGTTCGTAGTGGCCATCTGTTCACTCCAAACTGCTGCGTCTCCCTCCATCTGCCCTGTTTCTCTTCTGCTATTCGGGTGGTGAGGGCTCAGATGATCAGGAAGTTTCTCTCTGACTTTTGATTTGTCACTCATCATCAAGCCAGCTGTGCATTTGTAAAAGACTCTTCTGATGGGTGGTGGTGAATCTAAATCTGTCTGGTTTTCTTCTCTTTTTTTTAATAAAACTTTTTTTTGGTCAAAAAATGTTTAAAGGAAGCCAGATTGTATTTTCTACACTGTAAAATGTGCTTTGCTGCCACTAATTTGGCTGCATCTGCACTCTCATGAATATAGATGAAGGTACATGGCCAGGATATTATTAGGGACTGAAGCAAGCAGGGAAGAATTTTAAATGTGGCAAGACACTATAGTTTAGATATCTGAGAACAGTAGGACAAACTAACATGGAACTACTGACATTTGCTAGCTTTGAGTTTTTGCAACTTAACCAAAAAGTTTCTTCTTTGAATATTTTTGCTTGTTTGCAGTTGGGCAGGTGAAAGAGATTATGAGTAGGATTGCAAGAGGATATTGTTACATCAAAAATAGTTTCATATCAAATTTCTTCACCTTGTCTCCTATAAATTGTAGATCAGAATTGTGCTGGTGACTTGTTCAAGTTAATACATCACAAACAAGCAAGCTAGGCAGGACATTAGCTAATGCCATGGTTTTCAAGTAACTTGGACACCCTGTGGGATAAGGTATGAAGCTTAGAGACTTGGGGACTTAAAAATGAACCTAGAATACCAATTATTTGTTGTTTGCAATTTTTTATTATATATTTTAGTGTTAATAAAGGATTTTACGTAATAAATGTTTACTAACATTTCATCCATCTCTTCTGATAAGCATTTTTCCCAAAGTCCAATAAATAATAGCACCACTCAGATGTTACTAATGTTTAAACAAGTTTTATTTGGCCTTCAAAATGATTCAATGTAAATTATAAGAAAATTTCAACTTGTATTTAATGAACATGAATGGAGAGTGAACTTTTAGAAACAGGGAGGAAATAAAAATAATGGGATAAGATCTGTCTTCAAGAAACTGACAGTTAACTCTATGATGTGAAAATGTACTCTACTGTCACCACTTGTGCTCGAGTTTAGTGTTGCTCCAATGGTAGAGGGGAGGGAGAGAGAGAACGATGGCACAGACATGTAGTTAGCATTTTTTCTCTATTCTTCCACAAATGAATGCAATGAAGAATCACAGATCATTGAAATGTAATAGTTTTATTAAAAACATATTTTATAAAGACAAAGAATGTCCCAAAGAGGCACATGGAGAAACACAAAGTATACCACCAAGGAGCCACATGGTCTTAGCATTTCAGCCAACACAAAGGGGCCAAAATGGCTACAAAAGAGCAAAAAGCCATAAAAGGCCATCTAAAGGGGGAGGGTGCCCAGAAGGGCAAAAAGGACGTGGAAGTAGAAATGTCTGCCTTACATTTAGGCCATGATGGGTGGTTCCAGAGGCATTCTTAGGTTATTGGCAAGTGAAGTCATTCTGATTGGCAAGTGAGGTCATTCTGATTGACAGCTGATTGACAGAATTCAGTCTGTTATACCCAGAATTCAGTCTGTTATAATTAGATTCATGAACTTGCAGGCATAGTCATGATATTATAATGATGGTAGAATGAGCTTGAAGTTATGGACAGTACTTTCTGTGCATATGTTTTTAGCTGGATTAGGCCAGCATCTATTAGGGCTTTCATGCACTAAGACTTGGGGTAATTTATAACCCTAAAAGGGATGTATTTCTGAGAGGTCCTTAAGGAAGGTCTTCAAGAAAAGTTTCTATGATTACAGAGCTGGGCCCATATTCTTTTGTTCCCATGTCATTCATATCTGATTAATTGTATGACATTACTACATTTCCAGTTATAGCTATTAATATGCAGTGACACAAACATCATTAGATAAAAACAGGTATAAATATTCAGAAGAATTATTTGAATTACATTAGTTCTAAAACAAGCAAAGATTCTTAATATCTACTACATTTCATTGGTTAATATGTTTCACATTGAAAAGTAAAACTCTTCTTTGAGTTTTTTTCTCCTTCATAATAACAGTACTTTAGCATCAAAAAGAACTGTCACACTTGTTTTTATAGAAAGAAAGAAAGAAAGAAAGAAAGAAAGAAAGAAAGAAAGAAAGAAAGAAAGGAAGAAAGAAAGAAAGAAAGAAAAAAGAAACCAGTTCAAAATTGCAAAATTAAAAAAAAATGGGGAATTTATCTTCAAAGTACAGAGTCTATGCCATAAAACCTGTTATGGATTGAATTGTGTCCTCTAAAAAGATATGTTGAAGTCCCCATACCATTGAATGTGATCTTATTTGGAAATGGGATGTTTGCAGATGTGATCAAGTTAAAATAAGGTCACATTGGATTACTGTGGATCCTAATCCAATGTAAGTGATGTCTTTATAAGAAAAGGAGATAAAACAAAGAAGAGTCACATAAGGAGAACATTATGTGGCAATGGAGTCAGAGATTGAATGATTCATCTATAAGTCAAGGAATACCCAGGATTGCCAGAGACCACAGAGGCTAAGAAGGGGCAGATAAAAATTCTTTCCTAAAACCTTGCAGATTTTTGCATCCAAAACTGTGGGAAAATAAGTTTCTGTTGTTATAAGCCACAAAATTTGTAGCAATTTGTCATTGTAGCTTGAGGAAATCAATAGAACATCATAAGACAACTTAAGAAATAACAACAACAAGTTTGAACATTTTTTTAATTTCCAAAATTTATGTTTAATTTTAACATAGAGTGTTAAAGTCCTTATGTTGCTTTGTGTCATGAAAGAGAGCACCCACCAACATTTTAAAGATTTTTTTAAGTTGTTTTCTCATTTAAAAATTTTATTTATAAAATTTAAAATGTAAAAATAAAGTAACTGTGTAACTATCAAGTATTTTCAAGCAATCATAGGTATTAACATAAGAAAAACAACAGAGGAAATATCAGCTATAAATTATTTCAAGGAGCAATGAAAATTTAATGTTTTGCATCACTATGGACTTTTTTAGCCATTTTTTCTTGGGGAAATTATTTTCCCATTTTTTCCTCGTGGTATTTTACTAGAGATGTTACTACTAAACCAGAATCTAGTTCTAATTCCTTTTTTTTAGTTGTCTTTTAATTATGTAATACAGAAATCTCTTTTATAAAAAAATCTGAGGTACCAATATACCTCCGCAAGAGAATTTTGAGAATTTCCAGATCTGTCAAGATCTTTAGGACTAAAAAATTAAAAATTAATTTAAACATTCTTTAAAAAAGTCCCCCGGGGTATTGTGAGAGCTGCTTCCCTGAACCATCATCTAGGCCTAGGTGTTTTTCAATTCATTCAGACTGGTTTATAATTAATGTAAATCATCAATATTTCTAAAAAGCTATATTCTTTAAGCTGTCCTAAATGTTGTTTTTATGTATAACCTTGCTAATCAAAGTGTAGTTTAAGGACCAGCAGCATCAACATTATCTGGAAACTTGTTAGAGATGCAGATTTTGGGCCCCTGAATCACAAACAGCATTTCTAATAGGCTCTCTCTGTAATTCAAATGTATATTAAAGTTTGAGAATCAATGCTACATAACACATCATTATTTTTTTCTGTAAATTTCCAAAACAATGTCATATAGTACTATTATGTCCCAGGACAGAGAATGATTCTCTTTAGAACATACCTGTTTCTATTTGCCTTATTTATATAAATCAAAATCCTTTAACATTTAGAAAATTTGTGGGTAAACAAAAAGGGCAGAAAAAGACTCTAGAGCATAGGCATGTGCCACACTAATATCATCAGTGCTTTCCTGAGGTACCATGTTCACTGATACCAACAACTGGAATATCCTTAATGATATTAATAAAAGATACATTAACAGTACAGGGAACACCAGGCTTATTGAAGTGATAGTTCTGTTTCCTTTCCCTAGGTAGATAATGAAGTGGATTCACTTATTCCATGACACTGGGCTGCCTGATATTTTGCAGTGTTACATGATGCACTTCAGCATGACTAATACATCCCAGCTGGTCTCAACAGCAGGAAATGTGTTGTGGGGGTATGCGTAGGGGGCTGGTGATAGTGACATGGTTAGGCAGAGAGGATCTGTTGTGTCTATGATTAGAGTTAAGGGTGGGGTGAGAAGAAGAAATTAATAAAAATGAAGAAAATAAGGAAATCCCAGGAATTCTAAAGACTTGAAATTTTTCAAGCTGTCATTTACCTTTGCAAAGTTGTAGTTAGTGACTGTGTTTACAGTCTGTGGATCTATAAACAGCACATGTGCAAACCGTTAACTATTGTTTTGAAAATGACAGTATGGCCAATAATTTTAATTTCAGTGTTTACGTATGTACCAGATGACACTATGTTTTACTTAAAACTATGTATCATGGAGGGTGGAAACTTGTACCTCTTAAACACTTTTATAGTGTGTAGTGTGCCATATGTTGCCTGCTTTCAGGTTTTTAAAGTGATTGCCTACTGGCTAAAGGTAGTTTGTCTCAAGATTATAATTCACATCTTGTTTAAGGTCAGTAAATGAATCTATTATTTTAACAGTACACTAATGGGATCAGTATAAAGTTATAAGTTCTATTCAATATTCCTTAAGGATTACTTTAAATGATAGTTTGGTAAGAAAGAACAGTGTAGAGAATCAACGTGAAAGGTAACATACAAGAGATTTGGCCAAAATATTTTCAAGTTTAAGTTGTTTCTTTACCATCAAAAAAAAAAAAGAAAAAGAAAAAGCCTAACGTTTTGATAGCTAGATTAAATTATTTCTTCCTATTTATTCTCAATAAAGACAATAATATGTGTTAACATTTGCTCTGAGTTATCCTAGGTATATATTCAAGAAGGTTGCTGGATGCAAATTCTAGTTGAGTTTAACTTTGATAAGATTTAGGACAGTCATTTAATAAGGTTCTTGCCTTCTCAGGCTGCCTTAAAAAATGCTTATCTAATTTTCAGCTTAATGGGAATTGCACCTAGCTCTGAAAATGATATAGACTGGCTAAGTGTTATTAAATTGTGTTCCTTGACCCTTCTGGAATGTGAGATTTTGTTCTGTGTCGTGAAGATATGGGCAATGGGAGAAAATCATGAATGGATGAAGCTTGCTTAATGATTTAATAAAGGTCATACAAGTTTTTGTTTTCAGTTAGAGGAATGTTTTTGTGACCTTTGAGACTCTAAAGGCTAAACTCTTAGAAAATTCGTTCTCCTGGGCTTATTTCTTAAGTGCTTTGCTCCTGAGATTCCAGTTTTATCTATTACAGAGACAAATGTTAGCTCCTTAGTAATAGTTTCATTTAAGTAGTCATCCGAAAGAGCATTACCACTTAATTCACATATTATTAGTATCTATGTTAAAGCAATATCTTCCTTTTTAAAAAAAATTTGGCAGTTTATAACAGGATTTCTTATCAGGTAATAACTATCTAGGTCTATTTTAAAAGCTCTTCCTTGTTAGCTTAATAAATTCCAGCAATGACAGAATATTAAATTTCCCCCAGGAAGGGTTCAGACAGTTTCTTCTTTGTGCATTCCTCTCGTCCTCTGTAAGATGTGATCAGCAGCCTATATTAGGAGGCTTGGGGCGGGAGAGATTAAGCTCTCCTCAACTGGCAATCCAAGGGTGTGGCTCTTTTACATTTTGACTAACAGATGGTGACAAGCCAACAGGTGCACCCAGATAACTGCACCAATCTTTTTACATCTGCTGGGCTCACAGTGTGCTCATTGCTACTTTCCCACACCAGCTGGAGCCTTCACTGCTACCAAGCATGGCCAAGAGACAAGGTGCAGAGAGATGGAAGTCTGTGACCTTCAACTATTAACCTACTGATATGATGTGTTTTAGAAGATAAGCAGGAGAAGAATGCTTTAATCTGAATGGTATGCAGTGAAAAGAAAAATAAAGAGTGTGAACTCCAGGTGAAGTGAAAAAGTGGCAGGCACTCTTGCTAACAAAATACTCTTTTGGGGATTTGACAACTCTCTCTTCAGTGTCAGATATTTCATTTTTAACAAGGAGATTGGCCTGCATTTATTGCCACTCTGGAAAATTGCTGTTGTATTGACTAAAAGTTGTTGAATGGCAATAATCCAGAAAACCATTGAGAAAATTCCTTTTGCATGAATGATTAACCTTTCATATACTTGTGTACAGTGCTCTGCCTATATTATCTCATTGCATCCTCTTAACAAATCTTTAGTTCCATTTTATAGTAGACAGAGAAGCTAAGAGATCTGCAATTGGAAAGAAACAGAGTCAGTATCTGTCAACTCAGTGTTATTTAAATTCATATTTGAGTCTACTATGTGCCTGTCACAAGCCAACTCTCCAGACCATATGGCCTGATCCAAAGCCCCTGTGTTTAACAGCTATGTTGGAACAGTCAAGGATCAACTTACTTTAGAACTCTATCTACTTTAAGGTATAGAGAGGGGAAAATACACTTGAGGTCAATGTAAGTTGCCACTTTATATATTAAATTTATCTTGAAAGGATTGGTTTTTGTTTTGTTTTATTTTTGTCTGATTTTCAAGAACTTGAAGTCATATAAAAGAAGGCCATGTCCCATGTTTTACTAATCCTGATCTCTAATCTTATTTAAAGCCTCAGACTTTAAAACTTCTCTTTCCTACACCTTTGTTTTAGAGATGAAGAAAATTACTTGAAGAACTATTCCCTGGAGTTATTTAGTTCTTTAGTACCAAATGAGGAATGAAATTCCAATTTCTTAATTTCCTACCCTGGATTCAAAGCTATTTTTTTCCATACTGGATTGCCTCATTTACACGTATTTCATGCTAATCTCTCTAAAGAATTTGAGGAAACAGTTGTAATAAGGCTGCTGCCACCTCTAGTCTCAGCTACTTGCTGAGTGAGGAGGAAACACAGTAGGGCCACATTTAATCATTCTTTCTTTCACCTTTCATTCCATAATAAATCACAAAGAACAGATTGTTTGTTTTAAAAGTCAATAAGAAGCAAATTAACTGAGAAACACTGTCTTTCACATGTGGCTTCCCAAGGCATTTACAATTCTCCTGTGGATATGGAAAACATGGTCTGTCAAGAGTTAGAGAAGGAAAATGTTATTCCATATTTTTATCCCCAATTAGATCACATGAAGAATAATATAGTCATTGATTTCTAACAATCTCTATATATATTTTTTAGATGGGGCAGGGTAGGGGGTATTTCCTAAAGGTATTTGTTATTTATTTGTTTGTTTGTACTAGCTACATGTCAGGCACTGTGTTGTGTCTTATATGTATCTTATCATTTCATCACTCCATAAAACATTATGTAAACACCATTATTGGCCCAATTTACAGATGAGGAAATTGAGGCTTAGTATATTTGAGTAATTTGTATAAGAGCTCACAGACGATAATTATATATTTGTATGGTTTTTGATTGACTAACACTCTCACTGGACTATAAGTTATATAAGGACAGAAATTGTGTCTGTTGAGAAGCCTATGTTTATTCACCCAGACTGCTTAAACTATTTAATAGGGGCTTCATGTACATAAGTTTAATAAATAATTGTTCAACAATTGAATGGAAAAAAATGAATAAAGTTGGAGAACTGGAATTTAAACCCATGCTCATCTGAATTCAGATTCTATTTTTTTTTAACCATTGGGTATGTGATCCCACATTGCTTAGCCTGGCTATTTTCTGTCCATTCATTAGTTACTGTTATGAACTGAATTTCATCTTCCAAATTAATATATTGAAGCCTTAACTCCCAATTTGACTATCTTTGGTGATACTATCTTAAAGGAGATAATTAACGTTATATGAGGTCATAAAGGTAGGGTCCTAATCCAATAATTCTGTTGTCCTTATAAGAAAAAAACTGACACCAGAATTCTTTCTCTATTCTCACACAGAGAAGAGGCCATGAAATGACACAACAAGAAAGCAGCCATTTACAAGCCAGAAAGAGAGGCCTCACCAGAAACCAACCTGACAGCACTTTCATCTTGGACTTCTAGCCTCCAGAACTGAGAAAATAAACTGTAATTTAATCCACCCAGTCTGGTATTTTGTTATAGCAGCCTGAGTAGACTAGTATAGCTACTATGACTTTTATCTACTTTCATTTCTTGTTCTTCTTACTCCCCCTTTAGTCAAGATATTATTTACTGTATAGCTTCTAGTTGTTTTTGTTTTTTGGTCTTCAAAAAGCTGCAAGAGAAAATTGCCTTCTTCCTTTATTTTCACTCTTTTGTCCTCATAATTTTCAGTGAAGAAACTCAATAACTTCCTTTGGCCTATGTGATCATCCATTTTCTTAGGAGGACTGCAATATTGTGACAACACGTTTCCCACGTACTAAGAATTAACTTCCTTTGTTATGAGCCTTCATAGTTCTGGAGTAGCTTTCTCCCACCCCATCCTTTCACCAGGTAGAATGGTAGGGATGGTTTCTTATGGTCCATGTAGAGCATTACCAATCAGGAAGAAAGAGAAAAAACGCGATATTTCACAATCAGACCAAAAGCTAGGACAAAACTATAAGTTGAAATTTCTTTTCCAGCTTTTGACTATGGCTTTGAGTGATCAAATGTTCAAATTCAATAGCAAATTAGGTCATAATTCACTTTATAGTTTGGAGTCAGGAGGATCTCAATCAGCAGGAAACTCAATTGGCGATCAGTTCTGGAAGGTTGATGTTAAGTTGGCATTTAAAAAACATAAACAATTAGAGAAGTTCAGGGTAAGGGTCAATTCCTAAAAAAAGATAGAGATACTAACTCAAGTAACCTAGCAATTCTGAACTAAAAAAAAGAAGGTCAAAAGATACAATGGGTTAAGTTGACATAGAAAGAGATGAAAGGCTTAGAGAGGGCTGCCCATAAACCAAGGGGTTACTTATTAAAAAAATGACTAAGACTCACCACAATGAGGCAGGTAAATCTGGGGTCAAAACTTATTGCCATTAAAGTACCACAAGCTCCTATCATAATTCCATCCAAAGCAGGAAGACTACTGAGAACTATAATATACTCTTTCATCAATCACAATTTGTTAGGAATTTGGGAAGGTCTGAATCAGTGACCTAGGATGTAAGCTGTGATGCTCTGAGGGTATGAGAAGCAGGAAACCAGGGAAGCTGAGGCAGGGGTATGCCAGGCGTATAGCAGCAGTGGTCACAATCCCTTCATAGTTATATTCTGGAGCAAGTGACCATCAGAGATGCTATATCTCAGCATAAAGTTAGGACCCTTATCCATCATGTTTCCTTATTATCATAGGTCTATCAGAGTTCTTGTGTAAAAGGAAGGGTCACTATATCTGCAAAATAAATAAACAAATAATAGAATGCAGCAATGTGAACCTTTCAACTCTAAACATTTAATTTCTATAGAATTTTCAATTCTGGTCATAGTAACAAGTTAATTAAAGTTTACAATAGTTGATATCTACTGTTCAGGAACCTCCAGAAGTATGACTCTTAATATTCAAGAAACTGATACTAATGAGAATCATGGGTCTTTTCAATAAGAAAATGTTTCTTGTATAAAAATCTGCTTGATTTTTTGTTGATTTCCTTTGAAAGAATTAAGGAGTTAAAGATAATCATTCAAAAAATTTATAAAATGTTTTTTTGATTGAGGCTAAGAAATAAAAATTAGTTTAAACCTTACATATTGAATTTCTTTGATTTTTCCTTTATCATAGCCCAGATATTAGTAAACACACAGTTGTGATTTCAATTTCCCTTTCTATGAACAAACACACAGTGTCAAAAGTGATTAGTACTAACAGAGAATACACTGATATTTATCCACCTCATTTCTGGCCTACTTAGAACTTAGATGTCTGTGAGGTAGGCAGATACTCTTTCCGCAGAACCTCACCTGGCCTCAGAGCTCCAGGTTATGTGGGCTGGGTTGGCACTTTCTCATTGACTGCTGCTCTTATAGCCGTGTGGTTTTTTCAAATGCAGTGGAATGGAAAACTCAGTTACTCTTGACACAAACTAAATAGCTTTCTATCAAACTGTGAGTCCCTCTCTGCTCTGTAGGCATATTTAAAATTAGGAAAGTCACAGCAGCCACTTGTCTCAAACACAGCAACTCACCTCAGGCCACACAAGAACAGCCAGGCAAGTTGCCAGCTCTGGTGGTGAAGGCAGGTTCTGGGGCGTAGACTCAGGGAGCCTCATTTTGAATGTTAGATGAATCTTTGAGCAATGCAGTTTGCATAAACTGCAAAAAAGATCCCCCATGACAGTATTAACCCCACAGCTAAGATTAGCTAAGAATGTTTTTCAATCTTTGCAGTCATAATCTGCTCCTCAGGTGAAAACTGAGCACCAAATGCCAGGATACTGTGAGAACAGGTGTACCAACCTCCACGTGGGATTTGGAGAGAGAAAGTAATGAACTAAGAATGGCCAAATCAGAATTTCCTAGGTAAGAAAGCTTTTAAACAAGTGTGCCTGGACTTACTGAGCTTGAAAACACCCTTTGGCACAGCTCCTATGATTCAGATTCATGTAAAGCAGCATTCCATAAAGTTTGTTTCATGGAGCACAGTCCTGTAAGATGCTCTATGCAAAAGTAACATGTCTTATCCTACTCCAGCACATAAGCCTGAGAAAAATTCAGATACATCCTGTAGTAAAACACTCTAATCAGAGTGCAAAGCTTTAATTTATTTGGCCATAAAACAGTTTTTATACATTACCTTTTAGCATCTTTCACAATAGTTTTTAGTCACATACACTTTGAAAAGCACTAATCTAAAAGGCAATTCAAATATAGCTAATATCTTACAAAAAATTAAAAGGCAGAGTTTCTGAGACCTCAAAGGCATATTTAAACAGAGGTTCTGGCCTCCACTAGGACAGTGGAATTTGATATTCCCCTTTCCATTACACTAAATTTCAAATCTGAGGCATTCATTGTTTTGTTGACATTAGCTAGGATCAAATATGTACAACAATCAATTGAGGTTCTTATTTATTTCACTAAGAGACCACTGCAATAAAAACCCCATTGATGAAGTACTTGAATTTATAGTCCCTAACCTTAGAGTCACACAGAGGTCCACCCAGCAAAATGCAGTAACTTCCTGTGTAAGAACCAAGAGCAGGGTATTAGTCTTCCTGCTTTGAGAAAGTATAACTTAAACCAACTTCTTATTAGTACCTCTGGAACCCACAGAGCATGAGAAGCTAACCAGGAGAATGTGCAGACCTATGCAAGAGATCTTTGTCAAGGTTTTTTTGATTGCTACTCTGTAAGGCAGGTGTTTGGCTTTACATGACCCACCTGCAGGGCCATCTTCATGGGTGTGCCACCTGACCAGTCTCATAGAGCCCCACACTCAGAAGGACTCTATTTGGTTTAATGTCCTGCTGTTGCCCTTTTATAATTTTTAATACTTTTTTAAACAAAGGTTTTTACTTTGCTCAGGGGCCTGAAAATTAAATAGCTGGTTCTGCCAACCTGGGGAAGGTGAGTCTGCCTTTTGGTACCATTCTTCAGACGAATTACTTGTTTGGCCTGTCCACAGCATATTAATTGCAGTCATTATGTCTATTTATCAGTTCAGATACTTTTCATAGTAAAATATAATTTGAAGATGTCATCATGCAGTAGTAAAAATGCAGAGTTTGGAGTTAGGGAAAAAAGGGTTTAAAACATAGCATACACATGTACTACAGTTTGGACCTGAGTAATGTTACCTTGCTTCTCTGGGCTTCATATTTGAGATCAGTGAGGGCAACTGGTAGCTCCTTCTCTTCATAAGAGCTTGTAGACACAGCCGAGGATCAACATGGAAATAAACTAAGCCCCCTGTTTCCCTTGCTAAGCCATCTGTCTTAGCACATGCATTTTTAATTTGCACAAAAGTGATGGCCCTGTTCAGTTTCTCATTTTTGAAAATGCAAACAGTGCTTTCTGGTTACAAAGATTAAGATAACGCAGTAAGTGTCTGGTAAAGAAGTCAGTCAATACCTGTTAAATCCCTTTCCTAACAATAAGTATTTAAACTCAGAACTTTGAAAAGTCAACCAACATGTTAGTTGATACTTAAACTCATACTGGGTTCTAATATTAATTAGTTAGTTAAGCATACATGTGTCTACACATATTTACTCATGAACAACATACACATATCTAAAGTAATAATGTAGCTGAAGTGCTTTCTGGTGCTAAAAAAGTGCACTTTCTTTTGACTAACAAACTTGTGGAAACCCTGTGGTTGTTATCTTTGTATTGGTCTTATTGTGCACTAAAGGCTCCCCTACATGTTTTACTGAGGCTAGTGTGCATCAGAGGATTATTTCTTTTTAAAGGCTTCTATGATGATTTCACTGAATACTCAATTATCTTATCTGTTTTCATCAAAGTCCAGGTTTTCAGCAGTTTTTATTCAATGTGGTATTTTAGTCTAAGCATGAACAAACTCCTAAAAGCCAATCAATCCTGGGTTTAAATTTCAACTTTTTATTAGTTTCCTAAGACTGCCGTAACAAATGACCGACCACAAACCATGTGACTTAAGACAACAGAAATTTATTCACTCTCAGTTCTGGAATTCAGAAGTTCAAAATTAAAGTGCTGGCAGAATGGTTTCTTCTAGAAGCTTGAGGAAGAATCCATTCCATTCCTCTCTCCTAGCTTGTGGTGGCTGGCAGCAGTCCTTGCAATTCTTTGGCTTGTAGATGCATCACTCCAATTTCTCCCTCCATCTTCACGTGACATCTCCTCTGTGTCTGTATCTCTAATCATCCTCTGCCTTTCTCTTATAAAGATATCTGTCACTTGATTTAGAAATCTTAAATCTAGGATGATCTTCAGATGTTTAATTTAATTACACCTGTGAAGATCACTTCTCAAAATAAAATTATGTTCACAGGTTCTGGGAGTTAGAACATAAACATAACTAATATTCAACCCTCTACTATTCATGCACCCTTGAGTAGTCACTTAAAATTGATCAATCTCAGTGTTTAACATATGTAGAGTGGAGATTAAAATGTCTATTATAGAACTGTTATGAGGATTAGAGTACCTTAGTTTATGCGCACAATGTCTGCCATGTAATACATCCTAAATAAATAGTAACTATTATTATTATTATTATCATATAGAGTGTTATCTCTTTTTCTCTTAGTGTCAATTGCACAGACTTATATAATGCAATAAATAAGTATGGGTCTCTTCTGATATGTGCTCTACAATGTTGACAGCTTCAGCTCCCTGCCAATACCTAAGAATGGCATCATCCCTTCCCAGATGAAGCTGGCAGAGTTTTAGAGACCAACTGACTCTGGGTAAGAAAAGAACAATTTTGAGGCTAAGAACTACTTCAAAATACATATCCCCAAAACATGAAAATCGTTATCTGTAATCACGTCCCATATGATACTTTCACACACCTCTCCTAACTGGCCTCACTATAGCATTCTGTAGCCTGATGAGTGAAATATTAAGAAGCCATTTAACAACATGCAGCAAGCATTTATTTCAATAATCTTTATGTGCCTGTTTGATAAAAGGAGAGATTGTAAAAGTAAGGTTTTTTTTAGAGAGCAATAAAATAATCATAGTAAGAAAGTCTATCAGTTTGGGATTCTTATTTATAACATGTAAGAGAAAATTCAATTCCTACAAGCTTAAACATTAAAGCTTATTTGTTGCATAATGTAACTGGAAGGCATGGAGGTAGAGTGAACTAAATGATTCATTAACTCAAACATAGCATAGAGGATCTGAGGTCTTTAATTTCATCTGCTTTATCTTCCATGGTGTTAGCATCATGCAGAGATGACTTTGCATGAAAGTGGCAGGCTTTATACCTGCAACTCATATCATTAAAATTGAGTGGCAGAGCATGATAGTGAGATTCTAGTTGCTTTCTAAAATGAGTGAGAACCACATGGAATATTCTTTTATAGCTAATCCACTATAATTTTATTACATGCCCATTCTTAAACCAGTTCCATTAGACTATTATTACATTCAGTGTGACATTGGCCTGAGTTACCTAAACTGGTTCATTATGACATGGGAAGGATGGCAGCTCTGCAGATGATGATGTGAGTCAGCACTATTAATACTGAATATTAATTTGATATTTTTGCTTCTGAAGTTAAAGTCAGTCTAGTGGTATGTTAGTCTTCAGCAGTGTTCAGCTCTGTTAGGTACTTGGGTTCACCAAGGTTGGAAGTTGGTCTGATAGAAAAGAGAGAGTCAAGAGAATTAGCAATGTTTGCAAAGAGATGAGTATAAAGATGGATTATGTACTCTTACCTGAGTAAGGAGGAAAGTTATGGCAGACTGTAAACAGTGATGAGATAGTAGTTTTTATTGAGAGTTTCAGTGAAGCCAAAGGAATGTTCAGGAATGATTAAACTTAAGGTAGGACTCAAAGGGTAGGATGAATTTCAGTTAAGATTTTAGCATTGGTGTGGCTATTCATGATGACTAGGTACAGTGTTCATAGTGGGATGCAGAAAAAGACCCTTGGATATGACCAGGTCATGGTATGACCAGGGTGGCTTGGGTGCTGGCTGATCAACTCCATTCTTGCTCTCAGTATTGCAAAGCAGTGAGGTGACAAGCTAGTAAAAGGGAAGTCTAACCTGAAGCACCAGAATTTGAGATGGTCTCTTATCTCCCTTAGCTCTCCATAGTGAGGTGTGAAGAAAAAGAAAACTTTGAAATTTCTATTTCTATCTAGTCCCCAGGGATGTGGCCAATAAGAACAAATAGCTTTGCCTAAGTCCATATTAACTATGTTCAGCTGGACAACAGCATAACTTAAATGATTAGGTCATGATATTTTAAGAGCTCCAGAGTGTATATTTTTTTCCTAGATGCCAATAGTTGATGGATGGCTGATTAGAGAATTAAAAATAGAAATTATATGATTGACAACTCATAAATACCAGAGATTGTCAGAAGCAGTGAAATCTCCTTGGTAAATTTTGCATATTTTATTTCTAGAGAAGAGTAAAGGAGAGGAGAGAGACAGAGACAGAGATAGAGACAGAGACAGAGATAGATTTAGACAGAGGAGGTAGGGAGATACCCAGAGAAAACAAAGACAACATTTCCATCTGGGTTTATTCTTTTCTAAATGTCAACTCATTTTGATAGATTATTAAAAAACACATATTTTCTCATAAATGTGAAAAAATAGCAAATGTAAAATTTGCAAATTTATTCCTAAATGTAGTTAAATTCATAAATATTTAGACATTTTCTGTAAAGCTTCTAATTTATAACCTTTACATGAATCTATAATTTGGTATAAAAGCTTCTAAATGCAATACCAATGTCACAAATTTCTATAAATATTCACATCTCATTTACAAATGTTCTACAAACCATGAGATAAAGAATTGTAAATATAAACCATTTGTCAAGTTTTTTTTTTTTTTTTTTGCCAAGGTCAGTCAGGATAGTGACAATGAAAACTTTTAAGATATAATTTTGAGACGATTTTAGTTTATTGCTTATATAATATAATAATTATTCATTAAGGACTATTTTAAAAGGTTATAGATTAAACTAAGAAGAAATCACTAAATTCAATACAAAAATTGAAACTCAGGATCTGAGAAAAGTTGGAATAAAATTTCTAAAAGTATAGATAGTATCAGGTAGAATAGTGAGTCCTGAACTGAATCTTCTTGTGGCTCAGTTTTATTGTCTGTAAAATGGTAATAATGCATTCTTCATAAAGTTTTTTTAATAGTTAGGACTATGATGAATAACAGACACTCAAATCAAATGTGCTTAAGAAACAGAAACAAAATTTCTGTGGCTGACATTTCACAAAACATCAAGACTTTCTAGGTACAAGAGCTGAAATCGGGACTCAGTCTCTCTCTCTCTCTCTCTCTCTCTCTCTCTCTCTCTCTCTCTCTCTCTCTCCCTCCTTCTCTCTCTCTTTTTCTCTCTCCTCTCCTTTCCTCTATCCCCCTCCCTTTCTCCTTCTTTCTCTCCTTCCCTCTCTCCCCCCTTACACACACTCATGCACACACATGCACAAATGCACTCACTTTTGCTCTCCTCACTGTCTTGTTTCCTCTCCCAATCTCTAAGTCTTGCTTTTCTAGGCTCATATCACTCCTACACATAATGACCTCAATAGAGAGTTTCTGTTTTCCAATTATGCACTGAAGCTTCTCTGACAAATTATGATGAGTTTAACCTGAAACATTTGCTTGTCCCTGAATCTGTCACCATGCCCAGAAGAATGAAATATCACCTAGCCCTGTCTGGGTCGCATTCTCACCAAGGAGCCAAAGGGACTTTGGGTCAAGTTAATAAGGAAAAGAAAGCATTGGATTGGTATGGGTACTAGCAACAGAAGAAGAGGAAAATGGACACTGAACACACATAAGCAAGAGATGCTCTCTTCATGTGGTCAGTGGGTAAAATGAAGCAATGTTCATTCCTTAGCATAGTGTTCGGCACACAGTAAGTTCTCAGTTATTGCTACCATTAACCACTACTTATTGCTGTTACTGCACTTCCCATTGTAAAGAGAAGATGAAAGGGACTTAAGTAGGAAATAGAGAAAAAAACTGTCCAAAAAGTCTTAGGAAACCAGATTCTCATTTTGATTCCACTAATAACATTCACCATGGTCACAAATGGCCTGTCTTATCAACTCAAATCCATGAGGTCTTTACACGTCCATGGTGCCAGAAAGTGAGGGATAAATACCTATCAGCATTTTGGACATTGTCAATACACAATCATAGAGTGAAGCCTTTGTCTCCAATAGTTTTGTCTATCTATTATAGATGCTCTCTTTATGGAACTGAATTCCATATTTCTTAGGTTTAGTGATAGTATCACTGTTATGTGACAGAAAATTTTGATGTTTTGTGAGGTTAACTGCACACAATTAAAAAATATATCTATACCTTCTTTAAAATATGCTTAGCTGTATGCTAGATCATTCCAACTGAACTCTTTGAATTGATTTGCTTTTTCTTTGATGTTCTCTAATAAGATGTTATGTTTATTTATTGAATAAATTAACAATGTAACTTTTATTTTTTTATAAATGTATGTTTTTCAAACTTTGAAGAGGTTCTTCTACCACTGATACTTCAGGGTTAGTAAAAAAATTTTTGTTCATAAAATCCACATTCTCCATTTTATTATTTTTTAAATATTCTTACTTTGATATTAGCTTTCCACACTGAAAGTCTATCATCTTTTTGTTTATTCCCTTAAGAATTCTTCTAGCTCTTTAATCATTTTTGTTGTTCTTCCATGAATTGCCTCTACTGCTGGTCCATTTTTAGTATGGTGTGGTGAGTAGAGTATATGCGTGTACATGTGTTGCTTTTATTATTGGAGATATTCACCCAAAGGCATGCCATAGGTTTACCTATTAACCCTCAATCCAAAATAATTTTTAATCTCTTTAACCCAGTTTCTATTTCTAATACATGTTCTTGCATTCTCTTTTTGTATATAAATTTATTCTTTTCTTAGTGTTTTCACTATTTCTTTGGAAAATAAAATTATAATTGATGCCTACCATGTAGAGAGCTATGTAGACAAAATCTTTTACAGAATGTAGAGAACGTTGAACAGTTTCCGGCATGTAGAAAGCCCTCAATAAGCATTCATAACATTATAATTTTGATCATTACTATCATAATAGCTCAGTTGAAGTTTGAGAACCCTCTTATGAAATCAGTGTCTGCCTTAAAAACTGGCCTTTAATTGATTGATTCTCTCTTAGATTATAACCTTAAAAATTGGAAGATTTTCATGTGTAAAGAGTCTACATATAAAAATAATGAGGTTTTTCATACATTAATTTGGCTGAAAAAAATGACACATAATAAAAATAAGAATTAGATTTTACTCAGCTCAAAGGAGTAAGTAATTTAAAGAACAGAAATTTAGAAGCAACCACTTGAAGGTCAGTCAAGAAGTTGGTATAGACCACAAAATATTGGTCCTAATTTCAGGTTTTAAGTTTTTTCATAATATTAAAATTACCCTCTAGTTACAGTGTTATCTTTTTTGGAATTCTTATTTTAATTCTGTAAATTTATATTCTTAAAGTAACAGCAAATCTGCTGATTAGTTATGGAAACAAGAAAAAATTGCAATTACAGTCAAAATTAAAGTTATTTTCTAATCCCATGTTTTCTAAAAAATGAGAAACTTCAAATATGGTCAATATAGAACATTTTAAGTATCACACACTGATTTTTTAAAATGCTGATTGAATAACTTTCTGTAAAAACAGTGAGCATTGTACAGAATTTTTATTACTTAACCTGTTTAATACAAGTTGAAAAATTTCTCTTGTGTAAGTACCAGTGCATAATGCTATCTACTGAGCTATTAAGATATATTTAGTAATTCCATTATAACTACATCATCGAGCAGGGCAGAGCATATGGAAAGAAGCTGGTGAAAAACTGATTAAACATTTATATCAAGTACATTTTGATTTAACTCACATAAATAATTCATTTTTATGTTTTCTTTATTTCAAAATAAACCTTTTGACACCTGCTATGCTAAAAATAATGCCAGTTTGGCTGTAATAAAAAAAATCTTAAAGCTCGTATCGATGACATCATCTGGTACCCATGCAGATACTAAATTGTCAGTACGTAGTAAAGTAAGACTTGGCATTACTTGTTATTTATTTAGTGACTCAAAAACATACTATGCTTAGTGGAAAGTAAAGCACCTAGCTGAATTTGAATAGAGAGTTTGTCTCAAGAAAATCTAAGTATTAAAATATTCACAAATACACACACAAAAAAATATGAACGAGACATAAGAATCTATTCTTTCCCTTGGCATGAGAACTAAGCTGAGAGATGAGAGTTAATGAGTTAAAGTAAAGACCCTGAGAATTATTAGAGTCCTTTTGCAATGGTAAAGGAGCAATATAGGCAAGAAGATCATAGTTAGTAACTACATATAATAACAGCATGATTCTAAAACAGCAATTCCCCCAAGCAGAAGACAGAGACCACTGGAAGCACAAGGGATGTTGTTGGGTGGTTCATAAGCATGACATTCAATGATATTGAATCACATCATTATAATATTATTCTCTTTTAGTCTAATTTTAAAATTCAAGGGTATGTCTGGTTGAAAGTCTTAAGTTAAAACTATTCTAATCTTATCATCCTTACCTATAATCTCATCTATTTTCTTCTTTTTACAAAGAGACAAGGAGTATTTCTGACCAGTGGTCTAATGGATAGTATCACCCAACTAAAATTTGGTAGCATTCCTTGATTCTAATTTTACCTAGAAGAGTCAAATATGTTTTTCATGAACAGTATGATATAAAAATAACTTTAAAAAATTTTGGCCATAATATAAATAAACTTAGTGAAAATTGTTATGGAAAGAGTGGACCACAGAGTTAGTCCAGAAAGAGAAATATCTTTAGGCAAAATTAAAACAATACTTGCAAATCCAGCTCTCAACAGCCAGCTTATACTGTCAGGTTGTACTAAAGGAAAAGATTTAGGGTGAGGGAGAAGAGGAACTCTTCTGTTTTTGCCTCATTATGTACTAAGAATATAAGACTATGGCAATGGATAGTCTTTCAGACTTCTCTTCAGCCAACCCTTCTCACACATATTAAAGAGGCATAACTAATTGTAGGGTTGTATATTGGTATTATCTCTTTGAAGAAAACTTATTTATTTGGGGGGAAAACACATTAAAGCACCACAATTGATATCGAGAAAGAATACCTCCCATTTGGCACTTGCAAACTCAGATAGCGTCTGCTTAACCAAATATTTGTATGAGCTAATTTTGTTGTAAAAGATTCACTTAGAGAATGATTTCCCTTCACAATATAACCTTTCAATTTTTCAAAAACAAAATTCTGCATAATAATCATCACTAGAATATGGTATTGCTACACATTCTCTGGAATGCATTAATTCAACTGAAAAAGAATGACCAGAATTGGGTCATAGAAGAATAGCAGATATTTCCTCTCTGGTCCTTGAAGAACACAGCAGGAATGAATATCAGGGAAAGTGTTGGAATATCACATTTTAAGATGGATTTAGGGGAAAAAAAGATATTTAAGATAACTTTTCTCCACATATACAAAATTAATGATTGTTTGTTTTTAAAAAACTTGCAAACTATAAAAAAGCAGAAGAAGCAAGTAAATAATCTTATTACTCAAAGACAAACAGTTAATATTTTATGTTCTAAAATGAGATTATCTTCTGTAGAACTCTATAACAGTCTGTTTTTTTAAATCCAACATCAATTAATATTTTTCCTTAACAGTATTTTGTGAAATGTGAACTCTGAACTGTTGTTATGCAATGGATATAGGAGACATTGAGTTGTCTGGGAAGTTCTACTTCTATATTCTCTCCAGATTAAGATTAAATTTTATTTAAAAAATGAGAAAATGTTTGCTTCACTCATGGTTTTCATTACTTCATAATTTCCAAAAATTAACCCACTATTTTTTTAAATTGTTGTTTCCCTAGTTGTTTCTATTTTTTTACTATTATGGATAAAAACATCAATAAACATCTCATTTATAAATATTTAAAAACATAAATATTACATTGACATAGACTTTTTAGAGAATATAAATGTATAAAGATTAATTTTCTCATATGTAAAATATCAAGTTTCTTTCTCACAAGCAGTATGTGTGGGTTTACTACTTTTATCTTCATTGAGTAATATTTCTTTGTTAAATCTTGCAGTTACATTTTACTTAAGAAATGTTTTGTTCATTTATAATGTCCAAATATAAATAAGAACATTCACAAATAACTTTAAAGAATCTTAATATTATTAATTAATGCTCACACTTGAATGAGTTTTAGAGAGCAAAATTCTAGCAATGTAGAATTCATGCTTTTCTATTATTACTTCTATTCCACTATGTATATTTGTTTATATAACTCCTTCTACTAGAATCTAAAGTAAGTTTCTGTTAGCATCTCATTCTCTGATATATATATATATATATATATATATATATATATATATATATATACCATCTCATTCTCTAATATATTTATATGTATATATATATATATGTGTGTGTGTGTGTGTGTGTGTGTGTGTGTGTGTGTGTGTGTGTGTTGTGTGTATAACAAATGTAAAAAACAAGGTATTCTGCATCAGCAGTCAATAAATTATGGGATTACACATTGTCTATAGATCTCTACACAAGTTAATGAGTATTTATATAATGAAGTTATTCTGTCTTCATTAGTGGCTAGAATTAATAACCCTCTCCACAAATAATACTGCCTTAGTCTTTATATCTCCACTATAATATTGATGACATTCTGCTTTTCAGTATAGTTCTTTGTGTACATGTCTTATCACTTTTTCTAAACCTTATCTAATTTATCTGTGAATCCCTTACAGTGGTTAGAAAAAATCTTGATTTATAATTCAATAAAATCATTTATTTATTTATTTATTAAAGACAAATTTACTAACACCTACTATGTGCCAGAATTATGATAATTACATTATAGTCACAGCAACAAGTGAAAGGAATGCAATTCTTACCATTGTGGGCTTTCAATACTGTGGAACAAGTAAATATTAGTTAACTATATAAGTATTTATAAAATTCTAATGGACTCAACTGCTATAAAGGTACTGTAATGATAACGTAGAAGAGGGCAAGCATGGTGGTGGCAGAAGCTATTGCAGTAGTGGGAATCCAAGTTAGAAAAAAACATGTATGAAAGCCACTGTTGAATTTATAAAACAAAACAAAACACAAAAAATGCAATGATATTGAAGCAAGAAAAGTAATAAATTGTGCTATCTCAAATATAAACAGTAAAGTAAATATTTACATCAAAACAGAATTATCAATGAGGTAGTTACCTAATTTGCTTATAATTAATAGTATTTAATTGTACAATATTTGTTATGTATCAAGTACTTTGGCACACATAAACAAATTAGCTACTTTTCAAAGCCCTATTCAATTAGAAGAATGGTTCTGTTTTAAAGGCCCTATGGAGTCTTCTTTGGCTCAGAGATTTCACCACGTTCTAATTTCATTCTCCTGTTGGGAGAATGAGAGTGGTGGTTGATCAAATGTTCCATTTTTTTTGGAATTTTTTAACATCATTCTTAAGCAGACTAGAATTTTGAGTGGAGACAGGAAGCTGTGAACCATGCCCGGAATTCTTCTTGGTCTTCATTATTACTCCCTGGAAGCCGCAGTCAGAACTCTGAACTGTGCTAAAATGGACTGGTATCTCCCCAACTCCTTCACACTCAGCTAACACAGTGACTACTATGAACTAGGAAACAACAGAAATTTTATTTGTACAAATTTCATCATACTGTCTGGTTCCAAACAATTCCTCCCTATTGCTCTAATAATGTTTTCTGAACATCTCAGAATCAATCTGTGATATGTGCTCTGTCTTTGCTTTAAATATAAACCTTATCTTGAATTTAACTGCTGGAAATAAATGGTAGAGATTTGAGATAATATTCATAATTCTGATATTTGATTCAAGTGATCTTTCCTCACATTTTTCTGTGTTATATTTTTAATCTAGTACTTAGTGTTTTTTTCCTACACAAAGTAAAATACACTTTTATTAAAATTATTTACAGAATATACCTTTGCCCTAAGTCCTTGTATCATTTATTTTAATGCACAGTTTGTTATTTCAGAGAAACACAAGTTGCGGCGGGGGGGACTGCTAAATTAGAATATTAGCTTTTATGAAGTTCATTAAATGAATATTAGTAGAGAATCAGGAGAGAGAAAATTTGGCAGACTTCGTACCATGAAGACTAAAGTTGCTGTCCAGCTCTACAAAGAGAGTCTTCCTAGTAGTTAATATAGTCTTGAGCAATATATTGGTCACTGGCTGAACAATCTTATTTTTCTCTCATCACCAATGCATATAGAACTGTATATTTACACATCAATACATCATTGCATTTTTGCAGGGGAAAACTCTATCAGGTCATTCTATATTGCCTCAGATAAAAATTTGCTGCTAGCAGGTAGCAGAAATTTGTAGATTAATCTTTACTCTCTATTTAAGACTTGTATGCATATCAATATATCACATCAAATTAAAGAATTAGTTCTTCAAACTTCATCCTTTTATTAAAGATGTTTCCTTTCAAGCTTTTTTTGCATGTATATTGTAAATCATTCAAAATTTATTTCAATTATTAGAAAGAGAAAAATTTAATATATCAGTACCTTAAAGTATTAAAATTTATTTTTATGTTTCAGTGATTTAAAACTACAATTGTACAATATTTATATACTGTCATTTTATTTTCTTCCTTGATTCCTAAAACAATTCTGAAATGAAAAAAAAAAAGTAGATATTAGAAAATGATTAAGCTGAAGCTCAGAAAAGTTTAGTATTGTTCCCACTGTGGAAATTTTCAGCAACCCGAAAGAAGTTCTAGACTTAAATGAAGGCATTGGGAGTATGAAGTCTGTTTGTCTGCTGGCCTTTTGAAGAAGATATCTGAGCCATCAATATATAGATCTTGCACGACCTGTATAAGGCCTATACACAGGAGGATGTAGAATGTGTATGAGTTCACAGTCTCTCAAAGTTGTTCAATAAAGATATTTTCAATGAGTGACTAAATATCATGTTGCCATTCTTGGCCAACAGTGATTTCAAAAGAAGCTTTGCCCACTGGAGGTTATCGATACTGATGTTGACATACAAGTGCTTGCAAACAGCACTGAGTTTCTTACTATTAGTTCTATTTAAAAAGGTAGTGAAGTAGAAAGAGGACAAAGAGTGTAGATGTTGAACCCAAAGAGAATTAAATATGGACTGGCTTTGCCACTTTTGTGCTGTGTGACCTTGGACAAGTTATTTAACCACTCTAATCTTTGGCTATTTTGCTCATTTGATGAGATAGTGTCTGTGAATGCACCTAGCATAATACTTGGCAATATGAACACTCTCTGAAGAAATAACTATTACTATTCAAAGGAGCTAAGAAGAATCTAATCATTGCATCTCTTTTGCTGAATTCAAGTCTAGAAACAGACAGAAAGGGGTCAAAGAAATTAAGGGATTCCAGATTTAGCCAAAGTCACTGGGTGGCAGAGGTTGTCTGAGAGCCTGAATGCCAAAAGGAAAACAGGTACCAGAAAAAAAAAACAAACAAAAACCTACCACCTCCTCACCTTGCTGCTAGTTGGTCCTCTTTTTATTTTTATTTTGTTATTTTTGAACTACTTAATAAACATTAATTAACCCTGCACCCTATAAGACAGACTTGCCTAAAGTTCCATGCTCTTAAGAACTATACACATCTTCTATAATTAACTTGATTATCCTCATTATCTGGGACAACTGTAAAGCTTTCTTTCACCAGCATCTTAGTACCATAGAGAAAACTTGCATGGATGTACTTATACCTACCTCATGAAATTAAGCTTTTAGTCCAAGTAACAAAGGACAGATATCATCCTGACACACAAAGTTTCTGACTTAAATAAATAGAAGCAGAATTGAGCCAAAATTATTTATTAAGCATTATTTTTTTAAAAAGCAAAAGCTATCAATGAAGACATCATAATCATGAATAAACTAATATGTGTAAGACATATGTTTGATCATGCATGCACACACAAGCATCTACATGTTGAAAACCTGAAGGTTATTGTAAAGTCCCTTTTCTCTGTATCCAAAGCAATAGCAAAGAATCTTTTCAAGCTCAGACTGTGCAGTATTTAAAGTTTACTGTTAGTGCTAAGTCTCTTCTGCCAAGCACTGGTTATCTCTAGAGTTTTTTGTGTATATCTGTTATATAAGGTTCTGTTTATACATGTTTATGCACCGCAAGTAGATAATCTTCTCCTTGAAAGCTGGAACCTGATAGTCTGTGATTTGATTCCTCCTTATTGCCTGGCATAGGGGAAGGCACACAGGGTGTTGCTAAACCCTCTGTATTTTGATTGGTTCTAGACCTCTTTGACACACTCTCTCCATCTACATGGTCATTCTCCTGGGTTTCTATGCTCTGTTTATGGCTTCTGCTCAGTCTTTCCATAACCTTGATTTCTCTTCCATTTCTATTGTCTAGAAGGCCCAATTCTAGTATGAACTTCTTATCACATGTTGTTTAATGTTTCTGTCCACTGGATCATTCCTTTCCCTGGATTCTGATCATGCTGCACAGCATAAAAATCAATTTTTCTCAGTTGCCTTATGGTTTCTGGCTTTATCTCTACATCTAAATACCCTAAAAAATGCTTTTGTCTATAATTTTTTGATTGATCAATTTAGCAAGTATGTTTCTTTTCTTACCTCAAGTGCCTAATGAGTACATAATAGAAATATCGTAGACACTCAGTAAGTACTGGTTGTATGTGCAGCCCAACTACAATGACCAACATGGGTCTCATCTCCAGTCAATGCTTTTTCTTGGACTTTACTAGAAAGAAGATTCTAGTTTTAAGTTGGACTTGTTTTATATATCTATCCACAAATTTACATGCATTTCTTGTTAATATAAAATATATTTTTGTCATTAAAAGGGAATCTACATTTTGCTGTTGATGTTGTTGTTGCTTTTGCACACGTTTTATGTTCTGTCTCAATGTTTAATATTCCTTCCCAGTGTCAATCTCTTCAGCCTCTTCTCCCACCACTTTGCCCTTTGCCCACTATTTTCCAGAAATTCTGGCTTCTTTAAATTCCTATTACTTATGTTGTCTCTGATTTTTAGGTCTTTTGCACAAGTTGTAGAATATATAAGAATTATCTCCCAACCCTGACCCTCCCCTTTCTCCCTTCTCCTATTTAGTTTCTACTTATCTTTTAAGATTTAGCTTTAATATCACTTTTTCTGAAAAGTTCTTCCTGATACTCCAGCCTAAGAAGATATAAACTCTCACAATATGTCATACTTCTTTGAGTGGTAAGATGTTGCACTTTGTCAATACCTGGATACTAACTTTGAAGAGTCAAAGCCTATATCTGTGTTATATACCATTAATATCATGAGTGCCCACTTCAGCACCATATACATATGGGGTGCTCATTACCTATTACTGAATTAATGAATTGTCATAGGAAATCTGTATGAGGTTTAAAATGCTGCCTCTGCCAGCTAATCTAAATAGTGGTCTCTGTTTGTTTTTAGTTTTCTAATTTATCTATGTTTACTTAATTTTTTTCATTTTTTAAAAAGTTTTGGAACTTCTCAGTATATAAAATTAGATTAACCAAACTCCTTGTTTAATTTTGAATTGCTTAGTTGAAATTCTGGCAAGTTTTTTCTTTTTTTCTAGAATAACATAGTTGTAGGATAGCAAGTTCTCTCAACATTTTCCAACAGTGTGTCCATTTAAATATTTACTTAGTACTGTCTTTTGTTTTTAAGAAACTTATTTGGAAATTCTGAGTGCAAATTATAGCTATGTAATCTGTTTAGATGAAAGCAAGCTGGTTGCTAGGTTATCATTTTAAAGGGGCTCATAAAATATACTTGGTAAAATCACTTTAATCCAGTGTTTACTGTACCTGTAACTCTCCTTGTTGTATGCTTCAAAAGTGTTTAGATAGGATGTGGTTTCTAATGACCAGGAAACCACTACTACTTGGTAAATAGGATTAGAAGCAAGACTAAGATATTTTGTTACTCATAACGTGCCTTTAAATATATGAAAGTTAAATCTGGCAAATTGGACGAAGTTTCTTTTATATAGAACAGAATCATATAAGGGCTATTTAACACTTTGGACATACTGCCTTATTTGATATTGCTTCTTATAAATTTCATAAAATAGGGCCAGAGACATAATGACAAAATTAGTTTCACATTCGGTGGTTGACAGCAGTGCAGTGCTCCTGCAGTTGTGTCTCTCTGGCAGGTGTCTAGGTCTGTTAATCTGTACTCAGAACTCAGAAATAAACACCTTGCCCTTCACTTCCTTTCCTGGAACACCTCAAATATGAGATTTTCTACTTATAAAAAGTACAGATTATTACTATGCTCACATAATCACCTGATAACATTAGTATGTCGAAGAGTAAATGCAGACAGTGTGACTTGTTTTCCACTAGACCTAAGAAATATGGCCTATGTGCCTATTCTGTGCCATATTCTTTTAGTCTCGTATTTTGAGTCTTTTTAAAAAAATATTTCTCATCCTTGAACCCTTTTTATTTTATTTTAAATATTTTTAAATTCTCAATTAGAGTTGACATTCAATGTTATTTCATAATAGTTTCAGGAGAATAGCATAATGGTTGAACATTTATATAATTTATAAAATGATCCACCTGATAAGTTTAGTACTTACCTGGCACCATACATATTTATTACAATATTATTGACTGTATTTTCCATATTATATTTTATATCCCAATGACTGTTGTATAACCGCCAATTTGTATTTCTTAATTTTCTCACCTTTTTCACCCAGTCTTCCAACTCCTCCTCCCATCCCTGACATTTAGAAACCATTAGTTTGTTCTATGTATCTATGACCTTTTTTCTGTTTTGTTTGTTCATTTTTTTTTGTTCTTCACATTCCATATATAAGTAAAATCACATGGTATTTGTCTTCTCTTATTTCAGTTAGCATGATACTCTCTATGTCCATCCACATTGTACCACCTCTTCTTTATACAACTGTCTGTTGATGAGCACTTAGGTTGCTTCCATATCTTGGTATGTATACACACACACACACACACACACACACACACACACACACACATTTATTTATTTATTTATTTATTTACATATAGATATATATAAACATATATATATATTTAAAATGAGATTGTTTTCTTAGGTTTCTTTTTGATAGCTAATTATTGGTGCATAAGTACGACCGATTTCTGAATATTAATTTTGTATCCTGCTACTTTACTGAATTCATTTATCAGTTCTAATAATTTTTCACAGGAAACTTTGGGGTTGTCTCTATATAGTATCATGTCATCTGCAAATAATGATGGTTTTACTTATTCTTTTCCAGTTTGAATGTCTTTCTTGCTCTTGTCTATTGCTGTGGCTAGGACCTCCAATAGTATGTTGAATAAAAGTAGCAAAAGAAGATATTATTGTCTTGTTAATGATCTTAAGGAAAATGCTTTTAACTTTTTGCCATTGAGTATGATGTTAGCTGTGGATTTGTCATGTGTGGCCTTTATTATTTTGAAGTATTTTTCCTCTATTCCCACCTTGCTTAGAGTTTTTATCATAAATGCATACTGGAATTTGTTAAATGTTTTCTCTGTATCTGTTGATATAATCATATAATTTTTGTCTTTTAATTTCTTTATGTGGTGTACCACATTAATTAATTTGCAGATATTGAACCAACCTTGTATCTCAGAAATAAATCCAACTTGATTATGGTTTATGATTTTTTAAATGTATCATTGAATTTGGTTAAATAATATTTTGCTGAGTTTTTCTGCATCTATAGTCATCAGAGATATCGGCACATATTTTTTCTCTTTTTGTAACATCTTCGGTTTTGGAATCAGGGCAATAGAGTTCTCATAAAATGAGCTTTGGAGCCTTCCCTCCTCTTGAATTTCTTGAAATAGTTTGAGAATAGGTATTAATTCTTTAAAAGTTTGGTAAAAATCACCTGTGAAGCCATTTACTCCAAGACATTTGTTTGTTGGGCATTTTTTGATTACTGATTTTACTTTGTTAGTAGTAATCAGTTGGTTCAGATTTTCTTCTTAATTCAGTCTTTAAAAATTGTATGTTTTTAGGAATATATCCATTTCTTCCAGGTTGCCCAATTTGTTGACATATAATTTGTCAATTTTTTTTTACAATCCTTTGTATTTCTGTGGCATCAGTTGTCACTTCTTCTATTTAATCTAATTTTATTTATTTGGGTCCTTTCTCATTTTCTTTTAATAAAGCCTGCTTAAAGGTATGTTAATTTTGTTTTTCTTTTCAAAGAAACAGCTCTAGGTTTATTGATCTTTTGTTATTTTTTTAGATATATTTTATTTCTCCTATGATCTTTTAAGTTTCAGGGTTTTTTTTTAGTTTCTTTAAGTGTAAGTTAAGATTATTTAAGATTTTTCTTGTTTTTTCTGAGGTAGGCCTGTATTGCTATAAATTTCTCTCTTAGCACGGCTTTTGCTATGTCCCATAGATTTTGGGTCTTTGTGTTTTCATTTTTATCTTTCGCAATATCTTTCATCTTTCATGATATCCTTTCATCCTCTTAGATCTCATTGTTAATCCATTTATTATTTAATAGCATGTTATTTAGCTTCCATGTGTATGTATGTTTTTCAGTTTTGTTCTTGTAATTATTTTTTAGTTTCATACTACTGTAGTCAGAAAAGATGCTTGATATGATTTCAATTCTTCTTATATTCATTGAGACTTGTTTTGTGTCCTAATATGCAGTCTGTCTTAGAAAATGTACCATGTACACTTGAAAAGAATTCTGCTGCTTTGGGTTGAAATGCTCTCAAAAATATCAATTATATTTTTCTTATCTGGTGTGTCATTTAAGGCCACTGTTTTCTTGTTGATTTTCTGACAGTTCTGTCTATTGGTGTCAATGAAGTTTTAATATGTCCTACTATGACTGAATTTCTGTCAAACTCTTTATTTTGGTCAATATTTGTTTTATCTATTTAGGTGCTCTTATTTTGAGTGCATATTTTTTCCAAGAGTTATATCCTCTTGTTGGATTGATTTCTTTAGCATTATGTAATATCCTTCTTTGTCTCTTATTATAGCTTTTGTTTTGAAGTCTATATTGTCTGGTATAAATATTGCTACCCCAACTTTATTTTTCATTCCCATTTGAAAAAAATATATATATTTCTATTGTTGCTTTCAGACAGTCTGTGTCTTTCAATTTGAAGTAATCTCTTATAGACAACATATGTGTGTATCTTGTTTTCTTATAGTCAGCTGCTCTATGACTTTTGACTGAATAATTTAATCTATTTATATTTAAGTGATTATTGATTATTGATAAACAAATAGCTTTTGCCATTTTATTATTTAAATGTATATATTTTTACCCCTCCTTAAAGAAGTCCCTTTAACACTTCTTGTAATACTGGTTTGTTGGTCATGAACTCCTTTAGCTTTTTATTGTCTGGGAAGCTCTTTATCTTTTCTCAAATTTAAATGATAGTCTTGATGGATAGAGTAGCCTTGATTGTAGGTCCTTGCTTTTCATCACTTTAAATACTTTGTAAAAATTTTTTCTGGCCTGTCAGTTTTCTGTTGAGAAATCAGCTGACAGTCTTATGAGAGTCCCCTTGTAAGTAACTATCTGCCTTTCTCTTGCTGCTTTTAGGATTCTCTCTTTGTCTTTAACTTTTGGCATTTTAATTATTATGTCTCTTGGTATGGGTATGTTTGTGTTCATCTTGTAAGGGACTCTCTGAGCTTTCTAGAATTATATGTCTATTTCCTTCACCAGGTTAGGAAAGTTTTTGGTCATTTTTTCAAACAAGGTTTCAATCTCATGCCTTCTCTTTTCTCCTTCTGTTACTTCTATGATGTGAATGTTGGTACTTCTGATGTTTTCCCAGAGGTACCTTAAACTATTCTGAATTGTTTGTATTTATTTTGTTGTTGTTGTTCAGATTGGGCATTTTCTGTATGTCTTTCAAATCATTGATTCAGGACCCTGCTTCGTCTATTCTGTGGTTGATTTTTTCTAGTGTATTCTTTATTTCAGTTATTGCATTTTTCATTTCTGACCCTTTTTAATATTTTTATGTCCTTTTTTATGTCCTATTCTATGTCCTTTTTTACTATCTCTTTATTGATGTTTCCGTTAAGTTTCTTGAAATTTTATAACAAGAGTTTTAAACTCTATCTGGTAAATTTCTTGTTTTCATTTTATTTAGTTCTTTTTCTGGAGTTTACTTCTGTTTTTCAAGAGCTTTTTTTTCTTACTTGTGCTACCTCTTTGTGTTCCATTCTATGTATTAGGTAGATATGCTATATCTCCCAGTCTTGTCTTATGTAGAAGAAGGTGTCCTATGTGACCTAGTGTCAAATTTAGCCTGATCACCTGTGTGGGGTGTTCTAGGAGTGTTCTTTGTGTGGGTTGTTGAACTTTAATTGCTGTTGGAACATCAATGGGTAAGAATGACTCTTAGGCTGACTGTGAGGATTGACCAAACTCACAATATATGATCTGGTGGGTAGGGCCTGACCCCACAGAATGGAAATCACTCTAATGGCCTCTTGTTCCTTCAAAGACCACTCTTTGGGTGTGCCACTTGTGAAGCTAATTAGGTGGTGCTTTGTTAGGTCTCAAGCTGGCCTTTTGGTGTGTTGCTTATGGAGCTTCTTGGGAGGGGCTCCTGTGTGAGCCAATGTTAACTGCTGCCTATGACCAACCTTAAACTATCTAGTAGAAACTACAAACTATCCACTATTGGTTGCTGCTTGTGCTGGACAGAGAAGTGTGTGAGAGAGACCATATTGCAAACCAAAGCTTTCTGGGACAACTCAGCAAAAAGCTTAAGGCACCCTGAAGCTTGAGACCACCTTCTGGTTGCCAAGAGTCTCTCAGCCACTGAAAGACTCTTGGGAAATTAGAAATGGGTAAGGTGAGATCTCAAGGAGGCACCAGAATGGAGTCAGTGGTGTTAACTAGGTTAATCCACATTCAGGTTTGGCATCAGGGCTGAGCCTGAGGCCATTTGCAAAAGTCTCAGAGTTCACCGAGGTCAGCTGTCACCTGCCTCAAGCCTGCAAACATGTGAGACTTATCCAAGAAAGACTGCAGTTCAAGCCAAGTTTAGTTGCCAACCACCCAAAGTGTCTCTGGTTGCACACAAGTTGAGGCCTACTGTTGATTGCTACTGATAGAGCCTCTTGCCATGTGTAAGGTAGGCATGGTTGCTCAGCCACTGAAAGTCCCTTCAGTGGTGTTCAAGTTGGTTGGGGTGGGGTTCTGGAGAGTTATCAGGGTGGAGCAAACGGAGCTCACTAGGCCAATGTAATTTCAGATTTGGCCTTGTTGGGGGAGGGTTCAACAAAGGTAAGATGACACCCATCTGTAGGCTTCGCAGGAGAAAGGCTCAACAAAGAGACAATGGTGGCTGTCTCTCCAGCCCTCTCCCTGAAGCAATACAATCCAATCTTTCACTGTACGTCTCTGGTGCCTCCTGAGTTTTTGTCTCTGCCACAGTCCAGGATGAGTGCCTGTGAGTTAGTCTGTGCATGGGACCTTTAAAAGGGTTTCCAGCAGACTTTTTTCTTACCTGATAGATGACAGATAAAATCTCCACTGATTTTCATAGTTACATTTTGTGTAACTTCCATTTCAGCACTGGAATACTAGGCTGGGGAGCTCAGAGTGGGGTTGGGGCCCCTTGCTTTTCTCAGGGGACCTCTGCAGACAAGATATCTCTCCCAATGCTCAGCTGCTACATATGGGTGTGGGGCCAGCCTGTTTTGCATTTTTGCCTCTCTTACCAGTCTCAAAAAATCTTCTTCTTTATATCCTTGGTTATAGGAGTTCTGTTCAGCTAGTCTTCAGCTGTTTCTTCAGGTTGATCTATAATTTAATTGTAATTTTAATGTGGTCATGGGAGAAGGCAAGCACAGCATTTGCCTACTCTTCTGTCTTTCCCAGTTTCTCCTGAGTCCTTTTAAAAGTGTTGAAAAGAATGTCTTCCTATAAAGGCTTTTAAAAGTATTTTTGTGAGGTAAAGAGCAATTATTTTTCTTATAGCAGAATTTGCTTAGTTAGACACCAACTGTTTGCCTTTTCTTTCTTTATACACAGCTAGGCCATATGTTCCAGCCTCTGTCATGGTTAGGAGTGGCTATTGGATTGCATTCCATCCAGTGCAATGTGGGAAGAGTGATGTGCACCATTCCAAATCCAATCAATAAAATCTTTTACTCAACCCTGTACACCCTGCACTCTGCCTACAGGATGATGGTTAGGATCTCCTATGCTTTGACTAGAAGGAGCCTGAGTAGTGTCTTGCTGATTTCAACTGAACTGTAACAAGATAAAGAAATCAACTTGCTTTGTATAAAGCTACTGTGGTTTAGAGTGGTTGTTGAGGTAATTAATAAAACCTGACAATCGCAGCACTCTTGATTTCCTATGAAATACTCATGAAAACCTATGAAAATTGCCACTGTAAAATAAAAACAAGAGTCAATAGTGAAGTTAATATGCAGCCTGAATGGGTAGGATGGTACTAAGCCAGAGTAGCTGCCCTTCAATGACTGACATTTTCTCTTGAAAATGGCCATGGTAGAACAGAAAGTCCATGTTACCTCCTTCTTATTCTATTTTTCAATACAGTATGGACCACTTCAAAATGCTCTTACAAACCCTTGTGCCTTTGAAAACTACATACACATTGGTAATTTTGAATTGTACTATGGAGAACATTCTATTCATGTTCTTCTCTTCTTCCCTTTTATATAGAAGCATTTTCTTTAATGCCGAAAGTAGAAATATTTGGCCTTGGGTCTTCAGGATCATCCCAGGCTTTTGGGGTTACAAAATGTGTTTGCAAAAATTGTGTCTCCAAGGTTGTATTCATTGGATGTGTTTATAATTCTTTATTAAACTTAAAATTATGTCTGAGAAGCAAAATGATCAAGTGTAGATTTTTTAATAATTCAGTTATTAAAACTGATCATCATAGCCAGAAAAACCAGATAATTCAAGCTGAAGAAAAAGAATTCACTTAGATAAAGTATTTTTAGTAAGGGCCACACAGGAACATCTGTCAGCTTATATGCTGTTAAGTTTTTGAAGAAGTGATTTATTTTCTTGGAAAATGCTAGTTTAGAAGTATCCAGGTACTTCAAATAACTTTTTCTCTTTTTAGATAACCTTGGGCAATCAGGTCTCAGAAAGAAAGCAGACATTTCCCCCTGAAAAAAAGATGGCTTTAACTTCTAGCAGTTAAGGTTTCTCTCTTCGTGAGGACAGTCCTTACCCACCCCCTCCCCCAGCTATAACATAATCCCCCAAAATATCTCAAACACATTAGAATTGGTTGGTTTTTAGTACCTGCATTAGTGAATCTCTCAAGGCCTCTAAAATTAAATTTAATTCAAAAATTAAATTTTAAAAATTGACTAAAATTTTCAAAGGGCAGTAGAATGGAATAAATTGAGGATTAGAATCCAAAAGAGCCTATGAAAGAAACAGTGAAAATTTAAACTGCCTTCTGAGTGCACAGTTGCCTTGTTAATAATGCTTTTGCCCAGGAACATATGCCAAGGGCTTCAATGCACATCCAGGGTGCAGGCTAAAGGTTCAGTAATGCACATCACAATGCAGGATTATCATTGTGTACATTCTCTCCTGTAACTGCAGCTGGTACCAAATAGAACTGGTGGTGATCTGAAAACAAAATGGACTCCCTTCCAGGAAGCCATGATAAGGAGATTAAGAAACTCGGGAGGCATATGAATATTTCTTGTGTTCCTTAGAACTTGACTAGACTTAATTTTAATCAAAGTTAATCAATCCATTTGAGGCAGATTAGAGAAAATATACCAACTGGGCTGAATGCTAATACAGTGGAGACAACAAGGGCTAGTGTGCACAGCTGCCTGCAAAAAGTCATCCTAAATCATAAATTGTAAATAATCTTTTAAGAAAAGTAACATCAGTATAAAGTCAATCTTATCTCTAGAATGTTTTGTATACAATATTCAGCAAACAACAAAAAATAATCAAGCACACAAAGAAATAAGAAAACATAAGGTTAAAAACCAGCCTATAGAAACAAACATTTTAACCACAATTTTATTATTGCGAAGCTAACAAAAAATCTAGAAACAATTTTTTAAACTATATAGAAATTAAGAACTGAGTAGGAGTCACAGCATATTAAACATGCTTAAAGAATCAATAAGTAAATCAAAAGATAGATCAGAAGAAAATATCAAGGTGAACAAAGGGGAGTAAAAAAATGTAGAATTTTAAAAAGAGAGTAAGAATTATAGAGGATAGTGTGAAAAAGTACAATACACAAAGAATCAGAATCCTAGAAGAAAATATAAAAAAAAAGTGGGGCATTCATGATAAAGGATAAATAATAATAGCTGAGAATTTTCCCAAACTGAAGAAAACATCAAGCCATATACTCAAAAAGCATAATGAATCCCAAGAAGAATTTTTAATAATCATATCTAGATGCAACATAGTAAAACCACTAAAACAACAGCAAAAAAATGTAAAACAGATAAAAGATAGAAAGAACATAAAAAGAAGAAACAATTCGACTGCAACTATTTTCTGACAAGAAATAATGAAAACCAGTGATAATACCATAACATCTTTTTTTAAAAAAGCAAATAACTGCCAACCTAGCATTCTATACCCAGTGAAATGTTCTTCAAGAATAAAAGTAAAACAAAAAATATATATTTTTAAAAAATGAGAAAATTTATCACTAGCAGATCAAAACTAAAATACTAAAAAGTATTTTTCAGGCAGAAGAAAAACAATTTTAGATGAAAAGTTGTGAATTCAGGAAAATTAAACAACAAAAACAACACCTACAACAATATAAAATAAATACGTGGGCAAATCTAAATGAATGCTAACTTTAATAAATAACATTAATAATACCTTGTGGCTTAAAAGATATAAAAAATTTAGATACACAAAAACAATGATCAATGATATTCATGTATTCTAAGATTCTCATTCTTAGAGATAAAATTAGTGATTTACATAACAGCTTGGATAAATCCAGGATGAACACAGCAATCCCTAGGATAAACAGTGGAAAACTAGAAAAATCTAATACTTCATATAAGATGAGTCATGCAATATTTATTTTTCTGTGACTGGCTTGCTTCACTTAGTATAATGTCTTCTAGTTGCATCCATATTATTGCTTATTGCCAATTTTTTAAAGACAAAATATAATTTCACTGTGTGTGTGTGTGTGTGTGTGTGTGTGTGTGTGTGTGTGTGTGTTCTCTATTGGTTCATCTGTTGATTGACATTTAGGTTGTTCTCATATTTTGGCTAATGTTAATAATGCTGCAATGAACTTGAGAGTGCAAATATCTCTTTAAGATAGTGATTGCATTTCCTTTAGATATAAACCTAGGAGTGAGATTGCTGAATAATATGGCAGTTCTAGTTCTAACTTTTAATGAACTTCAATACTGTTTTCTATATTACCTAAAAATTCATTGAATTTAAGAGTCAAATGATGTTTTCCAGGGCCTGGGGGTAGAGGAGAATGAGAAGTTATGAATCAGTGGACACAAACTTTCAATTAAGCAAGATGAATACTTTCTACACTATACCTACAGTCAATAATTATGTAGTATACACTTCAAAATTTTTTAAGAGGATAGATCTCATATTAAATTTTCTTACCATAATAGAGCAAAATAAACTAATAGAAGTAGAAATAGAATAATTTTTAAATATAGCAAATAATTAAAAAAAACAGGAAGAAAAGGTACATAAGACAGGCAGGACAAATAAAAGCAAATATGTAATTAGATGATTGATTTAGAGCAAATATATTATAAATTACACTAATGCACAAAAGATAAACCCTCATCGATAAGAAGTTTCTAGTTAATTAAATGTGGCTAGAAAATAAATAAATGATATCGGGTTTGGAAAGAAATAGTACCTTAAATAATGTAATAACGTGTATATCAAAAATCCAAAATATTTACAGATAAATTATAAGAATAATATAATTTAAATATTTATGAACAGTAGAGTTGAAATTTGTATATATACACATATGCATATATATACATATATATATGTGTGTGTGTGTATATATATATATATATATATATATACTTCTGTATATGTACATATATAAGTATATTTATATACAGTGTAATTCTATGCAGCAATAAAAAAGGAATGAATCACAACCACACATAATAACATGGATTAATCTTACAAACATAACATTAAAAGAAGCAAGTCTCAAAAATACCCACTCAAAGATTCCATTTGTTTAAATTCTAAGGAAAGACAAAACTGAGCTGTAATGGTAGAACTCAAGAGAGTGATTACTTTGGGGGCAGAGAGAAACATTTGGGAAGGTACATAAGCAGTCTTCTGAGATGGTGAAAAAGTTAAATATCTTGATTTGGTTTGAAGTGCCTCATCACCGGGTAGGCACGCCTGGTGCTGAGACCACAGTGTCTGACATGGGTCCTTGGTCTGTGGGGGCCGAATAGGCACCAGAGACCACTGGTGTGAGCCTGGTATCTGTGTTGATGGTGGCTGTCCCTGTACTGGGGCTGGCCAGAAGCTTGGGTTCACAGAAACAACCAGGTAATGGTGTGGGCCTGGTGTCGGGATTTGTCGTAAAGCTGAGTGCTCATTTAACTATCTTTCTCCCATGAAGATGGTGTCTCTCTATGTGCTGCTGGTCTTGAGAGAGTTTGGAAGAGTGGTAATAGAGGTAATGTAAAACTGTCTTTCTTATCCTTCTGAATGCATCTTTTTTATTATTTCTGAGCTTTACCCAGGGTGCTTTAATCTCTTACCCAGAATGCTTACTTAGCTCTTGTGAAAGTATTTTTGTGTGGGAATATTTGTACCAATGGATGTTTCTGGGAGGAGATATTTTTATACTGCCATCTTGGTGATATTACACCTATAACTAGCTACATTTATCTTCTATACTGAAATTGATTTAAATCACTATCAGTTTCTGAATAACAGTTCTAGAAACTTTACAAAAAACCTGTAAATATAAAGTTTTGAAAATAATTTATTAACATCTTGCAATTACACAATTAATTAGTCTAGAAAACAAAATATATTAAAATAACTTAAAATCTTACTGCCCTAGGGAGCAACAATGTGCCCAGCTATAAATTTAGTCTGTCAATATTCAGATAGGTAATTTTAAATTTACTCATTCAACAGCACATGGTAAATGTTACTCTCTCTTAGAAGCTGCACCTAAAATAAACAGGATACAGTCCATGATGGAGCAACTCACATTCAATATAAGAAAAATAGTTAAATTATTTATTCAATTAACACTTAAAATTTGTACACTACTAGATAAGAAATAATCAAAGATGAATGGTCTTTATAGTCTCTGCTCTTGAAGAACACACAGACTAGTGAGCATAATAAATTCCAATAACATGTTCATGATATTGATAAAAGTTTTATAATAAAAAAAACAGAAGAAACAACGAGATCTTCTGAAGGATAAGTAAAAATAACATCACAGGTAAAGACAGACATATATATCAACAAGTTTAGAGAAATGAAAATAGTTCACCTAGGTTGATGGAGACAGTGAAAAGAGAAAAGCTGAAGAGCAAAGTAAAGAGATCAGACAACAAATGACCTTTTACTACCATGCTACACACACTGGACTTTATCTTTTTGGCACTTCATGGTTATTAGATGGTTTTAAGTAGTGACAAATTCATGATGCATTTAAAAATATAACTCTCATAGCAGTGTGAATATTAACAAAAACAGTACAACCTAGAGATGCTGTATACTACTGAGAGGAGGGTGGTATATGTAGGGCTAAATGTATTGCTGACTATTCGGATGTGAGGAAAATTGTGGATTTTCAGTGGTGCCCTTCTAGCTATGAGATATCCAAAAGAACTGGTAGAAGATCAGGATTTCAGTATCCACTTGTTGAGTATTAAGTTGCCTAAGAAATGAACAGAAAAGGATGACCTTGAAGGTGAGGATCACATTTAAATCTCTATAGACCTTTTTTTAATTCAGATTTATTGAGATGTAATAGACAATTAGTTGCTTGTATTTACATTGTACAATTCAATGAAGTGTTTTTTTTTTTTCAGTTATAGTTGGCATAGAATACCAGTTTCAGTTGCACAATGTAGTGATCAGAGAGATTCACATAACTCACAAAGTAAATCTAGTACCTCTCTCCCCCTTACATATTTATTACATTATTAAATATCTTCCACATGCTGCACTCTCCATGTCTATCCTGCAACTACCCTTTTTGTACTTCTTAATCACTTTGCCTTTATTTGCCATCACCCCCAAACCCCTCCTACCTCGTAGCCCTCAAAATATTCTCTGTATCTATAGACCTTTGATACAAATTCATAAACATTTCCTTGTCTAATGAATGACAGTAAGAATGTCTTCAGAGTTATAAACTAAGTGTATTTATGTTTATGTTTACATTTTTTTAGCAGAATTATAATATATCCTTTAGGACAAAAATAAATACTGTAGTCTCTTTAGATAGTGCATCATTTGTCTTCTATAAATAGCTCTGTGAATATTCAAAGTTCCTTTGCCCTCCCTGAGAGTCGTGTTTTCTCCTCCTCCAAAAGTCCCACTCTTAATGTTGACCACAAAAAAATTGTCCAAAAAAAAATTACCTTGTACCTGTAACTAAAACAAACACTATGATTTTGAAATTTTAAAGAGCTGAGAGAGTTGAATTTATCTCCTACATTGACTTTCTCTCCCTTACTGCATGCAGTTGTTAGTAAAAGACACTTTTATTTTAAATTTTGAGTCTGTGGTTTTATTTTCCAAAACAAATACTTTCATCATCCTGATGTGCTATTTCTTTCTTGAATAGACATTTAACTTTTCCTCCCGTGTATACATTATTTCCCTAATTATATCATCAACTCACTGAGAGCATGTCTTAAATATCTTAGGATCTTCTCAGTTCCTCGGCTTAGCACCATGCACAGTCTGTTTAGTAATATTTTGCTGATGGTTATTTGATATGTTATTTTAATTAATCAAATGATGTCATTAATTTTCAATATGTCAAAGTTTAAAACTTAAACTGTAAGTCTTGGCTTTGACAAAGAAAATGTCTGGATTTTCAAAGTATTGCAAACTTTTTTGGAAAACATTAATCATGTCCCTCACAAAACCAATCTTCCTAATTCCTTCTTGATGCATTCTCTCAGTTAGAAAAAAAAATAAGTTTGATTCATAAAAGAAGTGGTAACTTATATTTTGATACTCAGAGTATTAATACTGATATTATTTCTGTTGTTGAACCTGATGATTTGTCAAAGAAAAGAACAAAAACCACAAATCCCACAGTGACCTTGTTTATGTCCTGTTAGCTTGTCATACTCATCAGGTGGACAGCTAGAACATTTATAAAAGCTATAGGGCCTTTATAATGAATTGAAAACAGGTTCACTTTTATGAAGAAATATGCTCCTGCACATTGTCAAGGGACAATCCTTTTTCATTTTACAAATTGTAATCAAAGCATGCCACCAAATTAAAAAATGACAAATGTGATTTTTTAACCAACCAGTTCTCCTTTCTGAACATTCTGGACTCTTGTGAAATCTGCAGTTTCTGCATGCAAGAAAACTTGCTTCTATAGAGGAGCCCTGATTTTATCTCCCTCAAAGAATCTCCTTGTAGATGACCAGTGGAGCATGAGGAGCCTTCCATCAAAAATGATGGTACCTTACCTTGAGAAATTTATGGGCCTGGGATATGTCTACCCATTAAGACATGCAGCTTAAAGGTGGTAAAACTAATAAAATTTTTAAGTAGCACTCTAGGCAAAATAACTGAGTATTAAAATTGAACTATTTCTCACCCAGAGAGCTCCCTCAACAGTAACTGAAGTAAGGCTTAGTGCAGAAAATGCCACAAGTCCTTAGGCCTTAGAAGTCTGTTTTTATGTAGATGGATGGCTTGGTACTTTCACTGTATATTGGTTATTATAACATTTGAAAGCCTAGAATATTCAGGAACAGTTAATTCAAATGCTTGTGCTTTACTTATTCTACTTTTAAATGATTTTTAAAAGTGCCAGTCATCTACTAAATCCATAAAGCTGGTGTGTCAATTGGTCCAATTCTTGGATTGCTGTTAAGCATTTATTGAACTATGCCACAATACATCAAGCATAGTATAGACCAAGTCCACTCTAAGCTTAGAAGTTAAATTGGCTTAAGCATTACTCTTAAAAAAACATATTGTAAGCAAGTGTATATTGATCAAATTTTAGTTAGTTTGTAGAAAATGGACTTGAGTAAATACCATAGGGAAAACAGTTACTAAAAAGAAATTTGTGGGAAGTAAATTCTCATTTGATTCAGCTTCTTCTGAGAAAATTTTATAAGTAAGGTGTGGCTTAATGAAAAGTCTTAAATGTTGGATATCAGTGGGCTTTGCAAACAGAAGGTAAATTTATACAGTTAGAAAACAAACAAATAAAAACTCAAAACAAATACTCTCAAACTTAAATTTGAAAAAAATTTTCAATTAAATAAAAAATTAAAAATTGAGCAAAATTGGCAATAGTATGTTCACTTTGATCAGTATTAATTATGTGATGAAATTTAGAATTGAACCAAGGCAGCATTTTCTTTCTTTTTTTATTGTTTACATTTTGTGTAATTGAATTAAGAATATACTTGCTCTCACACTTCTGAGGGTGTGGTTATCAGTTCAACAATTACACAATTTCCAAATCCCACATTAACCGTGTGATGCCCAGTCTTTCTGCTTTGAGGAACTAAAGACAAGTTTATAAGGTTTGGTTGCTCAGGGAAATAGAAGGCTATGAATGGGGTTATTTATTTCTCTAGGATAAATGTAGAAATTACTACAAATCTCAGACTCAAAGGTACTGCTATTGTTTCCTGGCACTCATTAGCATATAGCATTTCTTTTCTAAAATAGAACACAACTTAGCAAAATTATTAGTTATAATCCAGAAGAAGCTGTTGATTTTACCATGTTTAATAATCTTATTATAAAAATATTGATATTACTATACAGTCACTACATTTACATTGGCTTATGACATAGGCAAGATCATGTTCTTACAGCCTTTGACTGTTTAGAAAACCCATTCACATATTTTATTTCATTAGATCCTCACATTTACCCTTTGAAGTAACTCTTATTGTCTGTATTTAACAGATAAGGAAAATAAAGCACAGAAGATTGAGTTGTCTATCTCATAAGTTCTAAAGAGGCAGAACTTAAATCTCAGGGTCCTAGCTCCTAGTGTTAAAAAAAAAATGTATTAGAATACCTTCTAGAATCCACAGAGTAATCATGCTATGGAATATTTCCAGAACTTCAGAGATCAAATCATAAATTCCTAAACAGCAATCATAAGAACAGGCTTGAACAATAATAATTCAAATGAGCTTTTTAATTAATGGGATCTTTTTTGGGATTCAGGAAGATTTTAATTTCATTTAGTCTTCTCTCACTGATCTGGGTGTTGAGTATGAAGTGGAGAAAATGACCAGAGTATTTTAGCACAATTTTAGGTAGGCCTTTATCTTTAGATAAGTACTGAACCCAGAATTTTTCTCAGTGGGGATGGTGGAAAAATAAAAGACATATAACTTATAAGAATTTATAAGGAATAAGAATTTAACTTTTCCATTGTAATGACTGTAGTTTGCCAAGATAAAAGCCGAAGTTGGTCAGGTTCATATTTATTCCAAAGTCATGACAATGGTTGAGCTGGTAATGAAAACACTTCATAGGTTAGTACCATTTGGTTGATATACACCAGTTTTTTAAACTATAAATGATAAAGTATAATTGCTGTGGAGAATTGGGGCCAAGAGAGAGGGAGCAAGAGGAATTTATTAACACAGATTTATTCCCAGATATCCTAAATTATGCCTTAAAAAATAATCATTTGTTTTTCCACAAAGAATTTGTAAACAGACATATCCTCAGCATTGCTCTTTAAATGGAAGAGTTAAGGAGATAAAAGACATACATTAATTCTTAAACAGTGAAGAGTAGCTTGACAGCTTTGCTTCAAAAGTATCAGATACTTTTACCAAAGAAAAGCCTCACATAAAGAGGATGAACTAACAATTTGCTAATTTAATCCAACCTCAAATTTCTGTGTACTCTTACATGATACAGTTGATCCTCATTTGTTGGGTCCATATTTGCAAATTGCTTAATTACTAAAATTTATATGTAACTCCAAAATCAATGTTCATGTTGCTTTTTGTAGTTATTTACAGATGTGTGAAGAGTGGTAAAAATTTTGAGTTGCCCATTGTGCACATTCTCCGCTGAGAGAGAACAAGGCAACATTCTGTCTGCTTGTTTAAGATTTCATACTGTATGCAAGTGTCCTTTTCATAGTCTATTTAACATCATATATGTGGTATTTTGTGTTTTTTGTTGGTGATTTTTCTGTTTAAAATGGACCCAAGCATAGTGTTGAGATATTGTCTAGTGTTCCCAAGCCCAAGAAGATTATGTTGTGTCTTACAAAGAAAATATGTGTTTAGATTAGTTTCATTCAAGCATGAGTTAATGAATCAACAATATATATTAAGTATGGTGTCTTTAAACAGAAACTCATAAAACAGGTTATGTATTAATTGATTGATGAAAACGTTGTCACCAGAGGCTCACAGGAATCTAACCCTATATTTCCCATAGAAGTAATGATTAAGTATTTGCTAATTCAGTGTTTGCAGTGACTTTATAGAACATGTAACTACAGCAAATAATGAGATTTGACTATAGCTTTGCTTTTGGTATCTAGAATTATCAATCAGGTAAAAGATAAAAAAATAATTTTATAACTGTTTAGAACTGCAAAAATTATAGCTATAAATTCAAAATTGTGAATGTACTAGGTTTCAAACAAAGCATATATTAAATATGTATAACCTTAGGTAAATATATGTATATACATTTTAAAGCATATTTCATTCCTTTTAATAGATATAGAGCAGTTTGGAAAGCAATTCATGTGAGTAAAACATTTCACAATGCTGTGAAAGGTTAACATTATTAAATAAAATAAAGCTTCAATAACCATATCCAAGCTATGTCTTTAGAAGGAATTTGTATGGTAATAGAGTTGGTGTTATTGAAAATAAAGTCAACATAAGTATTTTTTATTTACATTAATTTTTTATTACTGAATAATACTTAGTATTTGTATAACTTGCTGTGGTTTTAACATTTGTTCTCGTGCATTGGATCACTTTGATCTTTAGGAAGGTGAGCATATACTCTGGTATTACCATCACAATTTAACTATTGGGAACAGTGAGCTTCTACAAGTTAAATGACTTGCCCATTGTAACAAATCATATATGTGTCATTGTTGAGATTAAAATTAAGAAAACCTCAGATAGTGTCTTATATTTTGCTCTGTGTTGCCGCGTCAAGGCCCATTTTTAGCCTTGAGAAATTTTTAACCAAATTTTACTTGTCTATCGATAAAGTCAAACGCAAAGATCATTTGAAAATGTCCTAAATAGATGATTGTTAAATATTTTTAATTTTTAATTCAACATACATATAGTAACACCTCATTTTATATTTTCTTCTGTTTCAGAAATCTATTATATTATGCCTATGATATGAAAAGTATTTACTGAGATATGGTAACTAGCATTTTATGACTCTGTGCTAAAATTATATTTCTTAGTTACATAGTAAATATTGAATTGGGCAGTGAATATTTTAGTTTGAGAAACATGTAAGTCTGGTTTTGTCTCATGCATTTGGTTTCATGCTGAACAGAAAAAAAAATCACAATAAGGCAAACGTGGCTACCATAAGAAATAATCTTTTGAAAACTTGCTATCCTGTCACCCTTGAACTTAAAAAACAAACAAACAGATAGACAAAAAACTATAGCCATTGTTTGTTTGGTAGCCATAATGTCAAAAAGAAGTGCAGGTGCGGGAGCATTTCTTTTTGCAAGGGTGGTTGGTTGTACATATTTACTTGCATCTGACAGATTATCTTTTTTTTTAAATGGATTCAACAGTTAGTTTGGAGGCAAATGTTTACAACAACAAAAGGAGGACAAATTAGACTTCAACAAAGGGAGTATACAGGAATAAACACAACACATGATTATTAGCTTATAGAAGTGCTATAAGAAGTAAAAACATATGAATGAGAAAGCAAGGTGATGGTGTATATCGGAAAAATAGAAAAGGAAGACCACGTGGCAAGATATTGTCAAGTAAAAAAATTATCTGCTAAAATTTTAACATCTCATGAAATACTTTTAGAATTCCATTCTCACTCACCATCTTCACCCCACCCTGCATAAAAGAAAGCTTAAGACTGTGTGAGATCAGAGTTCAGTGTTCAGACTTTAAGAATTTCACAATTTCTCAGTGGGTTGACTAGGTCAGAGAGTCAGAATGCTAAGACACAATAGTTATTTTCATAATATTTTCAAAGGACAATTGGCAAAGCTTGTTTTTGCTACATTTGTATTGCATACATGTTACAGAGTTTTTATCAGAAGTTTGAAGAGGTAGAGGGATGTATAACTTGCTGTGAGTTTGCTGGGTTATTAAAGAACTCTACTTCATGAATATTTTAAATGGCATGGTTGGGGCTAAAGATAACTCTGCTCAAAAATCAGTATGTTGCAAAAGGGTAACTATTTGATATGTGCAATTAGGATGCTTTTAGAGACCCTTTGCAATATTGTTGTGCTATAAGGTAATTGTGTTGTAATCATTGCTGATTTCTTCAATGTTATTTGAGTCTTTTAATCCTGTGAAGTATCCTGCCAAAAATTAGAGTATTAGAAGTGTGACTCAGACACACCTAAGATTATAAACAGCTCATGTTAGGTCTACATGAAGATGATATTGCTGAGGAACATTTCATTGTTTTAATTAAAGAGAGAACATGAAAGGATTATCGCTAGCTTTTGAAAGAAAAATAGATGTAAAATATTTTCATAACATAATTTAAATTTTCTGAATTAAGATAAAATAAGCCCTATCGGTGAGTCAGGTAAGACTTTGCCCCATATGTTCCATTAACAATTAGTGACCAGCCTCCTGAGGCCTCATCTGTGATCATATATTAACATCGTGGCTTAAAAATGTATAGGGCTTGGTCAGGAAACACAGGTGTTTTTTCACTCAGGACACCAGAGGATATTTTTTACTTTAGAGGTATATAGCTTTATCCAGTAGACAAATTCCTAAAGAGCTTTTTTTTTTTAAAGTTTTTGTTAACAAAAACAATTTTGTAAGCATTAAAAATCTACTGAATTTAAAACTGTGAAAATTCTAACTGCCTTTTTGTTAGAGCTAGATGTTCAGATACTGAATTTATATAAAGTGGAATGGGCCTCTATGCGAAACTCTTAGTAAAGAGTTGATCTTGTTTTCTCAAGTATCTAATTTATCACTCACTGTGTTACCTTAGGCTTTGGGAGCATCTGGCTCAACATGTACACATTTTTCAAGTACAAATTAAGGACTGAGAATGAGGCCAAGAACACACTGTTGTGTGTAGCAATAACATGGAGAATAATAAATATTCTCTCATATTTTAATAAGGAGAACCTCCATATATTATTAACAGTTCTTTCAATGTCTTAAAAACCCTCAGTCATTACGCTGGATCCCTGCTTAACATTCTACATGCATGAAACAATTTGTTTTGAGGCTGCATTAAGCAAGTGGTGCATTAAAATGAGACTTCTCTTTTATGTGAAGATGTTTTTAAAGAAAGTTTGCTTTATGTGACTTATCCTGCAATTTGTGCTAATATGTGTATCTGCATACCCATTTATGTATACCCTGTAGGATAGACAAAAGTCTAAATGCTCATTTTGCATACTATTCCCTAGTCATATTGATTGTCCATCTTTTTATTTCTTTTTATTTAAAAAAATCTTTCTTAGTTATTATTAACTAAATCTTTTTAATTGTTTTATTCTTCACAAATTCTCAAAAGAAATTAAAGTAAGTTAAAAAAGATATCGTGGGAAAGATTAGATGAGAGAAAAGACAATGACATTGTTAACAGAATTCAGTTTCTCTGGTGTCACATTGTCTATAAGTATGAAGCATTTTTTTTTTAATTCAGAAATAATTTGTTCAGTCAGTTAAAAGACTCAATCTGCTCTAAGTAGAGTTACAGGCACATGCTTAGTTGTCTTGAGAGTGTAGGGAAAGGCTTATGTATCCATGACTGGATATAGAATACATTAAAGTGTAAAAAACTTGGATGGAATGATTTCACGTGGAGAATGACAATGCCATGACCATGTGTTAGCTAATGTTGATATGTGAGGTGAAATAAGAGCCAAATCTTTGTTTAATAGTCTTCACATCTGCCCTGATATAAAAAGAATCTCACTTTGAGAAATTGCACTTTAATATCTCAGTAAACATATTTGCTTTTGTTCTAAAGTCATAATAGGAGGAACTTATGAAAATACCCAAGGCAGGCTATTTTTCTGAAGAGAGAAAGTAACCCTGCCTTCTATTTTGCATTACAAAGGCATCTGGCCTACAAGGTGACCAGTTTGATCTATCTCTTAAGCACTGTCTAATATTTTAAAGTACTTAAAAATGCCAACTTGAAAATTCTACAAAAAATGTTTATAACATAAATCCTCACTTTAAAAAGATAAATTAATGAATTCATCAATCAAAACTCTGAAGTTCTGAAAACATCTAAATTATTCTTGTGATCTAGTGAGACAAAAGGTAGCCTTTCATTGGATAGCTCCACAGAAATGTGATTAACCTTGGCTTTTGATGGAATAGGTGGGGAAATTGGTAGAATAAGACGATAAATAAGATACACACACATACACTGTGACACACAATCTTACAGGGATCTTTCTTCCCAACTGACATAAAGATCAAAATTCAAAAATACCTGTGAATTGTATAGTACTTTAGAAAGTATAAGGTGTCCCAATAGTTATTTTTAGATAGATGATAGAAAGATAGATATAGATAGATAGATAATACATGTAGACAGACATCTAAATGTTAAAATGTCTATAATGTTTTATAGAAATTAAACTATTTTCTTTCTTACTGAGTTATCTAATTTTTAAAATTATCATATATTACTATGAAATAAAACAAAATGAAATACCAACGCTCCATTATTTTATCAATAGATACACATTGCTGATCCACACATATGGCAACAATGGCATATTCAAACATAAAAAAATGTAGAATATGGTCTAACAAGTTAAAAATTTTTATGGAGAAAATGGGTCAGAATACTTGAAACCAAGACTGCCCATAACATAGACTTGATTCAGCTCAAGAAAGCAAAGAAGGTTTTTTTTTTTTTTTTTTTTTGCAAGAATGAAGTATATAGATAAGCTTTTTCCTACTTCCCAACACCTGTCTTTTCCTGATTTAGGCCAGATTTAGCCTGTTTTTCTCACTATTTCTTAGTAAATATACAATTCCTTCTCTCTTCTGCTAAATGAACTCAAAGTTTTTTACATTTGATTTTAGCCTATGTTAAGGCTTGACCAGAGCTTAGGAAGAAACCAAAGAAATTCTGTATCACGTGGGCCATCTGATACTATGCAGAGAAGAAAGATTTATTCTTCCAATTTTTATAAGTTATTGCTACCTAATTAATTTTATTTTCACAGGTGAAAACGGGTATACCACTTCTGGGAAAAGAAAAAAAAGCTCAATTTAAAGTAGGATTACATTGAAAAAAAATAAATATGACTTCTTTAACATAAAGAACCCTGAGACTCTGATTTATTCCTAGATTTTTTATTTCACTCATTAAGAAATTTTCTAGTCCACTAGTGTTTGTGTGCATATATGTGTGTGTGTGCATATGTGCATATATGTGTCTCAGAATAGAACTATACAAGATTTAAACTTTATTTTATTAACACAAATATAGTTTATATAAATAGTTCAATATAAAACTTCATTTGACTAAGCATCCAAGACTCATGCATTATCTAAATTATTTTGCTTTAGTATTTAACTAAATTTATTTTGGAGTTTTGACATTTTTATTTTCTTTGAATAAACTCTTTCTCAATGATTATGTGCTTAGTGAAAATATTTATGTATTGAGTGAAGAGAGATATTGTAATAAATTGCAGCATCAGAAGTTCCCTCTAAAAAAAAAATTCAGAATAAGCTCAATAAATGTATTTTTTGATGGATCTGGGTATATTTAAAAAGGCTATAAAATCACTGTATATAAGTATATAGTACATATATAATACTATAAAAAGATTGCATGTATGTTTGAATCTTATCAAGACTAGTTTTGTATGTGTACATGTGTAACTGTAAAATAAATTACACATTGAAAAGGCCTTAAAACCATTTTCATTTCTCTCTCATCACACAGATATTTTTGTTCTCTAATTTTTTGTTTTGAGAACAGATATTTAGTGGAAGACCTTGTTGTTTCTACCTTGTGTTGATTAAAACATCTGGCTTTTCATTTGTAATAAGTCACTGCACATTGACTGTGAGTCTCAAAATGTAATACAACTGTTTTTCTTGAAGTAGTGAGCAAATATGACACTGTATAGGTGAGCCTATATGGTTTCCTTCGTGCAAAAAAGGTAAATCTTTAGTTTATTATACCTTATAATTGCTCAAACAAAAATATTAAAAGTGCCATAAGTGGTGGGTTTAGCTATTAAGACAGTTTCATACAGTAATGAAATTTTCCCCCTATAGGAGGGCTACAAATGGCTAATTAGCATCTATGACCTAATATTCTCTAGCAACTAAGAGTAATAACAGTAATTTCTAGTTTTATGCAGAGTACAAGTCTCTAATATTACATAAAACAAAATTTTTTATTTTGTTTATGTGGTATATCACATTAAATGATTTGAAAACTTTAGTTTCATTTGTAATTAGCTGCAAACAATTATTATAGTCAAGAAAGTATATCCTAATGCTCCTAGGTAATGAAATATAAAAAAAATCATGTTTGTAAAACATACACACACACACACACACACACACACACACACACACACATATATATGTGTACATACATATATACATATATGTATGTATGTATCATGTTGATTGGAGTTCTTTGAAAGCCCTGAGGTTATGTATCTATTAATTAAGTTTTTTCTTTTTGTCTACATTGGTACCACTCTTGATTTTAATTTGTAACTTTTAATTTACTACTTAATTATTTGTTTTTTGCTTGAAAACAAATATTTATTAGATTGGGTTTTGAGTTCATGGATACAAAAAAAACATATAAAAGTAAATAGGGGAAGAAGTCATACTATTAGTTGACAATGTGTTTCAAGAAATTGCTAATGCAAGCTTCTTAGATGGGGATACATTATGCACAGGAAGAACAGTTTATGAGGTGAAAATAAAAAAAATATATATTTGAGATTTTTCCATGAAAGTTATACTTTTGTGAATGTCAATAGAATTGTTCTGTAAATTTTTAATGTTTATGATAATTTTTTAGATTAAAAAAGAATAAAACCTTATTTTCTATAACTTTGGATTATAATTTACTGTATGAATGATTTTTGTCCCAGATAATTTGCCCTTTAATCACATACAAAAAATTGTAATTTGAATATTTTAATGTGTATTTTCTGAAAAAATAAATCAATTGCATGCTTCACTTTAAATTATTTTCTAGGGCTCACTGAAGTTATTGAGGGCCCGCTCCTGTGCAACACCAATATTAGGTCATGCGGTGTAGTTAGGATCTTAATCTCCACTTACCACAGCAAGAACAGCTCAGTTTGTTTGCCTTCTGTATTATGCTGGGCTTCCACCTTAGATTGCACTCAAAGAACATATTTGTTTCTTAACCTTAGCCTTATTTCTTTTTTAGAACACAGAATATTCATACAATTTATGCTTTATTGATTAATCAGGGTCATCATTATGCACATCAATTATTACTCTGGAAATATAACAGTATCATTAACATTTTAGAGTGTGAACTTACACTGAATGGTTTCAGATGTTTGTTCTTTTCTTACCAATATTTTTGGTTCCTCCTTTACCAAGAACTGCAACTTAAACATACTGACACAGCTTTAAGGTATCTCTACCTCTTTTTCTCATCTATTATAAAGCCAGAAAAGAAGTGAAGGTGGCCAAGGGAAATCATATGATGAAGTTTAGTGAATCCTAATGTGATGATTCAAAAGCACATTGTGAAACTGTCAAATACTCTAAACCCACAACACATTGCTATTAAACAGAATTAGAGTAACTGGTAGGGAATATGCTAATGCAGACTCATACTCAAACTCTACAATTTATTCAATATTTAATAGTAGTAATGATGATGATGATATATTAATAACAAATTTTGTTCATTACTTATTCTATGCCAGGCCCTGCAGTAGCACATTTTATACAGCATTTAATTTAATAATATCTATAATGCTAATGGTTAGGTATTATTATTATTATTATTATTATTATTATTATATGTTTGAATTTTGGACTTTGTTTACATAACATTTAAGAGAACACACAGATGTTAGGAAAAAGTGTGTGGAATTACATGTCTGTTTGGTTTCAAAACTTATGAGTATAAATAACTGGTTCTTCTGCCTCCCACTATAGTAAAGTAAGAGTAAAAAAAGTATTTTCCAAAATCAAGTTTCATTTCCTTATTTTTTAGGTAAAGACCACTGAAGTTCATCAAAGAAGTGTCACTTCTTTGCATCCAATCTCCTCCCAGGGCAGGAAACTTTCCTCAGTTACCTTGAATGTGAAACCTTTACTCTCTATATCCCATTTTCCCTTCCCATGTTATCACTTGAACCTTCTTTTTCTGAAATTAGCAGAGTCCTGCTCATTGCCAAATGCAATGAACTTTTCTCAGTTCTCATTTCTTTGCCTTATGCATGTAGTGTAGTTCACATTGTTGAACATCCTCTTTTTCATTTTCATATTTTGTACTTCTTTTTACCTTTGACCCTAGTTAATGCTGGCTTACCTCCTTCTCTATGTTTAACTGCAATGATAAACTCCCTCAAAAGTTAATAACTTAAAACAACTACCATTTATTTAGTTCACAATTTTATAGGTAAGTAATTCAGGCCATGCTTAGCTTGGCATTTTTTTCTGATTTCAGCTGGGCTCGCTCATTTATCAATGATTAGTTTCCAGCTTAGGTGAATGATGGTTGGTCTAGGATGGCCTCAACTAGAATGATATATCTCTGCTCCAGAAGGCCTGTCATCCTCCAACAGCCCAACCTCGGTTTGTACATTTGGCAGCTGCTTAAGCTTTAAAGAGAGAATATCAAATAATGCAAGGCATCTCAGTAGTAAACCGTCACTACTGCTGCATTCTGTTGGCAAAAGCAAGTTCAAAGGTTAATCAAGATTCAAATGAGGAAGAGCCTAAGAAATGGTGGAGATGATAGAGGGTTTATTCATATACTCTTATGACCACATCAAAGTTGTGATAAAAACACAGAGCAAACAACAAGCAGAGTCACCTGTGGTCTAGATGAACAGAAAACCTACAACAAGAGAGAGAAATAAGAAATCACCTGCAACAGAAAAAGGTAGAATGGGGCAAGGATACTAGGCTGCCCAGTCCCCAGTGGCTAAGTTTGACAGAGGATATGGCAGCTGCAGCTGTCAACTGCAGATGTTCCATTTAAAGGGGTCCGGTTGGAGACTGAATTTTCATGGTGACGGACTCATTTGCTCTGAGCACCAGTGCCCAGTAGGGTGCTGGTAAGGAGGCACCAGGGACTTACAGGGGGACACTGAGTTGTTGAAACAAGGACCAGAGGTGAGGCTTTCTCCCAGGCAGAAGTTCTAGTAAAATCCATCATTCCTCTCTTGAGTCCTCCCCACGCCCAGTGTGCTGACAGAGACACCACCTTACCTGAGATGTCATCAAACTGGATAACAGGTCCTCTAACCAGAAGATTTGCTAAAACTCTGCCTCCTCCAACTCACAGCCCTACCCAAGCCAGTTGTGTCTTTGCTGAGAAGACTGTGTAACTTGCTGAGCAAGCTCCAAGACCCACACTGCTGGCAGTTTCTCTTGTTTTCTGGTGTGATTTTTTGAGGCAACTATAAGTATAGTATCTGTAGATTGCTTGCTGAATCTCAACATGTGGCCATGGAGGGACACAGGCTAGGGCCAAAATTGGCCTGCTGCTGGGCCCTCTCAGGACTGTGCTACTAGACACCTAGTACACAAAGCCACGCTAATAAGACCTGGAGACTTAGGAGTTTTGCTTAGTACATAGAATCAGATACAGAAAGGCAGCCAAAATGGGAAGACAAGAAGCAGAAACCATATGAGAGAATAGAACAGAGATCCAGGAATGATGGAGTCAAGTAACCTAACAAATGCAGAGTTCAAAACACTGGTTAAGAAAAAAAGCTCAATGAACTTAAGAGAAGTGTAGATGAACTCAGTAAGAACTTTAACAAAAATTTTTTAAAAAAACATAAAAATGGAAATGGAAATTATAAAAAGAACCAGTCAGATGTGAAGAATAAATTATCTGAGATAAAGAGTATATTAGAAGGAATCAACAAAGTGAATGATGAAGAGGATGGGGAAGCCAAGGACACGCAATCAGAATGACAAGAAAAAAAGCCAAGGCTATAATAATAATTTCAGGAGCCTTGGGACAAGATTGAATGTAAAAATATCCATGTCATACATAGGGTTACCTGAAGGAGAAAAGAAAGAACAGGAAGTTGATAAGTTATTTAAAGTAATGATGATGAAAAATTTACCTAACCTGGTGAAGGAAATAGATATACAACCCCAGGAAGTTCAGAGAGTCCAAAAAAAGATGAACCCAAAGATGCCCACACCAAGACACATTATAATTAAAATGCCAAAGGTTAAATACAAAGAGAAAATCTTAAAAGCAGCAAGAGAAAAGCAGTTAGATACTTACAAGGGAGCACCCATAAGTGCCGGAGCCAGCCGGCTAAGATCAAACAGTTCTCGACATGGGAAGTAAGGATTGAGAAAAGAAAGAAAAGAGAGAGAAAAGATAGAGTTGGGAGGGCTAACAGTGAATACTGCGCCCTGAGTTTATTAAGCACAGCATATTTATACCCTTGGAAATGAATGAAAAGCAAAACCCACAGATATTCTAACAATTGCTGACATTTACATAAGTTCTCTCAAAACATCCTTGTTCCTGTTTTCTGTCTCAGTCCTTGGGGCAAGGAACATTCAACTCTTTACATTAAGCCAAAATTCCCCCTTCAGTACAGAGCCCACCTGCTCTGCAAACTTCTAGCTTGCAGGCAACTTTAACTCTGTTTGTAGGGCATTCAGCAAGAATGGCTCCCAACACATAAGACTGGCAACTTATTTCTCAAAAGAAACCTTGAAGGACAGAAGAGTTTGGCACAAAATATTAAAAGTGTTGAAAATCCAGGATCTGTAACGAAGAATACTTTATCTGGTAAAGCTATCATCTAACGTTGAAGGACAGATAAAGAGCTTTCCAGACAAAAATAAACAAAAGAATTTATCAATACCAAGTCAATATTAAAGAAAATGTTGAAGAAACTTTTTTAAGAAGAAAAAACATGTATTGAAATTATGAATAAAAAATGATAATAACTACATGTATATCAACTAGTATGTCAAATATAAAATAATTAAGTGCTCCAACAAAAGAGTAGACTGGCTGAGGGGATAAGAAAATAAGACCCTAACATATGCTGTTTATAAGAAACACTTCAGATGAAAAGACACAGAGACTAAAAGAAAAGAGATGGAAAAAGGTATTGCCATGATGGTCCTAGAAGGTATTGCATTAAATGAAGTAAGTCAGATATAGAAAAATAATTAACACAAGATTTCACCTACATGTGGATTCTAATAAATAAAATAAACTACAATAACAACAAAAAAGGATACAAACATATATAAAGAAAATATTTTGAGGGCTACTACATAGGAGAGGAGTTGGGAAAATGATGAAAGAGGGACAAGGGATTAAGAAATGCAAATGGATAGTTACAAAATAATCCTAGAGATATAAAGTGTGGCATATGAAAACTAGTCAACAATGTTGTAATCAATATGTAAGGAGAGGAGAGGTACTAGATTTAGTTGAGTAATCATTTGAGCTCTAATCACTATGCTGTATAACTGAAATTAATATATTATTGGATGTTAATTATAATTGAAAAAATAATTGAACTGTACACTGTAAATATGAAAAATTAACTGTCTATTATATTTCAATAAACCTGGGGGGAAAGATTTAAATAAGGAGAAGTAGACCCCATTTCTTGATGGAGGAAGCTTCAAAATTGCATCACATGGAGCATAGCTATAGTGGGGAGTGAAGAGAGAATTATGGACATTTTCTGCAATATACATATACAATCTCTTTTATAAGTTCCACTTCTCTTATTTGTCCTTAAAATATAAGTTCAAACTTGATTTCTCCTTTTTTTACCTTCTCACTTTCAGCCATCATATTTAGTCCCTTGGCTTTAGCCTTCACATTTTCATGGATGATTCCCAAATCTATATACTTACCTTCTACTTTTTTCATGAGATCCAGACTGAAATTCTCGACTACTTACTAGTCATGTACCTGGTTTCCCATATATTCCTTAAATGTGACAATTAGAAAACTAAACTATATTCTCCCACAAACCTGTTTTTTTTAAAGTTTCACTCTCTGTTATTTGTGTCATTTCTTATCTAACCTCCTAAGTGAGAGACCTCAGAACCTTTTCAATGCCTCTCTCTCCTGCAAGCTCCACATTATAAGAGTTAATAAACCCTAGTATTTCAAACTAAGTTTTGCTCAGGCTCCTCTTCGTATATTACTAATAACACTCTGATTAGATGAATTGTTGCTTATTAGATTATATATTAATTTTTTAATTGTTTTTTGCTCCACATATAAAATCTAATATATTTCCCTAATATTATCAGAATAGTATTTCTAAAACATGTATCAGTTCCTATAAATTTGTATGTAAAAATTATATAGCTTTTTACCTGGAACAAAAAGAAAGTCTGACTCTTGTTCTTAGAGATTTAGGTTATTTTTGAGGTTTGTAAAGTCAATAATCATAATTATTTTATATACCATTGTTATATTCCAGTGTCTAACATCCTCCCTGACACATTACGGATGCTCAATAAATATTTATTGAATATACAAATAAATAAATGAATGATGGATAGACACACTAGGCAAAGGAACAAACAACCATCAAGGAGTTCCTGTGTATAATAGGTTAAAAATAATAAAGAAGGTTAGAGATTAATAAAGCTGAGTTTGAATCTGCCTTATAAATAAGTACACAACTATGCTCTCTTTTGTTTTTCCCTTTCTACCCATCTATATGCCAAGTTATATGACCATTAAAAAAAGATATTTTAAATAATCAAAGGAATTAATATATATTTAGATAATATATATTAACCAATAATATAATTCATGATATTATGATTTTTCTTATACTTTTATGTATATCTTTCCAAGTTACAGCCATTAAAATAGAAAAGATGGACATTTCATTTGAGAATTAATTTGATTATACAGTCTTTACTTCTTTATGCATCTTTTCAATTATCTCAAATATCTCCCACATCTAGATGGCAGTTTGGTTTTTCATCTTGTAATCTTAAATTTGATGGATCAGTTATGGCTGCCTAGAGCAGTGTCCAGGGGAATTGGAATTCATTGTCTAGACACAAAAGCAGAATGCCATAATTGATTGGCAATGTCTGCTATGAGTAAGTGAAGGAGAAAGTACAGAGCTATTGCAGTATTTCTGACAAACTTATTCTATAAGATGATATAGTTATCTTTTTCTACTACTTATGTCTGTTTTTTATTTGTAGCCTTAGAGGTTTTATCATCTGAATCACAGAACATGGAAAATAAATTGAGTGACACTTTCTCAATTCTGTCAAGAATGGTATATAATTGATATATACTAGGTGCATAGAAGAGAAGGTTATTCTATATACCCAATGGATAATTTAGGGCATTAATATTTAATTGTCCCCAGGTTGAGAAAAACAGAGATGGCCCCATAAGTACCTTAAAGGCTGCCACAGGTACAAAGAGAGACCCAGAGAGCAGGATTCCAATCTTTTATTTGTATCTCAACCAAATTGGCTTCACTTTTATATTTGTGTGTGTGCGCACCCATGCACATATTGCATATATACACACAACACACATATACAATTTAGAATTTATTTAAAGAAAGCATTTTCCAGTTTAAAAAAAGATTGAAAATAATTTATTTAGATTCTTTTCTGACTTTTGAAGTTTATTCTTTTCTTTTTCATTCTATGTAAATTTCTCTTAATTATCTGAAATTCAAATGTTTCTGTATATTTTACCATTAATTCATTTTTTACAGTGAAAATACAAAAATTACTCCTGATTATCTAAGAAAATAATGTGAAAGATAGAAAAAAAAAACAACTTGAAACAAATAAAAACTAGATTGTGTAGTCAGTAAAAAAAAATAAGGCCCTTTTCATCATGATTAGCAGAATTCTTGAATTAAAGGGTTGAATGTAAATTTTCATTTTAAACTTGGCACCTGAATCCTGAAATAGCTTTCCATTTAATAATTTACAAATTTGTTCAATGGTGTTTCTTTTTTCTGTGTTGTATAATAAGTAGTGTGATTAATATAATTTCAGCAAACCTGTAATAATCTGTGTGTAGATATTGTGAATTGTGTCTAGCAGAGTCTTCAGATATATTAAAGCTATTGAAAGCAGACTCTGTTTTTTTTGGGGGGGGTCACAGATTATTTCAGTACCCTATAAATAATGAATCACAAAACCACTTATATTAATGCAACCCTTACATTAAAAATTGAGACCTAAAAGCTAAATAAATGCATAGTTCAAATTATCCAAGAAATATTCATTTTCTCACATGGTTTATTTTATACAATTTATTTGCTCTATATTTAGAAGCTCTGTTAACAGCCCAATGTCACATGTATAGAATTCTTATTATTATAAGGACCCTAAATTATATTCATTTATTTGATAATTATTTTAGTAGACATCTACTCATTCTATGCACTGGGCAAAGAGAATGAAAAAGTGTATGCGATGAACTTAATTATTAGAGACTTAGAGCCCAGTTGAAAGAGACAATTTATTGAAAGTAGATAAAAACAATTGACATCAGAAATTGTGATCAATGCTAAAACAGTAGAATGAGCTAAAGATGAATGAAGCATTCTCCGATGAAGTGATATTTATACAGGGCCTCCTATCTCAGAATGTGTGAGCCATCTGAGGAGAATCTGTGTGCCTGAGCTCTATGTGAGGATGGGTGGAACATGAAATATTTCTACAGAAATGTGCTGGGCCTTATTATAGAACCAGAGCAGTCAGTAAAGGGGTAAGGTGATTTTTGGTTTTAAATGATGATTGCAGTATGAGGATCATGGTGGGCAAAAGCAAAAAAAAAAAAAAAAAAAAAGAAGGAAGATGTCCTAAGTGACCCTTACAATAATTCTGGCCAGAGATGAATGAAACCTGGGCAGAGGAAGGTGTAGAATGAAAAAATATGATGTGTATTTGAAATGAATTTATAGGACATGCTGATAAATTGTTTGGGGTCAGGTGGAGGACATGATGAGAGAGAGGAATAACTCAAGTTTGTGGCTCAGGAGAGTGAGTGGGTGATAATACCATTTGTTAAGACAAGAAAATCTGGGCAAAAGAGGACTTACTAGGAAAATTAAGAGTTCTATTAAGATGATTTAAGCTTCAGATGACTATAAGACATCTACGTGGAGATATTGAAGAGGTAGACAGATGGTGGAAAGTACTCTAGGTCTGAATAGAAATTTGTAAATCATTACCATAGAGATAGCACTTAAAGCTGTTGAACTGGATATGGTCACCCAGGTAAGAAATATATAGGAAGGAAAGAGAAGTGGGCTCAGAACTTAACCCAAAGAACACCAATTTAGATTTCTTTGAATAAAACACTTGCAAAAAAAATAGGGAATAATAAACTAGTGACTTGAGAAATGTACCAGGAAGGTGTGTTATGGACTCCAAGTAAAAGGTGTGTTTAAAAATCAGAAGGAGTTTCAGCCATGGAGAATGGTGCTAAGAGGAAAGTGGAGCTGATGACAACAGAGTGTTCATTGGGTCTGGCAACATGAGAGTTGTTCATAATATTGAAAAGGGCAGTGTCAGGGGAAGAGTAGTGTGAGATAGAAATGACTAAGTGAAAATGGAGGATCAATGGTTCAATATGATACAGATAATAAAAGCACAAGCAAACTATTTGAGAAAGTAGAGATGGGATGGGATCCAAAAGATGGGCCGAGAATTTAGCCTTTTATTAAAAATTGGAGAGTTTCCCTCACCCCATATAGATTTTTTCTCAATAAAGCAGGGCATCTCAGCTAAGAAGAAAAAAAGGAAAGAGGGTTTCTCTAATAAGCTATATTTTCATTTGGTTACCCATGGAAAGAAGAAAATTGTCTAAAAAATGCCAGCCATGACCATTTGCACTGCCAGAGATCCATAGAATGAGCAGACAGAACAACACTTATGCTGTCTCATTCTCTTGATTCAATGGCAGGCAGTATTTAAATTTTGAAATAAAAATAACAGAATTTCAGATGTATTCCTAAAGTGAAAGATTTCTTACTCTCAAATATCATGTTCAGAAATTGGAATCTAGAAAGTGTTTCTTGAGTGGGCTATAAAGAAAGAGTTAATCATTTCTATTTAAACATTGAGTGTTATTTGGCTTAAGTTCTATTTCTAAGCCTTCTGGCAAAGTTAGACGGGCCTCTTAAGAAGTATATAGGTTTTTCAAAAGAACTGAAATTCTTTTAGAATGGCTTATGGTGATCTTAAACATTTCAAAGCAAATTAATTTTTATACCAGGTCTAGGCTATGAAGGAAATGGGTGCTAAGAGAAAAGAAGTGAGAAGGGTTAAAAAATACTTTCTTCTGATTAGAAGGGATTGTTATTAGACCATTGTATGGTTTTACACACTTCTAAGGCAGGGGCTCCTTCTCCTGCCTACATAAACATGTGAGTAGCTGACATTCATTCTTATAACTTAACCAATCTGTATGAAGCACAAAGACATGGAGAGCCAGAACAGTGATTTCTCTTCTGTGCAAACAGTCAGAAAATCCCAATAGTCAGAGGGAGAACTGTGTGCCATAACATGATCCAGAAATAGAGCTGAGAGTAAGTACAGCTAAGAAAGAGAATAGATTCTGAGGGTTTGTGACACTGCTCAAAAGCATAGTTAGAAAAACAAAGTTAGATCATTCAATAATAAATCATTGAAATTTGATGTAGAAGTACCAAGTTTTATTTTTTCCTGAAATCCAACATTATATAAGTATGTAAAATATTGTTATAAGTTATTAATTGTTGACTTGGGTCATTAAAATAATATTACTTTTTTTTACAGAAAACACATTATGTTAAAAACATAATTAGCTGAACTATTTGCCCTGTTATTTTTATATTCTATAAGAAATTTAGTTATTTATAGTATGGCACAAATATTTGTCAGTACCATTCACCATGCAACTGATGTCAACTATTGATATTTGAGGATTAGTAAAAAGAACAAAATACCCTTAAAAATCTAAAAGATGTGATGCTTTTTACCTAGAACTTTCTGAAAAAAAGTGATTCTAATTTGTCCTTGAGTGTAGTAAGAATAGATTTGTATTTAAACTTTCTAAATCCTTTTCTTTATTGCTATAAGTTTACAGTTCTCAAATTCCTATGAGTAATATTTTAAGACAGCAGCAAAAGCAGGTTTTCCCACTTTTTTTCTAAACTAGGCTCTATGCCCAAACTAAATTCCACAACATAATTGCTTTAACTTTGAAATTATCATCTATATATAACATCTGATGAATATATACAATACATAATATTCTAAATATATACCTGACATCCTGCTGTGACTGAAACCACTAACACATTTTTTCAAGGTACTTAATGCATTGGCTTCATGTTTACATATCTATACACATAACATGAAATGCAACAAAAGACAGATTTTCAATTCAACTCCCCTTTTTGTAATGTTTAATATGAAGTCCCTGCCTTCAAGGAGATGACAATTTTTTGGTATGAAGTATTGTCCTAGTAGTGTTTTTCTTTTTGATAAAATTATAAGGACCAAGGATGGTTACAGCACTTCTTTCTGCATGTAGATTACAATTAATCTTTGTAGTTTTTGTTAAAATATAGGAATTATTATTATTGCCCAATAACAATAGCAGGGATGTAATTAAAGAGTAAGAGCCACTTCTTGGAAAGGATAATTTTACATTTACTACATTCTCTAATAAACAAAACCAAAAACCTAAAATGAAATCTTTGAAATGTTTTTCAGAATTGCTTCCATGATTTAGGAGAGAATTATAACATGGTGTTATATCCACTGTATTCAATACCTTGGTACACTAAGGAAATGCAATAGCGTAAGGAAGAAAATGGAGGAGAATTGGAAAATGCAGCACTTATTTCCTTTGGAAAGGCTGTAGGTTAAAGCTTATCTTAAGAGGGCATCTAAACCTTGGTCTGTTTCTGATAATGCATCAATAACTCAGAAAGGAGTAGAGAGAACTGGCCCAATCTTGGGAGGCAATGCAGGATGTGCTTCCAAAAGTACATGTCTTTGCAATGCTTAGTGTCAGAGGAAGAGTGTTTTGGTGATGAGAGGAAGTGAGCAAAACTGAGTTGTTCTCTGTGAATTTTATTTCATTATGAGCTAAGTAATATCAGAATCAAGATTGTATTCCTGGAAAATTACTTTCAGACTGCCTTTGAATATGCTAGATTTTAGCCAGGCTACTAAGCTGCCTTATTTTTGGAGACTCAGAGATAGAGAAGTGAAGAATACAAAAATGATCTAGCAGATGGAGAAAACACAGGTGGACCGGTCTTCTCATTGAAAGAGATAAGCAGTTTTGAATATCCATTCTAAGTAACTTATGAATTTCAGTTTATTTCTGTACAATAAAGATAATCTTATCTACCTTATGAATTGCTATGTAGTGCAGTCCTTTGCACATAGTAGATGTTCAATCAAGAATTATTATTAGTGTTAGAGAAGGGGTCCTCTGATGGTGTTTAAGAGGTTTAGAAAGTGTTTACTTCCACAAGACTCAGTTTTCTAGAATAGGGCTATTTAAGATTCCTCAGAGCCTTGAACTCAAGAGGAGTCTCATTTAATTTAGGAAGGGAAGGGTAATTTGCAGATGACTGGGTATTCATTGCAAAAAAGGAATTGATGGAGGATGAAAACTTCTACCCTTTGGGGGAAACAGTAATTTTCATGCTAGATTTGAACAATCTTGATCACAACATTAAAGTCAAAGTTAAGTGATAACCTAGGGAATCTGAACAAGTTTAGCACAATCACATTAAGCACTTGGTAAGTAAACCTAATTTTCTCAATCAAATGAATCTACCATAGTCTAATAGCCTCATTTGCAGCTAGTATTGTTGATTCACGTGAATGTGAAAATAATGGCTTGAATCCAAGAACCCAAAGAAGAATGTTAGTTATCTAAAATTAAAGTGATAATCAAAGGTCTAGTCAAAATACTCCCTGATCTTTTGGTGAATTAATTACAGAATAAAAAAAAATAGCTGTTAAATTTAGAATTTGTTGCTAAGTTGTTTGTGTATATGGTGGCTTGCTTTTTGTACACAGGCATCCTTGTGTGTATAATATAATTGTGTCAGGTCTTATGATTTTTGTCACTCTGCTCACTTCGAGTCTTTTAATTTATTGAAGAGTCAATTCAGGAAGACCTGACATACAGTATATTACTAGTAATATTTATATAATGACTATTTAAACTTAATATAAGTAATTTTCTGCCATAAAAATGAATATATCACAGAATATTATTCCTAGGTATTGAAAAATCTGGTCATGTTTTAGATTTATAAAATAATCAAACATCAGTTTTTAAATATTTTGGTTTTGAAAAATTACCAAACAGGTTTTGCCAAACACATTTTTCTGTCATTTCACAACCCATGCGTATGATTTAATAAATGTTCAATTTGTATGTTCTGATTCACTTAAACTTAACAAAATATTTTTAAGAATAATATAATTTCTAAGACTTCAGAGCTATCCCAAGAAGCTATCTTTTATTTTAAAAAGGGAGTCATAGTACATGATGAATAAATAAAACTGGTCTATAAATTTGGAATATAAATCTAAATCTGAGATCCACATTTTAAATGACTTCTAATGCTTTAGTAACTCATGTTTACTGAAATAAATAAAATTTAACGCTGAATTATCATTAGGCTGTATAATATGAAAGTTAAGAGAAACATGGTGCATTTTTCTACTTCTATTAAAAGTACCAAAAAGAAAGATAGAAATAGTGAAAAGACAGAAAAAAAAATTAAACTTATGCAACTTTTACATGGCATACTTGACCTCTATTGTACCTCCGATAATAATTTACAACAAACATATTTTAAAAATAAAATTAACTGAAAACAGAGTTTGAGGAAAGAAGTGAATAATAATGCAAAAGCAATGTGCTCATAGAGAAAAATCCATATATCAGCTGTAATGAGAAGTTATTCTGGGCTCCACAATGAAGGGGCGAGGAACCTGAGATGGAAAAGGAACATCTAAGATGGTCTTACGTTGGTAGGAGACCTTATAACACAAGTGAAGAAAACACAAATTCTCACTAGATGAAAGCATTCCCTAGTTAGGCACTCAGAATGCTTACATAATTATGTGATGTTAAGATTCAACACACCTAGACGATAAAACAAATTTAAAGTTATATGCAATATGTGTTCACAACTAAAAAGAAGCAACGATAACAACAACAACAACAACAAAACAATGACATAAAAAAGCAAGCTACCATAAATGAAAGTCAACAGAAACAAAAAATAGATTAGATTCTCAAGCATGTCAGATGTTGGTAATATCAGATATAGAATAACTGCATGTAGAGAGTTTAAAATTATATATAATTTAAAAATAAGCAATTAATAGATATTCTCAAAAATAATATTTCTTCTTTTTTTAAAGAATCAAATAGAACTCTTAGAAATGAAAAATAAAACTGATGAAATATAAGAAAAGCAGAATTGGATGTATAAGACAGTCAAATATAGGCAAGAAAGATAGTAATAGAATGTAGCCTATTTACACTTGATATTTTCTTAGAAATCTATAGTGGGTTGTATTATATCCCTCCAAAAGAAATGTCCAAATACACACATTTGGAATATAGCATTATTTGGAACTATAATCTATGCAGATGTTAAAAATGAAAACATCTGTATTTAAAATGTGCCCTAGATCCAATGACTAGTGTCCTTATAAGAGAAAGGAGATCAGACACATGAACAGAAGGGGGAAGATAATGTGACATAGAAAGAGAAACTAGAGTTATACAACTATAAACCAAGGAATTCCAAGGATTTCCAACAGTTTTCAGAAGCTCAGAGAGATACATGGAATAGGTACTACCTCAAAACCTTCAGAAGGAACCAATCCTGCCAACAGCTTGATTTTGACATTAAAAAAAATACATATTTTTAAATTTTTTCAGTTACAGTTAACATTTAATATTATATTAGTTTCTGGTGTATAAGACATTGATTAGACATTTATATAACTTATTAAATGATCCTCCTAATAAGATTAGTAACCAACAGACAACATATATAGATATTCCAATATTATTGACTATATTGTTTATTCATTTGTTTTTTGATTTTGTATATAAGTGAAATCATATGAAATTTATCTTTCTCTATGTTATTGCAAGTGGTAAGATTACATTTGTTTTTATGTCGAAGTAATATTTCATTGTATATATATTTATCACATCTTTTTTATCCAGTCTTCTATATCTTGACAATTGTAAAAAATGCTATAGTGAACATAGAGATGCATGCCTTTTTGAATTACTGTTTTGAATTTCTTTAGATAAATATCTATATTTGGAATTGCAAGGTCATATAATATTTCTATTTTTAATTTTTTAATCAATTAATTAATTATTTAATTATTTTATGGTGACATTGGTTAATGAAATCCAATAAGTTTCAGCTGTACACTTACACTCTGGCTTATTTTGCTTAACATGATTATCTCAAGGTCCATCCATGTTGTTGTAAATGGCAGTATTACATCTCTTCTTATGGCTGAGTAATATTTCATTGTATATATGTACCACAGCTTCTTTAGCTAATCATCTGTCCTGGCCACTGTGAATAATGCTGCTATAGGTATGTAAATATCTTTTTGGATAAGGGTTTTCAGATCTTTGGTGTAAATACTCAGTAGAGAGATTACTGGATCATTTGGTAGATCAACTTTTCATTTCTTCAGGAACTTCTATACTGTTTTTCATAGTGGCTGTACCAATTTGCAGTAAACCAGCAGTGCATGAGGGTTTCTTGTTCTCAGCATCCTCTCCAATATTTGTATTACTTGTCCTGTTGATTATAGCTATTCTAACAGATATGAGATGTATCTCATTATGGTTTTAATTTGCATTTCCCTAACAGCTAGCAAAGTTGAGGGTCTTTTCATATATTTGTTGGTCATTTGTGTGTCTTCTAGGGAGAAATGTCTGTTCACATCCTCTGCCCATGTTTTGATTGGATCATTTGCTTTTTTGTTGTTATTGAGTCATATGAGTTCTTTGTATATCTTGAATATTAAACCTCTATCTTAGGTGTTGCTTGCAAACATATTTTCCCATTCAGTTTGTTGTCTCTTTACCTTGCTGACAGTTTTTTTTGCTGAGCAAAAGCTTTTTAGTTTGATGTAGTCTTTATATATCTGTGACTATTTTGTAACTGCCAATTTGTACTTTTTATCACATTTTTTGATTGGATCATTTGCTTTTTTGTTGTTATAAAGTTGTATAATTTTTTTGTATATTTCAGATATTAGGCCCTTATCAGAGGTGTTGCTTACAAATATATTTTCCCATTCATTTATTTTAGCTTTTACTTCCCTTGCCTTTGAGGTCAAATTCATAAAATCCTCTATAAGTCCAAGGTTCTTGAGTTTAGTTCCTATGTTTTATTTTATGCATTTCAGTGTCTCAGGTCTTATATGGAGGTCCTTAATTCATTTTTAGTTAATTTTGGTGTGTGGTGATAAACAACAGTCTAGTTTCATTCTTTGCAGGTGGTTTTCCAATTTTCCCAGCATCATTGATTGAAGAGGCATTCCTTTCTTTACTGTAAGATTTTGGTGTTTTTGTTGAAAATTATTTACCCATCTAAACATGAGTTTACTTCTGGACTCTCCAATCTGTTCCACTGTGCCCTGTGTCTATTTTTCTGCCAATACCATTTTGATTATTGTTGCTTTGTAATATAATTTGAAGTTGGGCAGAATGATGCCTCCAGCCTTGTTCTTTTTTCTCAGGATGGCTTTGGCAATTAAGGGTCTTTTATACTTCCATACAAAATTGATAACTTTTTATTCTGTTTCTTTAAAAAATGTTGATGGGATTTTGATAGGGTTGCATTAAATCTGTTTAATGCTTTAGGTAATATGGTCATTTTAACTATGCTGATTCTTCCAATCCAAGAACATGAAATATCTTTCCATTTCTTTGTATCTTTTTTGATTTCTTTTAATAAGGTCATATAGTTTTCATGATATTGGTCCTTCACATGTTTTGTTAGATTTATTCCTAGGTATTTTATTCTTTTTGTTGCAATTGCAAAAGAAATTATTTTTTTCCACTTCTTTTTTTGACACTTCATTATTAGAGTATAAGAATACTATGGATTTCTAAACATTGATTTTATATCCAGAAACTACTTATTTGCTTATTGTTTCTAGTAGTGTTCTTGTGGAGTCTAGGGTTTTCTATATAGAGATCATGTCATCCAAAAATAATGATAGTTTGACTTCTTTGTTTTCTATTTGGATGCCTTTAATATCTTTCTCTTGTCTGATTGCACTCACTAGGATCTCCAATGTCATATTGAATAACATATAGTGGCAAGAGTGGACAGCCTTACCTTAGTTCCTGATCTTAGAGAGAATGTTTGTATTTTTCACAATTCAACATAATGTTGGCTGAGGGTTTATCATATATGGCCTTTATTATGTTAAGGTACTTTCCTTCTATACTGATTTTGTTAAGGATTTTGATCATAAATAAATTCTGTATCTTGTTGAAGGTTTTTTCTGCATCTATTGATATCATCATATGATTCTTATTTTTTAATTTGTTTATATGATGTATCACATTAATCAATTTGCGTATGTCAAACCATCCCTGTCCATTTGGGATGAAGTCATTTGATCGTGGCGTATAATCTTTTTAACATGTTGCTGTATTCAGTTCACTAATATCTTATTTAGGATTTTTGCATCTGTGTTCAATTATATCGATCTATAGTTTTTTTGTTGTTGTTGTTATCTTTACCAGGTTTAGGTATCAGGGTAATATTGGCCTTATAAAATGAATTGGAAAACATTGCTTCCTCTTTGAATTTTTGGAAGAGTTTGAGGAGAATAGGTATTAAATCTTTCAATTTTTGGTAGAATTCACTGGTGAAGCCATCTGGTTGTGGACTTTTACTTTTTGGTAGGTTTTTGATGATTGTTTCAATTTCCATACTGCTGATTGTTCTATTTAGATCTTCCAGTTCTTGATTTAGTCCAGGAAGGTTCTATTTTTCTAAGTACTGGTCCATTTTTTCTAGGTTATTAAATTTGGTGTTGTATACTTTTTCATAGTATTCTTGTATGATTCTTTGTATTCCTATGGTGTCTGTCTTAAAATTCCCCTCTTTCATCTCTGATCTGTTTATCTGTGTCTTTTCTTTTCTTTCCTTAGTGAATCTAGCTTGGGGTTTGTCAATTTTATTAAAATTCTCAAAGAACCAGCTCTTTGTTGCATTTATTTTTTTAATATTTTTTGTTTGTTTTCATTTATTTCTGCTCTAATTTTGATTATTTCTTTCCTTCTGCTGAATGTAGGCCTTATTTGTTCTTCTTTTTCTACTTTTTTTTAAGATGAAGCATTAGGCTGTTTATTTGGACACGTTCTTGTTTCTAGTGGTAGGCTTGTAATGATAACTTTCCTCTTATGACCGCTTTTTCTTTGTCTCCAAAGTTTTGATATGTTGTACTATCCTTATTTGTTTTTATGTATCTCTTGATCTCTTTTTTTAATTTCTTCTCTGATCCAGTTATTCTTCAGTAGCATATTGTTTAATCTGCATGTATTTGTGATTCTTCCCATTTTCTTTTTACAGTTGATCCCTAGTTTCAAAGCATTATTTTATGATCAGAGAATATGGTTGGTATAATTTCAACCCTCATATATTGGTTGAGGCTATCTCTGTGTCTCAGTATGTGGTCAATCCTTGAGAATGTTCCATGTGCACTAGAGAAGAATGTATAAGCAGCTGTTTTGGGATATAAGGTTCTATAAATGTAAATTATGACCAGTTGGTCTAATGTGTCGTTTAAGGGTGTTATTTCCTTTTTGATTTTCTGTTTGGATGATCTGTTCATATCTGACAGTGGGATATTGAGATCTCCTACTATGATAGTGTTTTGGTCTGTTTCTCCTTTTAGTTCTGTTAGCAACTGCTTTACATATTTCAGGGCTCCCTGATTGGAAGCATAGATATTAAAAAGTGCTATGTCTTCTTAGTACATGATTCCCTTTATCATTATAAAGTGCATCTCAGTATCTTTCTTTACTTTCTTTTTATTTTGAAGTCTATTTTGTACAAATTAGACCATTACTCACACTTTTTCTCTGAATGCCATTTGCTTGAAATATCGTTTTCCACCCTTTCACTTTGAGTCTAGATTTGTCTTTGGAGCTGAGATGTGTCTCCTGGAGGCAGCATATGATTAGGCTTTGTTTTTTGATTCATTCTGCAACTCTGTGCCTTTTTATTGGTGCATTCAGTCCATTTACATTTAGGGTAATTATTGAAATATGAGGTCTTCTTATAGTCATTTTATCTTTTGCTTTCTGGTAGTTCAGTGTTCCCATTGCTTCCTTGACCTTGTGTTTCTGTTTTATTTGTTTTAGTTGGCTTTGTGGGTTTTCCCTCTGATTCTTCTTGTTTTCTGTTCTATACTTCAGTTCTGGATCTCTGGCACATAGTCAGAATTATAAATATTAAAAGATGGTTTTATATATATATATATATATATATATATATATATATATATATATATATATATATATACAGTTGTCCATTTTCTTCTGTGTGTGCCTTATCTCCATTCCCTTTGCAAATTTGGATCTTTGAATTTTCCCACTTTCGGTCATTGCTTTCTCAATTTGTTCCTATGTATGCTGAATGTTCATTATAATTTTGCTATAGCAAATCTCTTCTTATTTTTTAAGCTTATAGTGCCCTATTCTTAGTAAGAGTTGTACTTCTCTGATTCTATTTGCCTGCTTATCATCTTACCCTTAATTAAATTTTTTTTTATTTTGTTTTATGTCAGCTGACTCCTTTTAATATATTCTGTATTGCAGGCCTCCTAGTGGAGAATTTCTTCAATTTTTGTATGTCTGAAAATGTCTTTATTTTTCCTTCATATCAAAAATAGAGCTTAGCTGAACACATTTTTCAAGATGGTAGTTTTTGTCACTTAATAGTTTAAATATTTAATTCCAGTTTTTTTCTGGCTTGTAAGGTTTGTGCTGAGAAGTCCGATAATAATCTAATGGGTTTTCCTTTATAAGTTACTGTCTTTTTCTCTCTGAGAATTCTGGGTTTTTTGTTGATTTTTAATAATTTTAATACAATGTTTCTTGGTGAAGGCCTTTTTGGGTTGAGATAATTAGGTGTTCTGCTGATTTCTTGAATTCCAAGTTCCAGTTCATTCTTTAGATTTGGGAAATTTTCATTAACTATTTGTCTGAAAATGCTTTCTCATCCCTGATCCTTTTCCTCTTCTTCAAAATTTTCATTATTCTTATGTTTTATTTACTGATGATATCAGCTTAATTCTCATATATCTCTTTCATTATTTTTTCATTTTGTTTTCTCTCTTCGCCTTCTGATTTATTTCTAGATTTCTGTCTTCAATATTATTTTTGATTTTTTGAGGAAACTACCTACTGTTTTTTCATAGTGGCTATTCTAATTTGCAATCCCACCCGGAGTGCATGAGTGTTCTTTTTTCTCCACATCCTCTCTAGAGCTTGTTGTTTGTTGATTTAATGATGGTAGTCATTCTAAAAGGTGTGAGGTGATATCTCATGGTATTTGCTTGCATTTTTCTGATAATTAGTGATGTTGAGCATATTTTTATGTCTATTGGCTACCTATATGTCCTTTTGGAGAAATATCTCTTCAGGTCTTCTGCCCATTTTTTAATTGAATTGTTTGTTGTTGTTTTTATGTTAAGTTGTATGAATTCTTTATATATTATCTAATATATCATCGTATATATCTTCTTCTGTTCATTAGATTGTCTTTTTTTTGTTGATAGTTTCTTTTGCTATACAAAAACTCTTTAGTTTGTTATAGTTTCATTTGTTTATTTTTTATATTGTTTATCTTGGCCAAGGAGACATGTACCAAAAAAAAAAAAAAAGACTGAGAGTACTATCAAAGAGTTTATTTCTTATGTTTTTTTTTTTCTAGGCATTTTATGGTTATGGATCATATGTTTAAGTCTTTAACTCATTTTGAGTTTATTCTTGTATATGGTGTAAGAAAGTGATCTAGGTGCCTAAGAAGTATTTTACATAATCCAGCATGTATTTATGATAAAAACTTTCAGCAAAATAGGGATAGAGAAAGCATACCTTAACATAATAAAGTACATATATGACAGACAAACAGCTACCATTATACTCAATGTGGAAACTATGTGTTTTCATTACGATCAGGAACAATACAAGGATGTCCACTTTTACCACTTTTATTCAATGTAGTATTGGAAGTCCTAGCCACAGAAATCAGGAAAAAGGAAAAAAGAAATTAAAGACATCCAAATTGGAAAGGAAGAATTAAAACTGTCATTATTGGCAGGTGACATGATACTGTATAGAGAGAACCACAAATATTTTGGCAAAATCTATTAGAACTAATAAATGAATTTAGTAAAATAGCCCTATACCAATTAATATTCAGAAATTGGTTGCATTTTATATACTAATAATTAACTACAGTCGTATCAAAAATAAATAAAATAAAATAAAATACATAGAAATAAATTTAACCAAGGAAATAAAAGAAAAATTATGACATTGAAAAAAGAATTGAAAAAAATTATTTAAATGGAGGCATATACTGTGTTCATAAATAGTAAAAATTAACATAGTTAAATTTTCCAAACTACCAAAGGAATCTACAGATTCAATGCAATCTCTATCAAAAACACCAATGACATTTTTCACAGAACTAGACCCTGAATAGCCAAAGCAGTCTTAAAAAGAATAAAGTTGAAAGTATCATGCCAACTGGTATAAAAACACACTGCACGTCTATAATAATTAACACAGTTGGGTACTGGCCTAAAAACAGATACATAGATTAATGGAACAGAATAGAAGCCTAGAAATAAAACTACACCTATATGGTCATTTAATCTATGACAAAAGAGACAGGAATGTACAATGAATGGTGTTAAGTCAGTCCTTTCAAAATTGTGTAGGGAAAACTGGACAGATACATGCAAAAAAAATGATTTTGAACTTCTAACATCTAGACATGTAAAAAAATAAAATTCCATTATATTAAGCCACCAAATGTGATAATTGTTGACTCCTAGGAAACTAACACAATGTTTTAACCAGTTAAAAAAGAAAAAAGAAATGACGTATAAAATATTTGAAAAAAAGAAATAGAACTATCACATATGATAGGATTGCCAATATAGGTAAAAAGTAAAACTAATGTTCATAAATTATTACAATTATTATGAGAGTTTAGCAAGGTGAATAGATATTAAATTAATATAGAAAATCAATTTCATATCTGTAAACTGGAGAGTACAGATAAAAATTTTCTATTTCTAATAACTGTAAAATATTATTACTAGAAATAACAAATGATGAATAAGAACATCATGAATTTTTTTTACTTTATTGAATACATTAGAAAAGACCTAAATAATTAGATGTTATTTGAGCAGAAAGTTATAATTATATATTAATTTCGTACAAACTGAACTCTAGATTCAATGTAATTCCAATTCAAATTTTCATGGGAAGCTTCCCAAAGTTTTCATAGGAAACTTCCCAAAGTTTCTCTAAAATATGAAAAAAAGGTCTAAGAGTAGTCAAAATAAACCAAAAATAAAAATGAGAGAACTTGCCCTACCAAGCATCTATTGTAAAGACACAGTGTTTTTCACTTGGTCATATTATCAATGGAGTGTTTGAGAATGGTAAGAATAAGCATGATTTTTCTTACTCACAATGACTAGGAAAATACTTTTCATCAAAGACTAGCATCTTGCAATGTGTGAGACAGTCCCACACGACGAAGTCCCATATAACACTGCCTAAAATGTCAAGAGCTACCTGATTGTGATACATTGAGCTCTTATCTAGTAATACATTATCTAGTAATTAAGACAGTGTAAGACCTTTACATATGTGAAAACTAGATATATTAAATAAGTGACATTGCGAATCATTGAGTAAAGTCTGGTCTATACAATATGTAGTACTAGGAAAATTCAGTATCCTTATAGAATAAAATGTCCTTTGATCCCTACTTCACATATTTTAAGTCAAATATTTTAAACCATTAGAAGAAAATTTATGAATTTGTATCCTGGGAGTGTAGAAAGGTTTATTGAGGAAGACCCCAAAGCACTAACCATAAAGTAAAAAAATACATGGCTATATTAAAACTAAATATTTCTGCTTATTACAAAAGATCATAATAAAAATCAAAAAATGAATCATGAAAAGGGAGAAGGTTTTTGCCAAACAAATAACCAAGAAAATATCAGGATCTATGGCATGTAAAGTACTTGAATCAGTTTAGTAAGTAAAAAACAAACAAACAAACAAAAAAACCCAGCCTAACAGAAAGTGGGCAAAACATATAAGAAGTATTTTACAGAAGATATATAAATTACAAATAAACATGAAAAAATGTTCAGTCTTATCTTTAATCAATACATGCAAATTAACAACCCAATGAAATTTCACACAAAATCGCAAAAATTAAATCTGGCAATATCAAGTGTTAGTAAGAATGTGAAACAAAGGAAAACAGTATCTGCCCCAAATGGGGTTGTATACTGGTACAATTACTTTGAAAGCAATGTGGCAACATATTCAGATTTGTCATTCAGGACATTCATAACATAAAACTGAAAGTCTTATGTATAAGCTGAATCTGATGCTTTTTATTCAATTATTTTATTAAAAAATTTTGTGTTAAGTCTTACTAAATCTATTTCATGATCTAATAACCACTTCTAAGCCATGGTTTTAAAAATTTTCTTCTAAAGAAATTCATTTGCTATCCTGGAAACAAGATAATTCAAAATTTTGAGAATGATATTTCTTATAATGAAAAAAAAACCTAAAAACAATCAAAATATCTATTAATAGAAAAACAAAAAATTAAATTGTGCTATATTCAAACAAGGAAATATTTTACAATAAAAATTAGTGAACTATTGCAAAACATCAGTGAATCTTAGAAATATTACTTTGAAAGTTAAAAGCAAGACAGGTTAATAGTTATTTTCATAAAGTTAAAACAGTAAAAATAAATTAGCTAAACTTTACATTGTATACATATATAGTAAACTTTTAAAAAGAAAAGAAAAAGCAAAGGGACACTAAATCCAAAATTCAGAGTAATAGTTACACCTGGGGGTGAAGTAAAAAAGAGTATGTAGATGGCTACAACGGAAATACTTCTTAAGTCAGGTAGTGGGTTTATATCTATGTACTTTATAATTTTAATTTCTCACAATTTATCTAAATATGTATATAAAATATTATGTAATAAGATCTAAAAAATAGCTGAAAATATCCTTTCATAGTTCAAGTTTCTGAAATTTGAGAGTCTATTGAAGTAGATGCTAACACACTGCTTAATTTCTATGAAACAAGTAATAGGTGACAGAAGAGAGGCATGCAAGAACTTTCTGGCAGGTTTATTAGATGCTGAATGAGTTACATAGGGAAAGTGTGTCTCCTGAGACACTTTAGTGTGATTTGACAGTCTTGTGTCTTTTGTGATTTAGGAGTGGTCTTGTCTAAGATAAAGATTGATATTCAAGAAATGGATTAAATTACCTCTTTGATTCTCTTCAGCATATGGTTCTTGATCTTGTCTTCTCCTCTGGGCCTTGGCAACAGAATGGCCTCATACACTACCTATATCTACCTTGAAAATTCTGCTAGGAAATATGTGCATTCTATTTTCAAGTGAATGGTATCCCTTGGACAAAACACTCATTAGAGGAAGCAGATAAATTTAACAAACTAAACTATCAACTCTAGACTTTGAACTTTTCACCTTCCTCAAGAATGTCAGTGTCCATAGAGACTAAAGGGAGTTCATGTAAACTCATCCATACTATATGCTATTATGTTAAAGAGTCTGTACTTTCTTTACTTTATTTATGTACTTTATTTTTGTACTTTTGTGTTAGCATCTACTTCAATAAACTCTCAAATTTTAGAAACTTGAACTATAAAAAGATTATTTTTCGGCTATTTTTAGATCTTATTACATAATATTTGATATACATATTTAGATAAATTGTGAGGAATTAAAATTATAAAGTAAATAATAAAGTGCATGCTTATTTACCAATAAAAAATTTAAAATGTATCACAGAAAATGTATAATTAAATATACCTACATTATATTATATATACACACAAAGATATACATGTAAAAGTTTCTAAAGACAATACTGAAACTAATAACCATGGTTTTACAGACTAAACAAAGTGATAATATCCATATTGCTGATCTCTTGGTGGCATCTTAATGTATCTTGATCAGGGAAGCCAACAACTCAGCAGCCCCTCTTCCCTGGATGCAGCACAGTTTTATTTCACTCCAGCCACGGGAGAAAAGTTGAGAACCCGAAACCAACCAAATGCTTCTTACTTAGATCACAACTACAGGAGTATATGTTGTACTGCCACACTTGACAATAAGCTTCAAAATATAATTTGAGGTTCAAGTATACAAATATCTTCACACTAAAGTTTTAGTCTCATCAAACCAATTCAATAATCTCCCTTTCCATCCACTCCTCCATGGCAATCCACTTTAATACACAGCTTTGCTTCTCATATGGTATTTTTATTTTGTGGTTTAGGGTAACTTAATGAAGTTAATTTCCTCTGATTTCTTCTACGTGGCAAAGTTTTGGAGGTTTTTGAATAGCTGCTCACAGAGTATAAAACAAGTTTATATTTTAAGGAGAAAAAATTTCAACTCCCTAGAAAACATCTCATTTATTATTTAGAATGAAGGACAGAGAATATGCTCAAGGAGAAATTTTCTTTTTCTATTGCAATAGAAGATTTTTACAATAACAATATGTTCATGCATTATTTGTGTCCTTTAAAATGAATAAATAAAAATGGAGCAAAAGTCATTGGAATGAAATGAGACATGAGCAGGGTGTATGATGTAACACACATGACCACAATTTTTGGTTTTCAAAGCAAATGTCTGTGTTCAATTTGCCACTAGAGTCTTACCAAACACCATACTTCCCCCAGCTACCCTCACCACTAAGCAGCAGCCAGCTGCAAGACAGATTCCCACCCAGACTGAATGTAGATGAAACATCAATACAGCAAGAGCCTAGTCAAAAAAAAAAAAAAAAAGCATATGGAGTGTGGAGCGTTTTAGAAAATTTTATTGCAGCAACACATGTGTAAGTGTAGCAGATGGAAGCAATTATGTCAGGAAAACTTTGCCCTATTCTGAAAAACAAATTCCAATAGTGTGAGCTCAGGCTAATGACTATCCTTGAGGACAAGTAAAATCAGACCGCAGTGAATTTTGAAGATTGACTACACATTGCATCAGGTGATCTGCACTACTAAAATCCCATCAAAACTTTATATTATCTGTACCTCATTGCTCATTGAAAAGAAATGTAACCTCAAACTCACTCATCTAAAATTAATATGCTTTCATACAGTCTTTGTTAAAAACCTCATTGGACACTATTATTTTATAGTCTGACTTGTAAGAAGTACAATTATAATTGTTAATGAATAGCATAATTATTCCAGACAGGAGAACTTTGCTTTGTTTGGATACTTCTGTGTATGCAGTCTTTTCTGAAATGGTCTTTTTCTCTTTGGAGACAGGCAGATACCTGAAATATTCTTTAATAAATAGTATTATAGGAGTTAAGATGAAGAAAACAAAGCAGAATAATGTTGAGTGTTAAATCTGTGATCTATAAAAAAGTCAGAAGAATTGAAAATACATCTATAGTCCCATGAACTCTCTTGTCAAGGGTTTATCTTATAGACTTGGGCACTTAAGTAATTTTTCTTCTTCTTTGATATTGCTTTCTGACTATCTCTTCTTACTGATGATTCTCAAAAAACCTGACTGGCCATAATTAAAGATGTATGGGTATGTGTTTGTTTTACAGTAATATAGTATTGATACAGAACATCACTTGTAAAATTTTTAATCTTTTAGCAAGAAATGATATGAGACATCTCTTGCAGAGTTCTTAATCTTTTTAGTAAACCTAATTAAGTTTTCTTTCTTTCTTTAGGAAAAAGGCTCTCTCCCTCAAATCCTGATAATTGCCTGGAAACTGGTGACTCAGATTCTCTGGCTACTGATAAGGATCAGCTACCCATTGTTAGCAGAAATAGTATTAGGCCAGACAGGGCCCTTAGAGTCTGAGAGGGGAGGGGAATTTAGACCAAAAGTGTTTTTTAATTTTTAAGAAAAATATTAACCAAGCCTGTTTCCCTTTACTCACTTAATAAGCAAATCAATAATAGAAATTAATAGATATATAATTTAAATAACAAGTTTGTATCTTTTTTTCCTTATCTAGGGACTGAAGTGGCACTTTAGCAGGACACCCAAGACGCCTCCCTGACTAAGGCAGATAGGAAAAGAGCTACATGAAACCCCTGTAGGCAGGGACAACAACCCTCCTCAAAAGGAAGCAGATGCAGAAGAGACCTCTCATCCCTCAACACCCACATGAATAATAAGGGGGTTCATGGCTCTTAGAAAAGAGTTGGGAAGGAAAGTTAGTTAGGGGTTTCGGGTTTGCCTTCAAAGACACTAAGGTCATACTCTCCTAGAAGAAGTCCATCATAACCTGCCCACAATTAAGCAAGCCAGGAGACATTTTTAGGCTAAAAGTAACTCACACAAAGAAACAAGAATTAGGTACCAGTTTAAGCCAGTCATTCGCACCTGTGCAATGAAGACCCCACAACTTTCAACTCACCTGAGCCTCATTATACCACCATTGTAATATGATGCATATGCCTAGAAGTTCATTGATATCATTATAACAGACTGAATTCTGGGAACAAACATGTGCAGAAAGCAAAATAATGAATCTTTGAGTCCTGTCAATCTTACCTGTCAGTCAAGGAAGCTCAGCCCTCTAAGAAAAGTTACTGCCCACAGCAAATAGGGATTAAAAATCCCAAAGGCTTTGTTACCAGGCTTTTTGAGCCACGCTTCTCATGCTCAGGTCTGCTTCCATGTCTGAAAGCATACTTTCCCTTCTAATAAAGCTTTTCTTTTCTGCTGTATTTCAGTGTCTTGCTCAATTCTTTGTTTGAGACATCAAGAACCTGAACAACATGCCTGGAGAGGAACCCAATTCCAGTAATAGTATTGCTCATCAGAGTTCAACAACTTTACTTTTATGGAAATGCTGGCAGAAAGATTTACTGAAAAAAGGAGTGGAAGAGCTAGAAAGGTATGAAAATTCAGGGCTGAGAAGGAATGAAGTAGTTTGTTCGGGATCTTAAATCAGTTTTTCAGCAACATGCACAGGCTTACTTGTTATTAAAAGATGAAGTAATTTGGATATTTTAGACTTGACTTTTTAAATAGTTTGTTGTTCTAAGTAGAGAAGTGAATGTAAGAAAGGAGATGATGTAAAAAAGTATAATATTAGTTTTAAGCTATTTAGTTAAAGATGCAGGCCCAATTTCAAAGACATTCATGCTAGCCCATTGTGTGTAAGCTGCTGGGAGGTAATGTGCACACAAAATAGTAGAAAGAGCACTGACCAAAAGTTAGAAAGTGTGGCTTCCATCCCTTGTTCTTGCATCTATCAGTCTTTTTAATTTGAATGAGTAACTTCTCAAGTTCTTAGCAGCCTCAGGCAAAATGGGAAGAATAATATTTGCCCTACTTATGTCACTAAGCTAATTAAGTATAAAATAAGAATATTCATTTGTAAATATAAATGGAAGATGTCTGCTCTGGTGACTCAAGTAAGTATAGTCTCTTTTGGGTAACTAAATCTGAAACCCTCATTTTCTGATATACTTAATCAGGATTCCTAGGTAATAACTGTTTTGTTTGGTACATCAGGTTGTATCTCTTGTAAAGATCTGAATCATTTCTTTAGAATAATTTGTAAATATATAAGCTCAGTAGAGGTAATTGTTGGGAAGAAGCTAATCTTCACGGAAATTAACTATATTGAGTTTATTGGTAACTGATTTACTCATACATGCATTAGCTCAGCAAATAATCTGGAGTACTTGTGATCTGTTATATACTGAGGGTATTGAGTTATACTGAGGATACAGTGATGAGGAAAATAGAGTAACTATAGCTGAAATCAGACCACGTGCTCAACAGAAGCTGAAGACTAGGAGGAAGAAATTTTCCAGGCTTGACTATCCAACGTTGCCAATCAGTTAAAGAGCCTCAGATTGAAATTATGTGATCCTAATGTGAAGACAGACTGATCTTCTTAGCCATATTTAAAGCAGTGAGAAGAACAGTTAACTGTGGGATACAGATCCATCCTCTCTTCCATAACTAATAGCCGCATTGACCAGCATCTGAAGCTCAAGGCTAGAATCTTTATTCCTTATTATTTGATTTGTCAGAAGACTTTGTCATTTCTATTTCAAAAAATAATCCAAATCCATTAAGTCTCTCAACTCCCCAATGACACCTCTCTGATATACAGTGCCATCACATATCAACAGGGCTAATAAAGGTCTTCTCTTTTTGTTATTGTACTTATTGCCCTTTCAATCCTTTATGAAATGACTGGAATAATTTATTTAATCAAAAAATAAAAACACACTATTTCTTTGTTTAAAATTCCTTTAATAGTTTTAGCCATTTCTTGAAAATAAAATACAAATCCTCCTATGGCCTATGAAGTCTGACCTTCTTTGTCCACATCCCACCCTTCAGTGTGCTGCCACCACTCTGACTTTTTTTTTCCTTTGTTCTTGAGAACCTGTTACCAGTCCAAAGTCCATGTGTCTGATGCTTCAAAATGCCAAAACACAAAATATCAGAGTTTGCTCTAAAAGATTTATTGATCAAGAAGTTGCCAACAAAGAAGCTGGGAGACATAGTGGTACTTCAAAGCTATCTTGAAAAAGTACAGAGTTTAGGTTTTCTTTATGTTAAGGGAAAGGGAAAATAAAAGAGGCAAGGAGTGATAGATGACTGGGACATCTGGGTGCCAGCAGGAGTTTAAGGAAGATTGTGATGTTAGTCTAAGCACAAGGTTCCTGCAAATCTTTGACAAAGAATCATTACTTTTGTACATATTTCCCTTATCTCCTTGGGAGAGACACCTCTAGTAAGGGGCTGTTTTTCTAAAACTCAAGCAGAATTCCTCTAATGATTAGCATGTTTATAGGCAAGACTAAGCAGAAGCTATTAGTCTGAAGGCCATGGGAACAAAGCAGGCTTAAACAAGATGAAGTCTAAGAGGCCGAGCATTTCACTCTTAGAAACCCAGCATACTCATTCTAGTCTATAAGCCTTCAGCTGACTTATTCCGCCTGCATTATTCTTCTTCTAGCTATTCAAATATTTAGCTTCTTCTCATCTTTCAGGTCAATCAAATGTTGTCTCATTAGACAAGCCTGAACTCTGCCCTGAACACTCTTAAGGCTACACTCTAATACTTCATTCTTTTGACTTGCCTGATGGCTGTGATATGTGATTTATAAAATAATATGACCAAAAATATATTGTTCATATATATTTCTTCATTGTCAAGGCTTCCTGGCTTACAGCTCCTAAAAGCCTTAGAATTTTCAGTGATTGTGCTGGCTGGAAAATTACTGTTTGGCTATCACCCATAGGAACATAGGCTGTCACCCATAGGAACATAATATTCTAACAATAAGCTTTCTGCTTCTGTACCTCCACTTGCACACCGGACCTGTGGGTTGACAGGTAGTGAATAGACGAAAAATAGACCTTTGTGTTCGGACAGAATGAAGAATGAGATTTTGGGCTTAAAAACCCTGTACCTCTACATTTCAAGGCTGCTTGATTTGGGGTCTGTGTACCCCTGGCAGACACAGCTGGCTGAATAAAGAGTGTGTTTCCTATAACTCACTGAGTTCTGGTGGTCCATGTGTCTTTTGGGGGCTGGTAGCTGAAACATGATAACTTCCCTTAGGTTGCCAGATGAACAAATCAAGTGATTAGAGAGTTGGAACTTTCAGTCTTCTCCATACCTCCAAGAAGGAAAGAGGAGCTAGAGACTGAATTTAATTTTCAATGGGGAATGATTTAATCAATCATGAATATCAGTATTATTAATCAATAATAAAGTCTCCATGAAACCCAATAAGCCAGGGATTAGAGAGCTTCTGGGTTAGTGGATATATAAAAATTTGGAGAGAGTGGCACACAAGGAGAGGGCATGTCAGCTCTATGCTCTTTACTCATAACTTGCCCCATGCATCTCTTCCATGTGGCCGTTCTTGAATGTTATCCTTTTATGATAAACTGTGATCTAGTAAAAAAAAAAATGTTACTAATAGTTCTATGAGCCACCCTACCAAATTCATAGAACCCAAGGAGAGTATCATGGGATCTTCTGATGTACAGCCATTTGGTCAGAAGCACAAATAACAACTTGGGTTTATGACTAGATCTAAAGTGGGGTCAAAGAGTGGGAGGGTAAGGACCAGTCTTTTAAGACTGAACGCTTAACCTATGGGATATGATGCTATCTCAAGGTAGATAGTGTCAGAATCAAATTTAATTGAAGGACACCCAGCTTGTGTCTGGAGAACTGCCTGTTGGTAAAGAAACTTCCCTACTACATGTTGGACATTGAGTCCCAGAATAGAATACCCAAAGAATAGTATACATTATAATCTGTCATTTGCTGATCTTTCATTCCCTCATCTTCAGTATTTTTGCTTCATGAGGATATGGCCTTTGTCTATATTACATATTGTTTTAGTCTCACCATCTTGCACAGTTACTATCATAAAGTAGGTACTCAAAGACTGAAAGAATATATAAATAATGTAGACCAAAATTTTTTCATAGGTTTTCATAAACATAAGAAGGTGAAACTAACAATGACTTGGAAACAAGGGTGACAGGAAGGAAAGAAAAGAAAGCTTCCTAAAGAAGAAAAATTAAAGGCTGGGTAAAAAGGATAAAATGGCCATTGCCAGAAAAAAAAGGGCTATTCCACACAGTAAGAAAACTATGAATAATATCAAGGCCTTATCCAAAGGAATCACATATTTTAGAGTTCAATACAGAGAACAGAGTCGATATCTGAAATGCAATATATGAGAATGAAGTTGCATCTATCTCATGAAGAGTTTAGTATAACATACTAAGAGGTTTGTGCTTTATTATGGGCAATGAGAATCTTAGAAGGGAAATATATAATCAGATTTTATTTTTAGAAAAAATAGATGTGATAGAGGATGCAACAGAATGAGGAAAGATTGATAAGAGGAAAATATTTGGAGAAGTTTTCAATAGACCAGACAATAAGTGATGAGGACTAAAAGTAAAGCAGTTGTGATAGAATAAAAGGTAGTGATATGGAAATGTAAAGAAATCTAAGATGACTACCCTGTCCCAGAGGAATTTTTCCAACCTACTCTCCCTGAAACACTACCTTTCCGGTGTGTAAAACAAAAGACATCTAAGTAGGCAGAAGTAATCAATGTATAAATCTACCTATCTGCCTTTGTTCAGGGCTCAGACTCTGGGGAGTGACTCTTCTTAGCTCGCCACTGTAAATAAACCTCCTTTGATTCTTAGTTCACTGAGTGACACTTGGTTCTTCCCGGTACACAGGCCAAAATCTGCAACAGTAGAAGTCAGAAAAGAGACTCGTAATGAAAGTGATGGCCTATAGGAAGTGAGCTAAGAAGTAAGATACAAAGTGAATCCTGGTTTCTAATTTACAGAACTGAGTGGAAGGTGATTAATCAGCTAAACTGAAATACAAAGGGAAAAGCTAGTTTGAGAAAAAAATGACATTAATTCTGTTTTCTGGTTTATAATATTTTTTTTCCAAATTAACAGTAAATACTTAATTCAGAAAACTTGGAATACACAGAAGAAATGCAAAGAAATCAAAACTGGATTTCCACCTTTTAACTGTGGTTGCTAATACAAGCTTGCTGTGTGTCAATGTGCCATGCATATAGAGATATTCGTTTTTGTTTTGTTTTGTTTTATGTAAGTGGAAGCATAGCTTGCTTTTTTATATTACATATATTACACACATTTTACAAATTAAAATAAATGTTTACAAAGTAAATAAGTATTGTTCTACTCCACAATTTTTAATGCCCTTATAATATGATATATTATCATATGGATGTACAAAATTTTATCTGACAAATTCACCATCATTGAAAACAATATTTTTATTTTTTAATAATCTTACAGTAAACATGCTTTTATAAATTTATTTTTTAAATGCTAAAATTAAAAACTTATAAAATTAAATTAAAATTAAAAATATATAAAATACTCATACGAATCAACAACTAAAACCAAATAACTTAATTAAAAAGTGGGCAGATCTAAATAGACATTTTCCAAAGAAGCCATACAGATGTTTAACAAGCACATGAAAAGATGTTCACCATTACTAATTATTAGGGAAATGAAAATTAAAACTACAATGAAATACCACTTCATACCTGTTAGAATGGCTATTATCAAAAAGATAAGAAATAACAAGCTTTGGAGAGATTGCAAAGAAAAGGGAACTCTCATACACTGTTAGTGGGATTGTAAATTGGTGCATGCATTATGAATAACACAATAGAGATTTCTCAAAAAATTAATAGAATTACCTTATTACCCAACTATTGCATATCTGGGCAATTATCTAAAAACTACAAAACCACCAATTTGAAAAGACATATATAATGCAATATCACTCAACCATTAATAAAACATGAAATTTTCCCATTTGTGACAATGTAGATGGACTTTGAAGGTATTATGCTAAGTGAGATAAGTCACAGAAAAGCAAATACCATATGATTTCACTTATATATAGAATGTAAAAATAAACAATACTAAAAAACCCTCATAGATACAGATAACTGGTTGGTGGTTACCAGAGGAAAAGGGTCTGTAGGAAGGTTAAATGGGTAAATGGACTCAAATACATGATGACAGACAAAAACTAGATCTTTGGTGGTGAGCATAGTGTAGGGCATACAGATGTTGAATGATAACATTGTACGCCAAAAACTTATGTGTTACTTCAATTTAAAAAGTTAAAAAGGAACCAAAGAGACATCCATAGGAAATAATAACTTCCATTTTCAAAGCACTTTCTATGTTCCAAGTACTGCACAGCTTTACAAACATTATTTTATTCAATCTTCACTACTCTGTGAGTAAATGTTGTTAACACCATTTTACAGAGGAGGAAATAAAGGATTAAAGATGTTAAGTAATTTGTGCAGGTTCACATAGGTAAGTACCAAAGCAAGAATTCCACGTCAGTATGTCATTTGCAGATGTGGATCTGAAACTCAGTAGAAGAAACAAAATATATATTAACTTTGTAGCATCTATGCAAAGGAATCTCAATTCAGCTGTTGATTATCACCTGGAGGACTTTCAGTTTACACAGCTGACCCCAGAACACTTTATGTAATCAGAATCTCTGGTCAAGACGGCAGAGTAGGTAAACATTGTGTTAGCCTTCTCTCACGACCACATCAAAATTACAACTAAATTATAGAACAACCATTATTGAGAGTCACCTGAAATCCAGCTAAACATAAGTCCTATAACTGGAGATATACAGAGGAGGCCACCTTAACACCGGTAGGAGAAGTGGAGATGTGGAACGGGCTTGTCCCCATACCCACCTGTTGCTGTTAAGCATGAGGAAGTATATCACCACTGCAAAGGTCTTCCTGGATGAGCAAGGGGTCTCAGTCCCACAGTTGGCACCCCAGTCTAGGGTTCTAGTTTGGAGATGAGAAGTTCCTCCAATTTCTAGCTGTGAAAACCAGTGGAGATTGGGGTTTAGTAAGACAAAGAGCTACTGAAGTCACAGATGATCCTCTTAAGAAATCTGTGCTCTGAAGGACTCACTTGCTCTGAGTTCCAGCACTGGGGCATCTGCTCAAAAAATGCCAGGGACATAGATAGAATTGGGTTGTAGGGCAAGGGCTGGAGGGGCAGCTTTCTCCCAGACAGAAGTATTGGTAGAAGGCATTGTTTCTTTGTTGAGCTCTCCCCACTCTCAATGTCTAGACATAGGCAGCCACCATATCTGAGTGTCCATCAACCTGGCTAATACTGAGATTCTGCCACACTCAACTTGCAGGCCCACACAAGCCAATGTGTAGTTGGCAACAAAATATACATCACATATCCTCATGTATATCACCTGAAAAATATATCATAAAAACAAGCATTATCGCCTTGTTGTCAACATCAGTAGATTCATCAACCTGAATTGCATACCACGATGACTCATTAATCCCCTCTAACAATTGTGCCTCATTATCCTCTGATATTTCATCAATTCATCTAGTTATGGTGCTAGCTGAAAGAGGAACATGTGCTATCTTTTGAACTTCAGCTTCTTCTAAAAGTTCATGACAAATGTCATTAGCAGCAGGCAGGATCAACTCTTCACCAAAAGTAAGGGGTTTCTTAGCTTAAGCAGTGTGGTTACCCACTAGGAATGTGCTCTCAGTGCAGACACAGTTGATAAAGTTGTAGCCTTCCAAAATTGCTTCTGTTCTTCACGTTCATTTATTTTTTAAACTCCAAAGGCTTTTCTTTTAATGCAGGGTGCTTGGTATCCAAGGTTTCATAGCTTTGTTGGACAGCCAGTCACCACATATTATACAAAATGGGCTTGGAGAATGTGAATCACGTTCTGCAATGAACCTATAATTTAAGTAGTACTCGATATTTTCCTTTAAATGCAGCTTTCTTTCTTGTTGGCAATACTAGAGTCCTGCTGTCCCATCATTGGGTCTTTCCCCTTTTTCAGAGAAGCTCTCCAGTGATGTTTGTTTTCTATTTGCTTTGGTTAGGGTTAGTTATGGGCTTATCAAAACTGTGACTGAGACAAGAGCTCAGTACAGAAAAGAGGTACAGATGGAAGTGGTAAATGAAATAATGGGCAAGGCATGCATGGACTAAAATAAATATAGGATTCTGACTTAAAGCCTGCCACCAGATGCAGTTTAATTTTTACTTGCCACTCATTGATAGGGTTCTGATGAGTCTTCAAGAAATTGATTTATTATGGTCTCTGTGCAGTCAGACCTCTCTGTTAATGTTAATCGGTATTTGCAGCCACTCCCAGCACTAGCATCTCCACCTCAGATCATCATGTATTAGATTTTCATAATAAGCACCCAACCTATATCCCTCACATGTGCAGTTCCCAACAAGGTTCGTGCTCCCATGAGAATCTATTGCTTGATGATCTAAAGTGGAGCTGAGGCAGTGATGTTAGTGCTAGGTAGTGGCTGCAAATGCAGATAAAGTTTTACTCACTAGCCCACTGCTCATCTCCTGCTGTGCAGCCCAGTTTCTAACAGAAATTGGAGACCTCTGGTTAAAGAAGCCTTTGGGACATTAGGCATACCAATATTTGTTTCATATGGGATCCAGGAGAAGTAAGAGAGCAAGGAACTGAAAACCTATTTGAAGAAATAATGACAGAAAACTTCCCTAATTTGGTGAGGAAAATAGACCTATAAGCCCAGGAAAAGCACAAGAGTCTCAAACAAGATGAGAACAGCAAGTGAAAAGCAGTTAGGTAACTACAAGGGCTCTCCCATAAGACTATCAGCTGATTTCTCAATGGAAACTTTGCAGGTCAGAAGAGATTGCAGGACATATTTAAAAATGATTAAAAGCAAGGAGCTACAACCAAGATTACTCTACCAAGCAAAGTTTTCATTTAGAATAGAAGGACAGGTAAGGAGCTCTCAGGACAAGAAAAAGCTAAAGAATTTTATCACCACCAAACCAGTATTACAAGAAATGTAAGACAGACTTCTTTAAGAACAGTTTTAAAAATATAATTAAAAATATGAATATTAAAACCATTTAACAATTACTTTAAATGTAAATGGATTAAATGCTTCAAGCAAATAATAAGGTGACTGAACAGATAAGGAAATAAGATTGTTGCATATGCTGTCTACAAGAGACTCACTTCAGATTAAAAGACATGCACAGACTGAAAATAAAAGAATAAAAAGATATTTCATCAAAATGGAAATGAAAATACAACTGGGATAGCACAACTCATAGTAGACAAAAGAGACTCTAAAACAAAGTCTAAAGCAAAGTGACAAAGAAAGAACCAGTAAACCCACTTCTGGGTATTTTCTATAGAAACCTAGAACACTACTTGGAAGGGACATGTGAATTTAGATGTTCATTGCAGCATTATTTACAATAGACAAGATATAGAGGCAACCTGGGTGTCCATAAATGGATGAATAAATAAGGAAGAGGTGGTACATATATAAAATGGAATTTTACTCAGCCATAAAAAGGAAATGGGGACTTGCCATATGCAATAACATGAATGGACCTAGAGTATTGTGCTATATGGAATAAGATGAAGAAAGAGAAAAGGCATATAATGTTTTTTTTTTTTTATCTGTGGAATCTAAAGAACAAAATAAACAAACAGAAAAAAAAGCAGAAATAAATTCATGCATACAGAAAGCATTTTGATGGTTGCTATATGGGAGGGGGTTTCATGGGGTTGGTAAAAAAGGGGAAGAGATTAAGAAGTACAAACTGATAGTTACAAATAGTCATGAGTATGTAAAGTATAGCATAAGAACTATAGTCAATAATATTGTAATACCTATGTATAATGTAAGATGGGTATTAGATCTATTGGAGTGATCACTTCATAAGTTATATAAATGTATAGCTATTAACTTGTACATATGAAAGTAATACAATATGTATGCCAACTGTAACTGGAAAATAAAAAGAATATATATATATATATATATATATATATATATATATATATATATATACTAAAAAAAAGAGAGAGAGTACAGCCCAGGCATTCTAAAGTTCTACAGGTGATGCTAATATGCAGCCAGTGTTGAGAAACTGTTATCTAAAACAATCGAAGCCAAGAACTGAGATGAGATTGTCATGTGTCAACACATAGAAAGAAAAGAATAGAAGACACTACTGAACAACTATATTTGAGAGGTAAATAGGGTACCAAAAAGGGTACTAAAAAGAAAATCAGAAGCTGGCCAGTAGAAGTATTTGGGGAGTTACAGATGAGAGAATTTTTGCACTAATGTATATAGAGAAATCTATGTATATCCATAGGCATTATTCAACAATTTCAGGTAATTTGCTGTAGTAATTTCAGGGTGATATTGCTGTAAATTACCAGTCTTCTTGACTTGCCAATTAACCTTTACTAAGATAGTCCACAGTACTATTCTTTTTTCATCCTGTTTCTGTATTGCTCTTTTGTTAATCTAATTTGTTAGTCTCTATATCCCATATTGATTCCCTCTGATAAGATTGTTTATAGGCTGGTAGAAAAGGCTGCATAACTATTTACTATTCTAATTTTAAAATTTATGTTGATAATGTAAATTATATGTATGTTGTTTTTCATTTTGTTTGTATCCTTCCTTAGTCAGAACTGAGACAAGCATTGGATGTAGGTAATTTATTATGGAGATAACTCTAGGAAGCAGGAATAAAAGAGCAAGGAGAGTGAAGTAGGAAAGGAGAAAAGATTAGATATGTAAGACAGGATACAGGAGTAGTTGTTCCAGGCACTAGGAGTAGGACCAGAAAGTCAATTCCACCAGAACCTCCTGAGAATTATACAGAATATTTTTCAGAATTATCCATATGAAGTCTGAAAGGCTGGGACCACTAACTCCAATTCACCACTGGTTAAGAGTGACCTGGGATCTTCATTTCCATCACTTGCACTTCAAGGATGCCCTTGTGCATTGGTCCTAGTGGGCCACCTCAACTTCTAAGGAGATGCTGGGGCAGAAAGTTGGCTTGAGATAGGACCTTGTTGGCATCAGGAATGTCTTCCCTCCCAAAAAATGGCCAAAGTTAGAAATGTGATGCAGGCCACCAAAGGCCTCTATCACATCTTTAAATTTTTAATAGTATTTTCCTGGTTTCTGTTGGAAGCAAAAGGGTCCATTGCCTCACACATCCACATCCTTCATCTCCTCCTACCCAGAAAATTATTCTCAACTCATTTGACTATAATTCTATTTCTAATAATATGCTTATTCTGATATTTATAGATATATCAATTTTAGATATTTCCTATTACAAATAATAAAGATTTAGCCCTCTTTCCAGAATATGTCCTCCACAGGTAGAAAATATTTTCTTCCATTCCTCCTAATGTATTTAGATAAAAATTTGTAGTATTATTATAAATATTTAAACATCATTAAATATAAATATATTATTTACAGCTGAGCATCATAGTACTCTGATTATATGTTTTTTTTTTCCTGTACAATTTTTATTTTCCTGGAGTTACAGTGATTTTTTTTCCAGTTGCCTCTTTTCATCAAAGGTTTAATTTTATGTTTTCTATAGAACTAAAAGTCTCTACCATGTTTGTTTTTTATTCATTTTTCTTAATAAGAAGCATTCTTCCTAGAGTCTTTCATTTTTTTATTGTAGTCTGGAAAAGTTGTCCTAGGTTATTCTGGACTTTTCTTCATAATCATCCTGAATTTCTCTTTTCTTCTCATCTGAATTTTTTTTATTTTATTTTTTTCCTTGAGCCCATAACTTCCTCTTACTTGTGTCCTCTCTAAAAAAGAGCATATAGGTTCACACAGGTAAGTACTAAAGCAAGATTTCCATGATAGTATAAAAACCCAGTCTTTATCACCTATGCCATCTCACACATCCCAACCCCTCATCTCCCTCTACACAGAAGATTATTTTATTTTTTGAGATCTTGGTTATATAAAAATATTCTACCTACCCTTGCTGAAGCATAGTTTGATTGCATATACAATTTTAAGTTAAAAATTATTTTTGCTCAGAATTTGAAAGCCTTTTATTTCTACCTTTCAGTCTTGCTATAGTGTCATCCAGATTTCTAATCCTCTGAATGTATCCTGCTGATTTTTCTTTCTTTTTTTTTTCACTTACCCACAATAATTTGCACGTAGGTTTTCATACAATGCTGTAAGCATTTTGTGGGTTATTTAAATATGAAAATCCATGTTCTTCAATTCTCAGAAATTTTTTTTATTATTGTTTGATAACATCTTTATTTATATTTTATCTTTTCTAATTTATCATTGTTTTGTCTTCTTGGTTTATTTTTAGGATGATTTCTTCCTTCGTTATTCAAAGTTTTTTCTACTCAAACTTTTTCTCTGTCTCTGATTTGTCTTTTGTGTGTGTGTTTTTTGCCATTGTTTACTGACTTCCTTTTAGTATCCTACCTTTGTTCAGCCTGCCTTGCACTAAAGCTAATAGTATGATTTTTGTTATTAACTCTCTAATGTCTCCTGAATTGCTATACAAAAATATATTTTCTAAGGATATAATTACAGATATTTTGGAAGTTTTCTTTGGCTTCTTGCTCTGCCTCTATTTCATAAAAATTGTCCTAATTTGTTTATTTAATCTTGTATATTACTTGCTAAACACATTTTATAAATGTCTGTTGATCTTTGGCACTCCACTCATTTATAACACTAAGTCACTAAAAAGCTGTTTGAAAGATCATTGTGTGAAGCACCATTTGTCACCTGGAGAACTTTGTTGTAAGATGGTTAGGAAGAATCCTGGTCATTTTGATAGGAATTTTGCATGTTGGGATCTCAAGTTCTTTTTTCTAAAAGTTTCTCCATGAGTGGATTCTCTAATCTCTTTGCTCTTTAAGATTGGCTACCCATTTGCTAGGAGCAAATAGGACCGAAGGCTTGAAGGTTCATTGTACAATGAGTTTACTTTCTCCAACTATCTATTCATCACTCTAGAACCTCTGCTTCACTCTCTACTATTCCTGGGATCCAGTCTGGTGATTCTGTGGTCTAGTTTCTTCAGAGATTAAACCTCTGCATCCTTAGCAGAGTGAAGGAAGAGTATTGCCTAACGGGGAAAGGGGGAGGAGGGGAATGTAGCAGGGAATATGGGGATTGGCAGAATCTGAAGGTCTAATTGCTTCTTATATAGATGTTTAGACTTTCAAGTAAACTTTCTATTTTCACTTCACCTCTCAGTCTTATCATCTAGAGAAGAAAGTCAGTGGCTCAATCCTGTGTCTTTCATTTTTGTATTTTTTTTTAATTTCAACAAACTTCTTTTTTATTTGTATCCCCTTCTAATGACACTTGGGATTCCCCTGTCTTTGGTCCTCTAAGTCAGTTACTTTTGATCCATTTACTTTCCTTCTTCCATATATGTGCTAACATCTCTCATTCACTTTCACTTCCTCTTTTTTTTCCTTTTTGTATTTGTAAGAGTATACTTTTTAAATTTTTTATGGTAATTTTCAGAGGATTTCAAAAATATAAATACATAGTGATTATCACACTTAATCCAAAGTCCAAATAACTATAGTTCTGTTGCTTTTGCTATTCATATTTTATTTCTAATTGATACTAAACAAATTTATAAGACAAAAAAAAGTAGGTTGGGCAGTGGAATGGATATAATATTTATCAAGGCATGTCAGTATAATAAGCACAATGCTAGGTGCTTCACACATAAAATCTTATATCCTTTCAGTCTCTGTATTGTTCAATAATAGTCATTTTACAGATGGGAAATTGAAACTCATAAAAATTAAATAATTTAGCCAAGATTACAAAGATAGCCAGTAGAAGATCTAAGACTTCAAAGCCTATGTTATTCTCAGTACATCAGCAGTTGTCCCCCAAATAATCTATCTCAAATGTAAGGGAATATCTCAGAATGTCAACTTACACTAGAGCTGTTATTTTATTATGGTAAGTACCGTTTTAAAGATTTTTCTCTTAAAAGTGTTCTCTGCCTCTATTTAAAAATGACTTTTGATTGATTAATTGATGGAGGAGGGGGAACCCTAAAAGTAGAGTTTGAGTTTGTTATTTTACTCTTTCATATCCTTTGGGTTGCTATATAATCATAAGGCATTCTTAGAAAACCAGGAAAACAAGATGTCACCACCCTTACAGGTTTTGCTAAGTAATAAGATTCTTAGATAAAGTTCCAAGAAAGCAAATATTTAGTCATACAGGACACTGACTTGTTTATTCTTGAACTAGGGAACCATGACCTCAAGTTGGACATGAAGAAAGAGTTCAGAATATCTAGTCCAGAGCCTGGTTGTTTAGTAAGACAGAGCTGAGAGTAGAAATGTGAGTTGAACTCGTCATATCTTTCATTAGCTGTATACTTCCTAAGGCCATGAGGGGTATAATGTGCTGAGTTTTTATCTTTGTTCTCTTGTTCAGCTCTGTTTACCATACTTGTTCAGTTACTTTCCATACACTATTACTAAAAAGTAGATTTTTTTTTTCTTTTGAGTCCCTCTGAGTATCTTCAGTGCCAGCTACCTTAGGAAGACAGAGTTAGGGCCATCTTTCATGTAGAACTTTCTTTCTCCTTTGATTTGATAATTCATTGCTTCTATGAGGAAGAACCCTTACAGTCTTTATCCTTATAAAGGTGATGTATTCCTCTCTTGTACATTTTTCTTTTCCTATGTTTTACAATATGACCTCTTACTTTACCCATGATATATGTGAACACATACAGACTCACATACACAACAGAATATGGTTACAAATCAAATGCTTGATTCCAAGATGCTTTAATTCATGTATAGGAAACAAGTTCTTTCCCCAAATGTAAATCTTCTATCTTCAAGTGAAATATTTTCTCAGCAAGGCTATATGTCCTCATTTCTCTTTTATTTAAGGGAAACTTCATTTAGAATAGAGCCTTTTTCATCTTCAGTGAATATTCTGCTGGATTCTAAAATGCATTAAGGCTTTTATTATGATTTATAAAGGCTTATTATGATTTATTATGATTTATATGCACAAGTGTAGTTAATATATTAAATAAAGACTATAATAAACTTCTGCAGACATTGTTATGGCATAGAATTGAGAGAACTAATTTTATTTGACACTGTCTTTTAGCAGAGAATAAATAATGTTATACTCAGCATGCCATGTGTAAAGAATCCAGGGTGAAAAAGATAAAAATACACAAGACTAAGAATCTATGAAGCATAGTCTCATACATACTTGGAAGCTTATGCTCTTTCTACTAAATTAATAATTCTCTTAATAAAAATATTGATAGGGTAGGAAATATTTCTGCACTGAAATATTAATATAATTCTCAGCTGCATTATCTAAAGAAAAACAAGTATTTAATACGTTTTGTATTGAAGTATTGTGTTTTGAAAGTATACCTTGCTATCCCCAAAAATAAAAGGCGAGGGGAATCTAAAAGCTCAAACTGAAATAAAATAAATGCCTTGACTAAAGAAATTATGTCACCAAGTGTTATTAAGCTGGTGAGAAAAGCTAATGAAGAATTTACAGTGTTAAAGAACCAGAGTTGCTCTGAGGACAGAAAGTCGATTATAGTTTTTTCACCTTAGTATTGTTGATGCTAAATGCAGAACAGGTTTGTAAGAAACTTCTGATGCACTGTGAGGCCAGCTGAACAATCTCTGTAAAATGATTTATGATAGTTTTATATTTGTTGTGGCAAGAGCCACATTTCATGTGTGATAAGTTAAGTAGTTCTTCATAACAATACGTCTCTTGGCTTCCCCAATTTTGCATCAGTATTCGACATTATCTAGAAACAATTTTTTCAGTTCTTGAGCAATAAAAAAAAGCTCTTGTTATCAATTTCTTATAATGTGCCGAGCTCTATTTTTGACACTTGACTCATGTTATTTTTATTCCTTCAAATGACAGTGCAAAATGGGCATTTTTCTTTTACCCAATAAGAGTCTGAGATTCAAAAGGATTAAACAACATAACTATAAGTGATAGAAACACATTTTAAAACATGTTTATTGGACTTGGAAGCTTATGCTCTTTCTACTAAATTAATAATTCTCTTATCAAATTCAACCTGGAAACTCATTTTTTTTTTTCTCATTTTCTATAATGATTTCTATAAAATGTCATGATTTTGATCCTGGGAGCCATGGGCCCTATATATCCAGATGGCCACAGTTTGAGTAAAGATATTCGTAGAACTTCAGCTGATCCTAAATAAAACTAACTTCAGTTTAAAAATAAAAGAAAAAAAATGAATAAAAGTTAGTAAGAGACTAATGAAAAAATTTAGACAAACTAGAGTAAATTTGGTAAGAGAAGGATAACCAAAACAGCGAGTGACTCTAAAATCATGTAACATGAGCAGTTAGAGAATAAATTGATTGTTTAGTTTGCAAAAGAGTCAATTCATATGGAAATTTGATCATTCCTATCAACACTTGAAAGGCAGGCATAAGAAAATGAATGTTGATCTGTTCATATATGATGAATGAAGTCCTTACCTTGAGAAGGTATAGGTCATCTATAAAGAGGAACTTTCTAGGATTCAGAGTTCATAGATGAAACAGATTATCTAGAGAAGAGGCAAATTCTTGACTATTAAAGGTGAGTAGGGAAAATCCAGGCTGTCAGCTGAACGGATTAAAATACAAGGAAGTCAAGAATCAAAATCGTGATTGAAATAGATTTGCTTTAGTTCTCTTTCAGTCCTGATTGGAAATTGGCAACCCTAAAGTTGCTTGCCAAATATATGCCATAAACACTTTGAGATAGAATTGAACTGACACATATTAGTGTGGGCAACAGTTTCTTAATAATAAAGTTGGATGACACTTTCAAAGTGCTGTGTATTTCTTTTCTTTTTCATCTATTTTCAGATTCATGTGTCCTGACACAAGATTTAGGACAAAATGGTTAATGCTTAATCCGCACAGCCCTTGTGTTGATTAATTAATACTATATTTGTGATGAAGAAAATGACAGATTTAATTTAAAAATCTAGATAAGGTGTTAAAAATAAGCCAGGATGTGAGACCTGGTCTGGTTGCTGGTCAGAACACATCTTTCTACTGTCTGTGCAGTACTTATTTTTTACATTCATTATGTGTATTTCTGTTTTACTACGCACAGCCTTGAACCAGACAGTGTAGTGCATGCTAAATGTTTGTCTGCTAAAGGCATCTCTTGATTTTCTTCATGTGTCAGCTTTTGAAAAAAAAAAGAGACATAATCTGACCACATCATAGCATTTAAATCAGGTAAGAGTTCCTTTCTGTAGCCTTGAGGGAAGAAGAAGAGCTAAGACTGAGAGAACAGAAGGCTTAAAAGCAGTTAAAGCAGTACAAATTAAAACTTTGCTTTTTAATGGGTTGGTTTAATTATGGTTATGATCTGGGTAGCCCTGATTGTATGAAAGAATAAAAAAATTCTGCAAGTGCATTTTTTATGTGTCATTCCAGGACACTGTTTCTTTGATCTATCCATTGATGTTAATGGGATGTTAAAGTCCTCTACTATGACTATATTATTTCTAATTTCTCCTTTTATGATCATCAATATTTGCTTTATATATTTTGGTATGTTAGATTAGATGCACAGATGTTTACAAAAGTTGCATTCCCTTGTTGAATGGATCTCTTTATCATTATAAAATGCTTTCTTTGTTTCTAAATACAGTTCCTATTAGGCTATTTTTTTCTAATATAAATATTACTACCCAGATTTTAAATTTTTTTTGCCATTTTTATTTGCATGAAATATCTTTTTTCATTCTTCTACTTTCAATCTGTGTATGTTTTTCAATCTGAAGTGAGACTCTTAAAGACAAGATAGGTAGGGGTCTTGTTTTCGTATCCATTTGACCACTCTATGTCTTTTGAATAAAGCCTTTCATCCATTTCAACTTAAAATAATATTGATAAGTATGTAGTTATTGCTGTTTTATTGTTTGCTGATTTTTTTTTGTAGTTCTCTGTGTGTTTTTTTAATCTTTTTTTTTCTCTTCTCTTATATGTTGGAGACTAATGTTATATTTGGATTCCTTTCTCTTTATTTCTTGTGTATCTCTTGAATATTTTTTGTCTGTGGTTATGTGCTTTATATATACCTAACTATGTTTATAGCAGTCTATTTTAAGTTAATGGTAGCTTTAATTCAAAGACATTCTAAAATAACAATTTTTACTCACAACCTCTATGTTTATGTTTTTGAAAATTCTTCTTTACTTCTTTTGTACAAGTGTGTTTCTGAGTTTTCTTAATTTGTCATTGTAATTACACAATCTTTCTACTTTGTCTTTTAACCTTCATACTATCTTTATAGTTGGTTAATTGCTTTTACTGAGCATTTGACTTTGTCAGTGAGGAGTTTTACTCTTCTATATTTTCTTATTTATATTTTTAATCTTTTCTATTTAAAAAAGTTTCTTTAACATTCCTTGTAATACTCATTTAGTGGCAATGAAGTCCTTTCACTTTTTCTTTGTCTGAGAAACTATTTTTCTAAATGACAGTCCTGCTGGGTCAAGTAATTTTTGTTATAGGTCTTTACTTTTCATCACTTTAAATATTTTATGTCAATCTCTTTGGCCTACAAAGCTATTGTTAAAAAAAAAAATAGCTGATAATATTATGAGAGCCTCCCCCCCCCCCACCCATAGATAACTATTTTTTTTCTTGCTACTCTTAAGATTCTCTCTTTGTTTTTAACTTTTGGTATTTTAATTATGATGTATCTTAGTGTGGGCCTCTTTGAGTTCCTTGTATTTGGGACTCTCTGCATTTCCTGGACTTGTATATTCATTTTCTTCATTGGATTAGGGAAGTTTTCAGCCATTTTTTCTTCAGATAAGTTTTCAACTTCTTGATCTTTCTTTTCTCCTTCTGGTATCTTTATAATGCAAATGTTGGTATGCTTGATGTTGTTCCAGAAGTCCCTTAAACTATGCTCATTTTTTTCTCTTTTTTTGTTGTTTCTATTGGGTATTTTCTACTATCTTGTCTTCCAGATCATTTTAATCCTCTATCTCTTCTAATCTGATGTTGGTTTCATCTAGTATATTCTTCATTTCACTTATTGTACTCCTCATTTCTGACTTTTTTTTTATGGTTTCAATCTCTGTTTAGAGTCCACTAAGTTCATCTACTCTTCCATTAAGTTCAATCAGCATCATCATTAGCAGAAATTTTAACTCTTTTCTGGTAAATTGCTTGTCTGCATTTCATTTACTTCTTTTTCTGCAGTCTGTTCAGTTCATCACTTGAGACATGTTTTTTTGACTCCTTATTTTGCCTTACTTCCTACGTTTGTTTCTCTGTATTAGGTAAATCTACTATATCTCCCAGTAGGAGGTGTCCTGTGAGGCCCAGTGGCACAGTCTTCCTTGTTCACCTGAACTAGGAATATATTTTGTGTGAGTTTTGTTTGTCATTCTATTGTAGTTGAGCCTTGATTACTGTTGGCATATTAGTGTGTGGAATTTACCCTCAGGCTGACTGGCTGTGTGAGTGGCCATGACTTCAACAGACAAAGTAATTTGCAGTTGCTGACCCCATAGAACAAAAATTTCTGCAACTAGACTCTGATGCAAGCTGTGTTTGTGCTTCTGGTATGTCAGATGTGGAGAAGGTTAGGTAACATACTGGAGTAGTCCTAAGCTAGCCAATGGGTCTGTTGTTTTTTGTCCCTTCCCACGGGACGACTAACAGGAGCTCCGGCCAGACATGAGACTCGAGGTGACAATCTGCAAGAGAATGGGGGACAGGAGACGTGAAAAATGGAGGCAAGACAAAGTTCTGATCAAGCCTCGTTTATTGTAGGTAGGGGTAGAGTATATAAAGGGGAGGATTTGCATAATCACGGTTGCCTTGGATATTGAACCGCAGAACATTCTAGTTCCTTATATGACCCAAAGATGCAGAAGGGTCCCGGGAGGTCACCTATCTGCAAGGTCAGATTAGTTTAAGCAAATGGCTCAAGGGGCCCAGGGCAAGTCAGGGCATGTCAGGGCAACTGACCTTATGCTGTTTATCTGTTTATCCTATCAGATAGCACAGGACGAGGCAGATTCTGTCCCAAGGCGAAGTTGCCTAGATCTCAGGTATGAGAGCCTTGATAAGAACGGCTCCCGACAGTTTTTGAAGTCTCATGGGGGGACTCTGGTGCAGGCCAACATTAGCGGCCATCTGTGCCTAACTTGGGGCCACCTAGTGGGAGCTACAAAGTGATCTGGGTTTTGTTGCCACTTATGTTGGGCTTGCTGGCACTTGTAAGAATCTATGCTGTAAACCAAGGTCAACTACCACTAGGGCCAAGCTTGGAACCATTTGGTGGGCACCACAATGTGTGCTGAGGCCAGCTGCCTCTTATGCTGGTTTTGTGGCCACTTAGTGAAACTACAGTTCATGTCAACACTAACTGCCAATTATGCCAGACTTGGCACCATCTTAACTGCAAGTTGAAACTAATCATTGCTTGTGCTAAGCTTGAAGCTGCTTAGCAAGAAAACATCTAGAGTTCATCCAATGTTTGATTGAGATTTTTGGATCTTTGAGAGATTTTAGGAATGTCCACAGCATGAACCAAAGCAGACCACTTGTGTGGAAGAGTCATTTGTGTGGAAGCAGTTTGGGCTAGGCTTGCTATTTGGATGGGGCAAGGTCTCAGGGAATCACTAGGGTGGAAGAAACAGTGTTAACCAGTTTCATGGAGAGCTCAGATTTGACACCCACCTGTGGCTGCCAGTTGAGTGGGGGAAGAACCTAAGAAAGAAATGATGATGCTTGCCAGTACTTCCAGCCCTAAAGAGAGCTACCCCAATCTTTGCTCATGAAACTCTCCGCAAAGCCAATCAATTAAATTTCTTCCTATATGTCCCTGGTGGTCTTTGAGATGCCAACTCTGTACTGTAGCCCAGAGCAAGTGAGAATGTGAATTAATGAGTCCATGAGAGGCCACTGAAGAGAAATGTCTGGGTCTCAAGCAGCCTTTCATCTCACTTGGAAACAATACCTTCTGGTTTTCACAGCCAGATGTTATGGGGATTCCTCTTCCTGGCCCTAGAGCCATAGGCTAGGGAGCCTGGTTGTGGAGCTGAAATCCCGGGCTTTTCAAGGGGGACCTCAGCAGCCAGGATATCCCTTTTGATCTTAACCACCACACCATGGCTGTGGGAGCTGCTCACTCTGCTTCTTTGCTCCTCTACCAGTCTCATTGTGGCTTCTTTTCATATCCTTAGTTATAAGAATTCTATTTAGGTAGTCCTCATGTAGTTCTCAATCATGTTTGTTCTATAATTTAGTTGTAATTATAATGTGGTGGTGGAAGGAGGCAAACACAGCACTTACCTACTTGCTATCTTGACCAGAATTTTTTAAATGTTTCTAAAGCAGTTCCTGCCAAGATTTTAATTTTGTTTGTGATAACTCTGGGTAATTCAGTAACTACATGTAGAAGAATACATTTCAAAGCCTATTTTTATGGAGAAGCTATTGAAAACACTTTGCACTTTACCCTAATCAGTTCTAACATGTTCCATATATTTCTGAACATGTAAATACTGTCACGGTTAACGGTTGTTCTTCTAGATGAAGTAGCATCAATTATTTTCTTCTATTATATTTTTTTGGAGGGAGGAGTAAGTAGAGCTAGCCCATAATGGAAAAATTTCCTTCTTGTCAGTAAATTTTTTTAATGAAAAACCTCAAGATATTTTGGCCCTATTTCTATATGTGCTAATTACCACAAGGTAATTACCACAAGGTGTATACAGATTAAATACCGAATAAAACTTTTAGCCAAATAAAAATAAATTGCTCTAGTTTTTTTTTTTCTTTTGAGTAATTGTCAACAACCAACTTTTTCTTTTGGTTAAGGATTAGGCATTTAGACCTTAGATTTGCTTCTATTGTGATGTCAAGGCTGATTCTTGAAAGAGAGGAGGAGAAAAAGATTTATACTTTGAAAAGCATTACTGAAAAGGTAAAATTGCAGAGACTAGAATTTTTTTCCCCAAGAGGAGTCTGTTTTAGAGAAATATCTCCAGTCTTCTCCCCTCCCCTTTTCCCTAGTTTTGCAATATAGCATTCAAATATGCTGTCTTTGCTTCTCAGAAAACATGTCCATACTTCAGCGTGCATGTACCTATATGTATGCATGTGTCTGTGCATGCAAACCTGTGTCTTCAAAAAGCAACTCTATAATCAAATTAATACAGAATTTTGATCATAAATTAGACTCGAATTCTCAATCATGAACTATGTGACCATGTTTGATTCCTTGGGTGTGGTAAGATCCAATGAGACAAAGTAAACATTTATGTATACAATTCTCTTTTAAATAGCTTTTTTGAAAGATAACTGATTATTTTAAACTTTTTTTATCAGGACACCTAAACTTCAAATACACAGCAAATATTCAGGATATTTTGAAAACTACCCCCAAGATTTTTTCTCCATCAGGAGTTAAAAAATATTTCCAAATAAATATATATATATATATTGCTGCTTTGGTAACATTTTGACAGTGAGAATTTCCTAGATTCTTATTCCCTGTAGCCAGCTTCTTCACAGCACAGACATAACCAAGTGGCTAGTTAATTACATAATAGCCTTTTAAATTATTATTTTATTTAAATCAAAATGCATACTAGCTCTCACAAAGCTATTTTTTTCTCAAAAAGTTAGAACAGAGTTTCTGGGAACTGCAAGCTTTCCTTATGCCCTGCAGGGATTTTCAGATGGCCCTCTATTTTCCTCCATGCATTTGGTAGGTCTCTTGTCATTTTATTTCCATTATTACCAAAAGCTGTCTATGTAGGAGTAGTTCCATAAAACTGAAAATTGCAGTTAGGTTCACATCTTAACAGCATTTCAAGTGCACATTGTAACAGAGTCTCCCAGTAATCAAGTTGCAAGAAGACTGTTATAATAGTCTTTCTCTCTCTCTGAATTGCAGCAGGAAAGGCAGATGTGAAAATTATGAGTAATGTAATTGATGATCTTAAAGCTTTTAAATACCTAAGCTCTCTACAATCAAGATCTATTTGACTTCAGAATCTAATAAGAAGTAAATACAATAGGTTTCAATAAGACATTTTATCAAGAGCTAAGCAGCACTTTCTTCCCTCTGCTTTTATGGGCAACATTATCGTCTCATCAGAAGACAAATTGGAGAATTTTATTGTGACACATAACCATTTTTTAGTTCATCATATTTTTTCTTTTCTTTGTGCAGTTTTTTTAAAATAAAGTTTTCTCATTAAATGCACGATTTCAGAGGATCTCGTCCATATTAAATTTCTCAGGAAAGGAAGCAGAGTGTTATTAAAACAAACTGTTTATTGAAAACTAATTTATTGTGTTTCATGGTAGGAGGCTCTATAAAATACATCAATGTGTTCAAAATAACACCACTAAGTTATTTTCTAGATAACTTAGTTCACAATGCCTAACTGGTAACAATTATTTCTAAATTCATCCTGCAATTTATTCACTAGTCTGGCCCCAAAGAACTTAAGACTTAATTCAAATGCAACATTAAATATCCCTCAATATTATTTTCGTTAATATGCTAATTATTCATAATATCAGTGTGATCTTACATTCAGTGGGAACAGCAATAATATCTGCTTAATGATGTATTCATCAGTGCCATAGGTCTCTTCATACTATTATTATTACATATTGTTTTCAGAAATAGGCTTGACTACAAAAAAATGTATTTTCTCTACAATAATGGTTTTAAATATGTTTTTTTTTTCTTTTGGTGAAACAATATCTTTATTAAGCACACATAATTCTTGGTAATCTTTTCAGTACTATTGTTTTCAGATCCAGGTATATTGCTACCAACTAACCTGGCTTCTGAGTGCTAGAATTATTACCATTGCATTTTAATATGGAGAAAACTTATTAAATATGGCTTTCTTTGTTTACTTGTGAGAAAAATTAATTTTACATTTTTATTATTTTTTCTGAATTTTTTAAATTAGACAATAGAGAAATTGTTTATAGATGGTGTTTTTTTCCTAACTCTAAACAAAACAAACAAATGTGTGTCTGTGTAAATGAAAAGCTAATTTCTTACAAAATAGTGTACCAATGACATAAAATATAAATTAATGTTTGTTTTTATGAATATGTCTTGTCACTTTTCACAGTGGAGCAAAAAGGATAAAAATAGCTTATAGGGAGAAAATGTGAAATTTGGTTTTGGTTGCTCTATCTTCTAAAATGGTGACCAGGTAAATCAGCAAAAATCTAAAAAGGGCTTTTATACAGCTCTGTTTCTTGCCCTTATGGCTTTATTTTACACAAAATTTAGTAATTACAAATCTCCAATTTCCAAATTATTCTAAATATAATAATAATAATAATAATAATAATAATAATAATAATAAAACCTTGTTATTGTATGCCCTAGGTTAAACCATGAACTACAGCAAATCTTAAAACCTATCATCAGAATGTTAACTTTCAATCAAAAACCTTCCTGCTTTGGATGTGCACTCAGCTACAGATGTCAAGAAGAGAACATCAATTGATTATAAACAACATTCAAATTAAATGTACAGTTATAAAAAAGAAAGATAAAGGGGGTGGAAGAATCTTTATTTTCCAAGCTCACCACCATCCCAGGACTTCCCAGGAATAAGAATTAAAGCTAACCAAAGGATCTTTTGGAAGCAAGATTGTTTTGCCATGGATGAGGGATTACTGATTGGCTTTTTAAGTTGAGCTTTTCCAAATAGTTTTTCAGTTATTTAATTTACTCTACATGGAGTCTATTGATTATTCAAGTTGGCAGTGAATTTTATAGGGCACCCCGCTGTTTCTTTGCTTAATGTAGTCAATGATTGTAATTGCTTGATCAGTGCAGCCCATGAAATAGGTTTTGTGTCTTTTTTTACAATGCATTGATGGCTTTATCTGATGCAGCCTTGGCAGCACCGGCTTTTACAGCTCTACCCGAAACTCCCAGAGGTCTGGAGATTAATGGCTGTGGCGAGCTGTTGGGGCTGCTGATGCTGCGCTCCAGAACATATTCCCACATCTGGCGTGCCACACTTGGCATTGGCGCCAGTTTTGTGTCATGCAGTTACAGAATCTCTCACCAGTGCCTAGTTAACTGTTTTCACTAAGGAAATGAGATAAAAAGCCATCCAGAGAGCTTTTGGCACCCACTCTCTGTCACTGTAGTCACACATTAAAATTTTTTTTCCAGTCTCTTTATTTAAGAGGCAAATGATATATGAAAACAACAAATTACGTGGAATGTTTATATTTTGAACTCTGTTTGGATTCTGAAAAGATCCTATGGGTATTCAGATTTCCCATAAACCAACAGCAACCCCCCACCCCGCGCCCCCCTCTCCCTTCACCACTGCCTTCTCTTGGATGAGAGAACGATAGTATAAAACACATCTAAGTTTTCCATGCAAGCTGACAGGGGCTTTAGATTTCTCAAAAGAAAGTTGGATAACAAAATTTCAAACATGAAAAAGCAGCCTGAAGCACCCTTCGTAGTTCATTACAATAGAGGTAATTCTCCTGTCCTTCAGTGAATCGGGTTGAATTGCTCAGGCATCGTTTCCTATGCTGCATGTCAGTGTTTCATATTTGATACAATTCGAATTGCATTATCAGACATGTAAAATGTAGTTTTAATAAGTAGACTCAGAAAAAGTAATGAAATATACAGAGTTGCATAAATCCATGGACAATATAATTATATAGTACATATACACAATTACAATGCCCGGAATAATATCCGCCAAAAATAGGAAGAGTGTGATAGATTTTTAGATTTTTATTGATAAATTTTTGGGCTCTGAGATGATTTTCTTAGCAGAGTTTGACTTCAAAACTGGACAGGTTGTCTTTATTAATACTTTTCTCTCAGAATAATAAACTACTGAGAAGACAGAAAACAATACTTTCAATTCCTAGTTCCACATGGAACTGAAATTTCCATTAGAGTAAGCAATTGTATATGAATGTATATATGTGTATGCAATACTAATCTGCTGGCCTGTTTGCAAGAAAAACAATAACATTTTCTGAAAATAATCATTCTCATTTTTAGAGTTTACAGTCATTGTATGATGTCATTATTAGGATAATTTCACCATTAATTTATATTTTAATGCATTTACAATGGAAGTTCCTCCAAAAAATTTCCCCTCTTCCCCTTTACTTTCTTGGCCTTCAGACAGTCTAAATATATTTTATCCATTTCATGCATAGCTATATATATTATGCAACTGTTTTTCTTTATACAGAATGTTATTTTTTTAAATAAGCTAAACAGAAAGAAGCAATTTATACTAGTTTACTGCTAGCCTAGGCTTTGAATTATGAAGAAATGTCTTTTTCTTAAGGACTGTGGAATCATCTTAATATTCCTCCAATCTTAATTTTATTTTACTTTGAAATGTTACTAAAAAAAGTCATTTTGAAATAGATGTCTTAGTCACCTTTCCATTGCTGTATGTGTCAACATGGTCTTGTATGATTGCAAGCCTGGCTCCTACCCTAGGCATCTCAACACATACACTCTGAGTGACAAAGAATGGCATGAGAACTACACAAAATACTCAGAGGAACTGAAGAACTCATTAATACGACAGTTGATTAAAAGCTTTGCTTCAAAATGATGGAAGATAACTGATAGTAGATAAATAAAGAGACTGGGCAAACCTAGAGTCTGGGCAGACTGTTCTTGTCAAGTTAAAATCATCACAACCCATCCTCTACCCTAGCTCCTTCACAAGTGACAAAAGCTTAGCTAGTTGTTCCCTGAGGGGGATCCTGTGTATTCATTTGGGACTGATTCTATGGTGGGTATTACCTTGATTCTGGGTCTCCATTCATTTCTCAACTTGCTGAGTACCTATTTGAGGACTAGATACCCTTTTCCATTCCTCTTACTCATCTGTTATCGGTTATAGAGTTCCAGAGGGCAGGGCCTTTGTCATTTTCATTGCCTTTTATAGCAAGGTGTTATGTAGATGTGGACACCTAATAAATACTAGAGCACAGCTTGCTTTGTTGCCTCTACATGAAAGGAAACAAGACCCAAGTAAAAATAAATGCAAATGGCTTAATTTTCCATCTGAAAAGACAGAAAAAGTATTAGAACAACAATGGATGTCTATGAGGATGAGAGATCTTTCTCTCTAGTTATCTTCTTTCAAGGGAACAAAACTGTGGAAGGAGCAGCAGGGACAGGAGTAGTTTTGTTTAACAGAAGTAGATTCAAATCCCTTTTCTGACACTTATTTGAAATGTGACTGGGAAAATGACTTAATTTCTCTGAACCTCAGTTTCCTTTGAGGTAAATTACTCAGATTTCTGTGTTGTTGGGAGGATTAAACAAGACATCATGAATAAACATGCCTGACTCAGTGTCTGCCACTTACAAGGTATTGTTGTGGTGTGATCAATTCTAAGACCCAAGGAGCCAATTAAGATGAATTATGAGCCTTTATTAGCTGGCCCCAGCAACTGACTCTCTACCAAGCAGGGTTAGAGAAGATCAGCCCCGGGGTTTTAGGATGAGGTAGTTATAAAGCCCAGAACAAGGAAGTAGACTACAAAAGCAGAAGTTGGCCATTAGCACAATACATCACCTAGTACTATACCCTGGTTAACAAGTAAGTGGATTACAGAAGCAGACATTGGCCATCTTGATTTTTCACACTTGATTATACCAATTGTTCCCTGAAGGTAAAACCTAACTGTAATTCAGAACAAAACTAATACAATATACAATAGACAAATATCTTCAAGTTTTGGAAAACATTACTTTTTCATATACTACATATATTTTAGAACATATCAGAATTTAATTGATATCATTTTATTGTCTGAATTCTTTTGGCTGAGAACCCCTTCTTCTGGGGTACCAGGCAGCAGATAGAGCTAAGAGTTGATACCCAAGGGCCCAACCAGGGTATACTGGCTGAGGTATTCTAACTTGAAATGAAAAGAGTCATAGAGGTGAATCTTATCTAAAGTTTACAAATCAAGCCAAAAATTAAAAGCAAGTGAAATAAAAACAAAGTCAAAGACATGAGAGATAAATGTAAATGCATTTGTATACACAGAAACAGGAAAGAAATGGGCAACTATCCAGGACAATCAAGAAGAGTCATAAATGGTTTTGATGAGCTCAGCTGGCCTCCCTTCAGGTTATTTTACATCCCTGGTTGCTGCAGGGATGTATAATGTCACTTAAAAACTTTACCTACGTAGAAGACAACTTTGTGGTCATCCTGAATGATTAGATTTCCTGTTTTCTATTTCCTGTTTTCTATAATGGCTAAACATTATTTCCTTCATTGGAAAGAATCATGCCTGACCTCTCTTATTCCTTTTGGCAATCCAAAGATCTAGCATTGATGTTATGATAATCAGAGAAGTAGTCAAGAAAAGAAGTCTTTTACCTGCTACATACTTCCAAGTTACAGCAAGTTTCTGAGAAAGCTCATAGCTCAGTATTTCTCTTCACAGCACATATCTGTTCACAGAGAATTTTAGAGAGGAACTCTTTAGATACTCTAACATCAAAGTTAGTAATACTGTTGTATATAGAATAGCACCTGTCCCATTATTTTAGATTTGTCTGTAACCATTGGTGATTATAATAACATGAATGCTAAAATGGGAACATATATTTTAAAACAGTAAACGGAAGTTTTATCCATCTCTATGAATCACATTACTTGTGGAGTTTCCAACACTGAGTCAAGGGCATTCTAAGAGCATCATGAAAAGACAGATTCCAATAAGAATGTAGAGAATAGGAGTGGAATTGGATCCACATTCTTAGTCATAATTTACTAAAACTCTAATCATAACCAGATGCTGTTTTTAAATGGAGAAAGGGGGACCATTTGAAAGTAAACAAACATAGTAAGGAATAAACTTTATTAGATTAAAATTTTTCTGGAAGAGTGTAATTTTAACTACCCATTTTGTTATCATCCACATTATACAACACCAGTCATTCCTCACACTTAAAACCCATTACCACCACAATCTACAAGAATAGAATCTTAGGAACAAGAAGAGGCAGCCTTAAAAGTGAGAAAGTTACTTTTTCCACAATTCTGAGTCATAATAAATATATTTCATTTATACTATAACAGTTGTTTTGTGAGAGATATACAAAAGGTATGACCCGTTTACTTTTTCTTTAATTCTAGCTATGGTAGGACACTCTGACTCATATTCCAACAGAAGTGGGGAGAAAGGAATCTAAACCAGCATTTCCTGATCATTTAGCATGTCTGGGAGATAATTAAATATGCATATATGCTTTTATATACATGTATGTGTATATGTGTATAAATTCTCTGAGTTTAATTTCTTTCAAAACTATGAGTTAGACATTATTATATTCACTTTATTGATAAGAAACTGAAACTCAAAGGCAGGCTAAGTAACTTCTCTGAGGTTACACAGCTAATAAGGCATAGACACATAATTTATACCCTGGGCGGCTTATTCCAAAATAGACTTTCACCCTTTTTCTTGCTGCCTTGTGTTAACAGTAAGTGGCAAAAGTATGATTCAAAATTGGCTTCTTGAACCCTAGATCCTTTGAGAACTTATTTGTGGGTCTGATACTTGAGTGTGATAAACATATCTGCTAAATAACTTGAAAAGGGTGTCCTTCTTGTTCATTTTTGACATTCTGGTTATTGATCCATCCTGAAGGAGTGAGCCTCGGCTGTTCTATTTTGTGGCCTTCTTCTCACATTATCATGTGGAACTTCCACACTGGGATGAATGGAATCCTGTTTAGAAATTCTAGACTTTGAATTGTCAAGGGGAAAACACCTTTTTATAAAAAAGCTTTTAATACATTCTATACACAATCACAGAAGAACTACTATTCAGAGAACAGTTTCATTTTAAATACTCCCATTCTAATTTTTTTCTTTTAAAAAAACTATTATCCATGTAAAGAAGATATCTGATACTAAGTATACATACTTAATTTGAATTAAAGGTATGAAATTGTTTTATAATAATTCAAGTACTATCTTTGGTTCTTACAAAATTCACATCCAGAATTTCAAACTTGATTTCTGTGTGTGTGTGTGTGTGTGTGTGTGTGTGTGTGTGTGTGTGCATGCGTGCGTGCATGTGTGTATTATGTGCTATTTATTTGGGCTGAATGATTGGAAGGTAGCTTCAGTTTTCTACAATCTGTGGGCAGACAGAGCTACACTGTCTTCTGTGTTGGCAGTGATAGTATTTACTCACATTTTGCTTTGATAAAATATTATGTCCTTTAGTCAGTTACCCCAGTATCACATTCACCTCAATAATGGAAAGTTAACTTGACTCAAACCCAAACAAACTCTTAATAAAAAGTCTATTAAATGTATAATATTCTTAACCAAGGATTTTATAAACCAATAGGTTCATAAATCAATGACCATTACTACCAAAGAATCAAACATAAATGGCTGTGAGTGGAGGAAATTGGTTGAATACCTTGAAAAATATAAAGGAAAAGTTATGTTTATCTTCATTTTCATCCTTTAAGTAACTATTAGTATATTAACTGTATATTTTATTTATTCTATTTTATTAATGTCTAAAACTATGCTCCTCAACTTATGATGAGGTTATGTCTAGATAAACCTATTTTAGATTGAAAATATCATTAAATAAAAAAATGCATTTAACACACCTAACCTACTGAACATCATAGCTTAGCTTGACCTACCTTAAATGTACTTGTATTCTCCTATAATTGGGCAAAATCATCTAAAATAAATACACTGTAGGGTATCAATTGTCTACCCTCATGATCCCATGGCTAACCCGAAGCAGTGCCTTGTTGCTGCTGCCAAGCAGTACAAGTGAGTCCTACCGCATATTGTTAGCAGTAGTACAGTTTTTACTAAATTCATATCACGTTCACATCACCATAAAGTTTAAAAATCATAAGTCAAACCATTGTAAGTCAGGGGCCATCTGTACTTTTATGATTGTTTCCACTTAATAGTGAGCAGCTCTTTAAAAAATGTTACCTTCATAGAAAATTTTTCATTTTTAAATCTCAATATCATTTCTTAAAAAAATTATAAGTTCATTTTTTTTTATATTTACTATTCTTTCTCTTCGCCAATAAATTCTGTTTATTTATGGTAAGCAAAGGTTTTATTGTAAGGAGTATTTAAAAACTCTTTTTTTCCCTCATAGATTAGACTGAATAAGAAGTCGCTAGTTGTGAGTCTACGTGGATATCCCATGTATTCTGACTTTAAACCCATGTTGAGAATAAATTATAATTGGGGGTGGTAGCGGGTCTTCAACTATGTCATTAGAAAACTGTGATCATATATTCAGTGTTCTTGTGAGCTTTAGCCCTTTTAGATGTGCTCCCCGAACATTTGTTGTGGTCCTGATTTGAAACTTTTCAATCAGTTTAAATTTCAGCATCCCTCTGCGTGTCCAGATTCTGGCTGTGTCTTGCAGAGGAATTGCCAAAATTCCATGAGAACAACAGTCTCTATGGAATTTCTGGCTTGATCAGAAGCAGGAAGAACAGGAAACATTATTTTTAAAAGTCTCGTTTTTCTCACTGCTGATATCTGGAGAGTCGAGATAAGCTTTGAGCCTATTTCCATGTCTTTGGGTTCCCCTCCAAGCATGCTCTAAAAGGGGTATGAAGCATAGCTTGCTGGGATCGGATAGGACAGTGATCAAGACAACAGAATTGGCAGTAGGGCTTTCCTCCATTTAGTTTCCAGGATGGTGGAGGTGAAACTGGAGGTTTTGCATTCTTAATGCCTTATCACAGAGAGAGCTCTGTGAATACTGGCCCCAAATGTTACTTTTCTTTTTGTAAATATTACCCTTTGAGTTGTTGAGTTTTAGTGAATCACAGAGTATGAAAATGAGCTTTATTCTTAAAATGTTTATACATAGAAGCATTACTGAAATAAGAATGCATGATTTCTTGGATTGAATTACACAGTTGTAACATAATTACTTTTGGTTCTTAGTGCTTAATGGAAACATAAAATGGAAGTGGATGTTGAGGCAGAAACCAAGTTGTAGTAGTGACTGTGAATGGTTAAGAAACTGTTATTGACTTCCCAGGTCTCTATATCCCTTCCTTCTTTAAAATCATCAACTCTTTTCTTAGTTTTGATGCAGCACAGGGCACATTTCCTTGCGTAGAGGTGGAAGGGGAGACCAAGTCCTGTACCGTGAGAAGAAGAGGGCCCTTTGGCGGGAGTGTAGAAAGAATTCAACATACATACCGAAGTTAGAATCAAACGGAAAGTTTATTAGAATAGGGATAACCCTCCACAGACAGTGTGGTCTCCTCTCAGAGGCAGAGAGTGAGAGAGACAGTGAGAGACAGAGTAAAAGCACTGAAAGGGACCCTGAGTGTTCATTTAGTTAATTTGTCTTTAGTTACCATTTTCTTTGATATGGACATACAGTGAGGAAGGGGAAAAGTATGAAGCATAAAAAGGCAAGAATATGTAAAGTGAAAGTCCTGCTGGCAGTTCCCAGCCTTTAATCCTTAGGTTCTCCATGGTTTTAGCCATAGGGAATGACTCTTGGTTTCTGTTTCCTCTGCACAGGTGTGGGGAATGTGTTTTTAGTATTCCCAGTAAAAATCTTCCTTTGTTCTGAAGGTGTCCTCCTGATCTGTCTGTAGGACTGATCAGCATATTGTAGTCTCTGAATGTGGCGTGATTAACATTTTTAATTCTCTTGCCTCCTCCATGCTTTAGTTTTATCTGTACATTTAAAAAAATACGTAAGTCATTGCATATTTGGAAAGTGTTTGTGATAAAACAGTATAGTGAACTCTCCAAAGTTTCTATTTAATGCATGAGCATTTCAAAAATGAAACTATGTTTTAAATATCTTAGAGCTGCTAAAGATGTAGCTAATATATAAAGAGAAAAAAATATTCACATAAGATTAATTTTTAAAAAAGCATCACAATAGTTCAGTTTTAAATTCTTTAAGCAGAATGGAGAGAGGTTTAGTATTTTAGAAATATACAGTTCTGAAAATAATGCTGTAAATAATTATTTATTTTCTCCAAAAATGCACATATATTATTTCTAGTTGTTTAGGAATTTATAAGAATAGAGAAGACTGAAGACAAATTTTAGACATTGGATGCTGTTAAATGGCAATAATTAGCCTCTGCTAATATCTAGTGCCCCTCACAATGGAATTAGAAACTGAAGTGATTATGTAATTCAGTGACAACATTTACTAAGTACAACCCTCACAGAAGCCCATGATTAAAGTAATCAGAAGGTTTGAAATGAAAGACTCTCTTATTTATCATGGACAATGACTCCTCATGAAATTGAATACTGTTTCAATGTTGTTTTCATCTTTCTACTCTTTAATCCAAAGAATAGATTTATTTAGTGTTTTCTTAGTATGTCCAGTCTCTGTCCTTTAACTTGGTCATCCATAATGCTCTTTTTCTCTGAATTCTCCAGTTATAGTATGATAAATAATAGATGATAGATGGTAGATAGATAGAGATGATCAGATAGATAAAAAGATAGATGATTGATAGATAGATATGACGTATAAATGAGCATGTGCATATTTATATATACACACGTTATATATATTTACTTATGAGAGAGAAAGAGAGAGAAGCTGCTAATGAATTTACATCTTAGTAAATCATAAGTGCCCATAAGGTCATTAATTCCATGGACTTATTACCATGATTAGCGAAGATAGTCTCTAGAAGCAGAAGCTTAAATTTTATCCACTTTTGCCCTCACAATGAAGTCATTCAGGAATTACCCATATTGAGGTCATGTTGTCTATTACTTAAAAATGTAAAATTCTAGAATCTAAGAAAAAATACCAAATTTGCATAAATATTTGATGGCAAAGTCCTGATTTTCAGAAGCAAGAAAATACTAAAGAAACAGGTGGTTATGAAGTTTCTTTTCCTACAAATGCAATCATGTCAGCACCATTAGCTTAGTTGATTTAATGATTCATATAACATTTTTCTTTCTTTATGAATATTAACTACATCAATACTATTTATTAAAAAGCTAATACTCATATACAGCATGCAAGACAGAGAGCAATCAGACATAGTATAATCCTTTGAGAGTTGATTTCTTATAGGACAAAATAAGTGCAGAAGAGGTCCTACTTTTGTATTTGGATATTGTGATACTATATTTGGAAAAAGATCTCACCAATCAACCATAATTAAATAACTACTTGAAATACCATGTAATCTAAAATGGGGCATGAATACATAAATTAATAAACAATATAATCTTATACTTTGGGAAGTGTTTTATAATCTTTAACATGCTTTCATATGCATATGCCACAAATGTATGAAATGAGAAGAGTACAGTTTATAAAAAACAAAGAATCAGAAAAGTAATTAAAAGAGCTAGATCCAGAGTCAAATTTTTAACTGTCATTACTTTCCTATTCCCATTTTACCATCGATCCCATTCGAACATGACTAGTATAAAAAGTGATTCTTTGATAGGGCAACAAGAATAATATTATCATAAGAATGGTTTATATTAAAAAAAGAATGGATAGATCTCCTTGGTTTTATAGCAATATCATTTTGAGGTATACACACAGAAGAGTACACCCTTGAAGAGTTAAAAATGAGTTATTACATTAATTCACTTCCCTTGGTATCATGAGTTAAAGGCAGTGACATGTGACAGAGAAATCAATAACTAGAAATAGTTAGCAATGCCATGACTCTAATTTAAAAGGGCAATCATTTCATTTTTCTTTGATATTTCATGGACATTGCCATCCTAATTTTTTAAAAGAGGAAATCAAAGTAGATCTTAAAGGTTTGAGAACTTTTTATTAAAGTAGCTAGCAATCTTCAGTGTCTCTCATTCTTAGTCTATTCTGTCCAATTGTAAGCATCATGTATATTTCATGAAAACTACTTTACGTTATTTTGGAAGAACAATTAGATTTATTTGCTTGTCCTTAATTAAATTAAACATTGCCATATTGACTGAGTCATTGTCTTTAAGTCCTTATACTTATGGTTTATAACATTATAATAAAAGGATGAGCATGTCCCATCAGTGCCTATCCACAATCATTTATCCTTAATGTGTCTGAAAGAAACAGAGAGAAATAAAAGGAGATATTTTCTCATTCATGATTCTTTTAAAAATGGTTCTTTTGTCTTTCCCCTCCTATTCCGATATCACACGCTTGGTTTATTCTCAGCTTGCTCTGAGACAAGCTAGGGCAGGCCCTGTAATCTGATTCAAATTGCAATCTCATGTCTTTCACCCCCCAAACACCTCATCTCTAATGCAACCTGGAACCTTTATTCCAGTTCCCAATTAGACTAATATATCTGCACAGCTCCGATTGGAAGTGATGAATAGACAGGGAGAGTGGGGGAAGACAAGAAGGTTTTCTCAGCTTTTCTGCATTCCCATAGGCATGCAGCATTTGACAGATTGGGCAGGATTGCCACAAAAGAGTCTGACACAGATGGTGTAATTAGAAAACGCAAAGTGAGAGTGTGAAATTTATCTTTGATCAGCACCTCCTTGCCAGATTGTCATCTATGTTAATATGATGATAGCTTCTTGGAGATGGATAGAAGGAAACAGCAGCCTTGAGGAAAGGCAGACTATTCACTCCAAAGATAAGATATTCTATTTACTTCTGAAATCCAATCAATTTCTACAGGTCAAAATGATATTGTACTTAATTCATATATATTTAATTCATGTGGAAAATGAGCCTAGCTGATTCACGTACTTCATTAAACCTATTGTCAATATAGTAAAATTTGAGCTTTGGTTGGAAGAAGAGACATGTTAATTTTTTACAGAATAATAAATTTAAAAATATAATTTACAACTGTAGGAGCTTTTAAAGATAATGCTCATCTTTCTTTATCAAGACTATGAAAAATACACAGAAGAAAACTACTACACTCCATGACATGAAAACTGCAGACGAAGTTTTATTTTTCACTTTACCTCTACTCTTTCTGCTCCAAAATAATACCTATAATTTGTATTCAATGCAAAGCATACTAATCTTTTTTTGATGTTTTATATTATATACTTACTTTTCTATATTTAGCAATTTAGTAATTTAAGAAATTAATAAAATGCAATTCTAGCCAGTACATGCAAAAGTTGCTTTATTTTATATATTATTTTCCTGAAAAGTCAGTACATTTATCATGAAGGGTACTAAGTTTAGTCAGCAACCATTTTTAAATAAGTTGGCTAGATCCAGGACTGTTCATCATTTCTTTAGATAGCTCAGAAGGTTCAGGTTTACAAGCAACTATGATAGACTACATTTTGCTATAATCTGTTCAAATGTTCACATTGATGGTGTTAATTTTCAGGAAGTTAAATTAGCATAATTAATGACCAGCCAAATTTGGGGGTAATACAGTATGTAATTAACATTAGAGAGTTCTGTTGTACCACCTGCCCCCACATTTTATTGTTGCAGGGATCGAACTGTACAGGAGGAAATTTTCCCCTTTGCTGCACTGAGCAGAAAGCAGCTTTCTTCATCAGAATAAGCCATTAGCTGTAATGGCATGTAGGTGTAATGGAATGTGCTCAAAACATCTGTGCTGAGAGCAGGGGAGAAATTGCTGCATGCAATAGTAGGCCTTTGGGGAGCTTGATTAAGGGTTGCTTCAGAGAACTTGAGATCTGGCTTGGGATGCAAAAATAAAACAAAAAAAAAGAGAGAGAAAGAGAGAGAAGAAAGGCAAATAATGCTAATAGATTTACATGCAAATCTGCAGGGAGAACAAAAGATTTTTAATTTTTTTTTTCTTTATTGCGCTTATAGTACGGCTGTTCTCTGTTGGGCTTTCACTTATTAAAGTGATCTGGAAAAAATGCAGCCCTGAATGCAGTTTAGCAGGAAAGATCATAGCTGTGGAATTAAAAAAGCTTGATTTTTGTTCTCCTTTTGGTTAGCTAATGGAAAGTTCCTCACAACCTGTGAAGAAAAATTGTAAATATTATTTATGCTAAGTGTTATCTTAAAATTTATCTCAGAAAATGAAATGAATATTCAGACTTGGTGCTAAATATATATATATATATATATATATATATATATATATATATATATATATTTATCAATCTATACATGGCAGTTCTTGCAATGTATCAACAGGATAATTCATTTTGAATTAGCTTAATTTAGTATTTCTAAGACTAATTTGAACTGATTGTTGAACTCACCTTTTTTAAACAAAATGTTCCTATGTATGTATTATAGGTAATAAAAATTTAACGTCTGAGGACAATGGGACATTTTTCAACTCATTTATTTTTTCTACAAATACTTATTGAGCACTTGCTAGGTCTAAAAACATTGTTTTCTTGCCCAGTGTTTGGTCACCATTGCTGGAAATATATTAAATTACATTTGGCAACAATCATAATCAATTGTATCACCTTGGCCATTTCTTTATTTCACGCTGACTGCTGAAGCTAAATCAAATATACAGTGATACACATTGATTGCTAAATTAACTCAATTGAATGCATCAATTCCGATGAGCATTGGCCACTTTAGAAGTGTTTATATATATATATATATATATATATATATATATATATATATATAAACACTTATATATATTTATATATATATTATTATATATATATATATATATATATATATATGTATATATATATATACATATATATATATATATATATACATATATATATATATACATATAAATTAGTTTTTAATTATAGCCTTCAGAGTAAAGATAAGCCAAAGGAGAGCTATCATCAGATAATGGGTAAGAAAAGGGTTAAACATTTGTGAAACTAATGTAACTGAAAAGAAATTAGTATTCTTCATGGGGCAAATGTGAATGTATTGCCTAGAAAATTAGAAACAAACCTAAAATATTGGGTGATTTTATGATTAGGTAAATCTTACACTTTCTAATTATAAGTGACAATGAGCACTCTATTTGCTGGAATCTATCTTCCTTGTGAAATAAGAAGTTTGCTGAGCTGGTGCCAAAAATTTTCTGCACTGAAATTTAAAATATGTAGGAAAGCAAGAATGTAATAAAAATTCAAAAGCTAATAATATTATGGCGACTGGCATTGTTTACAATGTAAAGCACCTGCTGTTTAAAAAAAAGTAGAAGAAGAAAAAGTGAAATCATCAAATTGTTCCTAAATGGAAAATCTGGGCTCTCTGCCAATTACACAATGTGTTTCAGGTGCACTGTAAATAGGAACAATAAAAGGTGCAGAGGAAAGAATATGAAATGTTAAATCTCAAATACACAAGAATATTAATATAATGTTTCTTGAAAGAAAATCTTGGGACTCTTCCAGTGCTCTCCTGTGGAAGGAGGGTGTTTAAAAATTTTATACAGCGTATATAAAGTTTTAAAACTTTTAATCGCCTGTATCTTAAAAACAATATATGTGAATGCAAGACCATTTGCTTCAGCAGCATTGCTTTTAGTTGCATCAGACAGAAAAGTTAATCTAGATCTGCATACATGAATTACATTTCCAATCTCTCTGTTAGCGTGTACTGTGTGTGTGCATGTTTTTGTAGATGGCAATGTGGAGAGTTAAATTCTGAGAGTAAGAAGAGAAGAAAAAGTGGCTTCTGTTGCTTGTTATTGCATGCTAACTTTCTACATCAAAATTAGCGAATGAGCCACTGTAAAATATCAGAGTAGTTGGATGCTGTATTTCTATTTTCTCACTATGAAGCACTTAATAATGGATTTCTCCAGAATCAGACACCTATTTTTTACCAGGCAACAACTTATACATGCCAAATTTCCATTTCTTGTTCAAACATTTTTCTTTTTCAATAAGGCATTCTAAAATCAAATCATCTTTGGAATGTCTATTACATTTTAAAATTCCAGTCTTTCACAAATCAAACAGAAGCATCATCTTAATGTATATCTTTTGAAATAATTTCTAAGGTGACACAATTATGTTACAATGATTTAAGAACTGAAACAAACATTTAAGAACTAAATATCTTTTAAATATTTAATATTTCAAAAACTGAAAGTAAAATTATTTAGTTGTGTTTCTCAGACACTGAAAATTACTAAGGACTGAACAGTTGCAGAATATTTGTGGCAAGTTTGGTTTCTTCTGATGTAAAAAATAAATGGAACTATGCAAAGTTTTCTAAATGTTCATAGCACAAAAATCACTATTAACACAAAGAGGTGTGTACTCCAATGAGAGAAAGCATGTAAGAATAGTGCTTGCCTTTGTATACCATTTCCACACAGATATATTGTTGCTTTTCACCATTTACTGGATCATCTTAAGGAATATACTTAAGTTTGGTCTCCTTACCTTTAAAAGTAGGTTAAAATAGCAACTAACTTGTATCATTTTTATAAAGATTATAAAAGATAATTCAGGGAAAACACTTTGTCTAATGACTGACATATAGTAAGGGCTTTAAAGATTTAGCTAGTTTAGGCAGTATTATTACTATTATTATTTCTGAAATTTTCTGTGTTTTCTGTATCATGGCTGTCAAGAGCTAAGACAAAGCATTTGCAATTGGTAGTGTTTCAAAGAATTCTAACAATAAAATATTATGAAGAAATAGAGCTCAAATCTTTTGAGACTTCTTTGAAGAATATGAATTAGAATTGTTTAATTTTTAAGAAAGTGAAGAAGCAGGCAGAATAGAAAAACGACCACATTAGCAACAAGAATCGGAAAGTGTACAGTGTAATACAGTGGTTATAAAATTAGAAAGATTAGAAAGATTAGAAAGCGAACTGTGCTTTAGACAGACTTATGTGTGCTTTCTTATTATCTCTTATTATTTATGGGCATTTGGGTAACTAATTTATCCACTTTAGCCTCTTCTGTAAGATGGGTGTTTCTCTTCTGTAAGATGGGTGTTAATACTTACGTTTTTGTGACAATTAAATGGCAAAATGGCTACTAAAGTGCCTGATAAACAGAATATGCACATAAGTATACCTTAACCTGTCTGTGACTTCATTTTGTTTTACAGATTTATTTTCAGAATTCTACATACATATACTCTATACAAATGTGTAAAGCAATTTTAACAAGAAGAAACTTCAACTTTTTTAATGCAAAAACTTATTTCAAAAAGTCAATGACGGATTTTCATTATCAGGTCTTCCTCTTGTTCAGTATATATTCTCTGATTCTACCATCTGCAAAAATTATACTACATCTACATATTTCATCATGTAAATATGTTAAGATGATGTTACCAGTTTATTTCTTCCAAATTTAGAATTAAAAAAAAACAAAAAAAATAAAGATTTTTAAGACATTGATAGTTTACAAAATATATAGGAATGACCATGGCATTAAACTATTCACTATAGATTTCTAAGTGGACACATATTTTAAATCTAGTTTCTCAAGTTTGTCAAATCATTTAAACAAGTTGTGGCTTTAGACATCATCTAACTATTTAGTGGGTACACTAGATTGGCCCCCAGTCATCTAATATCTACATTATTAAAATTATATTTTTTTTAGCTTCCATCTCTTTCTCCAAATACCTTTCAAAATCATCTCTCCTTAGGGAATGGTGATGTTATCATTGTTCCCCCCCCCCCTCAAATCTTTTTTCTTAAATTCTAAAAATCACCTCAAAAGTCTTAATCACAAAGGTTAAACATTGTTAAATATTTATTTATTAACATGACATATCTTTGACTGTACTCTATAGATATTAGCCCATCTACATTAGTGTAGCTTATTGAAATTATCTTCAAAATACATTATCACTTTTTAAAGTATAAGGCATAAATTCTAAAAAGGCAATGATAGCATTCAACAATATGATCTTGTATTGATTATAATGATGGTGATTACTTTGATGAAGGCACTGAACATGTGCCATGTGCAAAGTAGAAACAAACATCCAAGATGAATGAGTGATGAATTCTACCTGTGGTCAGAAGAAAGCAATGCTATCAACTCTGCAGCCTGAGTTTATTCCTAATTGTTACTATTATTTGTGGGAATACTTTTTTTAATGACATTGGAATAAAGATTATCAGGGCAATATGCAATCATTATCTGTTTATAACAAAGATTATTATGGTCAGTAAAAACCAAAGGGTGTTTCTCTGACTGGATCATAAAGGCATGTCTGAGCCTGTCTCCATTGTGAATATAAGTAATTGGAAAAAAAAAAAAAACCCATGGCTAGTTTTAATTCCTTGCCAGATGCTTCCATTAATGACACAATTTACTATTTTTAACAATGTAACGTATTGTATTGGAACTCTGGATTTAAATCACACTCACAGAAATATCAAACCTTAATAAGAAAATAAGAAAACTTATTTAATTATTAATGGAAAACTCCTGACACACTACTGGCTTCAGGTGTGACTTGGTCCAGGGGCTCATGCAGTTACCAGGGTGCAGCCTTTCTCTGTCTTGCCATTCTTCTTTTCTTCATATTTGTTTATGCTAAGATTTACACAATGGCTTATTGGCAGCTCCAGATTTAAATCCCTTAAAGTTAAAATCCAATGGAAAGGCAAAGTTGTCTCCCTGTCTCTCCATTAGAAATTCTAGGTTTAGCACTGTATTATTGATTTGGATCTCCTGCCCATCTTTGACTGAAAATACAGCTGAGAGAAAAGTGATTCCTCAATTGTCTAAGACTTTAATGTTTCCTACCTTTCAGATTTAGTTATGAAAAAAAAAAAAGATTTACCCAGACATGTAGTGTGACAATCAGAATATGATTGCCAGAAGAAAACAAAAGGAATATTGGATGGCAGTACTAGAAAAGAGCAGGAATCTTAATCATTATTATCTATCCAGACTCTAGAGCAGAGTCTGCCACAGAGAAAGTTTATGATGCTTAAGTGCTACCATTCCAGGTAGCCACATATCACGAGTGCATAAATCAGACAGAGGTTGACATTTTTTTTCCAGTCAAATAATTATTAAATGCCTAGATTTTAATAAAGCAGCTACATAATCTTTTAATAATAATCTATTATACAGGCTATAGGAGCAGAATGAACAAGGGAGAGTTATATGGATGACAATTCCATAGAACGCTTATGGTATAAGAGGAAATGCCTTGTGTTGGGAGGTTGTGAAATTCAGTTAGGCTCCTTCATAGATTGTGTGGAGTTTTACCAAACTACACCAATAGTAAGATACCAGGAATACAAAAAGAGCATGCATAACATAGTGTAGTTAAAAGAACATCTACAAAAATTATATTATTTTTCTACATTTATTTTATATTTCTCTGAAATCTTTCTTATGACCATTATGTATTATTTAGTCATATCATCTACAGTATGGGTGGCCTTGAATGCCTTATTAAGGAACTTGGCCTTTCTCAGTAGGCAAAAAAGAACTTTAAATAATTTAAAGATGATCAAAATATATCTGGCTTCGAATTATTATTGAAAAACTGAAAAATAATCTATGAGTAAGAAAGTGAAAGAGAGAGGAAAGAAGGTGAGAGAGAAAAGAAAGAAAGAGGAAAATTTTTTCAAAAGGGAGAAAAGTAAACTAGAAATAATTATTAAATGGCAAGTGCCTTTACATATTTATTTCTTTTTCTTTCCTATACCTTTATGCATTTATTACCAAAATAGTACATGTTTCTTCAAAAAAAAATCTTACAGAATTATATATAATAAACATTGAAACTCCTCTCTCAATATTACTCCACAATGTGAGTTATTGGTAATACTATAACATTTTTCAGACTATATATCCAAGATCTGTCCCTTCCTTCCTTCCTTCCTTCCTTCCTTCCTTCCTTCCTTCCTTCCTTCCTTCCTTCCTTCCTTCCTTCCTTCCTTCTTTTTTTTCTTTCTTTCCTTCTCTTTCAACAGAAATGGTATCATCCTCTATGTGTTATTTTGTAACTAGTTTTTTTTCTTTAAATGATATACCCTGAACAATCTTCAAAGTCAGTATATTAGTACATATAGATATACACAAGTTATTTTCCTAAGAGTTATATAGAATACCTTATCTTGGTTTCACTCTAATACATTTAACTATTCTCTTAGTAATGGATGCTTAAATTATCTCTTTTTTTTTTTTGCTTAAAAAAATGCTACAGTAAACATGCTACATATTTTTTCTTACCTAATAAGGTAAGAATTTCTACAATGAAATGTTGACTTGAAGGAGGAACAGACTGGAAATATACTACCAAATGCCTTTAGAATTTTAAATCAATTTATAATCCCAGGAATGATGTTTAAGAGTGACCATTTCTATACAGTTTTGAAAGTCTTGTATTTACCTCACTTTTAAAAGTTTTGCTCATATTATTGGAGAAAATAAAATTAAATTTTTAGTTTGATTTGCATTTTATTTATCATTTATTTAATTCTCACCCTAGTCATGTGAGGTATATTCATCATAATCCTCGACTTCCAGATTTGAGAACAAGATTCAAAGAAGTTTTTACTTTGGTTCAGGTCAAAGTGTCATGATTTGACAGCTACTAGTGTTCAAAGCCTGGGGTAACTGCTACTTAAAATAAATCCATGATTGATAGGATAGATTGGAAGAGGAAGCAAGTTTCACTCAAGAATTATTTTGTCAACTTTTCATCTAGCTCTATACAGTGTGCTATGGGTGACACAACTGAAGTTAAAAAAATTATTCTAAATCTTGTATTCAGGTCTTCTATACAACTACGAATAACTTGTGAGGCTAACTTAAACAATTCTCTTGTGAGCCTAGGTAAAAAGAAGCCAGCCATTGTATTTTAGCTCCTTCACAGGAGGTCCCTGAATATTAATGAGGAAGTCACTAATATTTTTATAGTTTTAGCAATTTGCAAAGTAATACCACTTGAATAAATGTCTAAAGTAAACAAGTTACATTAAAACACAAATGACTCCAGTTTTCCTAAAAAAAATCGACACACACCTTTTGTAATTTATGGGGTTCAAATTAAAAGGAAAAGTGGTTTTCTCAGGCATTCCACCTGTCCATGTTCCTTGATTTCATCCTCAGGCCCCACAATGCATGAGGTGTGCCTTCAAATCCAATTAAAACACATGCCACCTTTAGGTAAGTGCAATAATGAGCCTTTAAAAAAATCTATTGCAAAGATTCCAATTTGACTCCAGTTGATAGTTACTTCTATATTCTGAAAATCACTTCTGTATTTCAGGAGCATATGCCCAATGAGTTAATTCCTACTGCTTGAGTAGTAATCCAAACACTGTAAGACTATTTAGGTAAGTCAAAATACCTAACATAATACCTATCACATATTAGACAATGAATATATATCACTTTATCTTTTATTTGCCTTACTTTTTCTCCTTCTAGAAAAAGAGAAGAAAAATTAAATGGAGCTTTGAAACTTAACTATATTTTCTCTAACCACATATAATTATAGCAGTCTGATAGAATATTCTAAACTTTTAGTTGCCATCAACAATATCATAACAAAAATAAGATGACCTGTATTTCAAGATTTGGCAAACCTCCACTTTATTTTGTTTTCATTTTTTTCCAGTAAAGAAGTTTATTATATTTTCTAATAATAAGATAATACACTTTCATTGAGTAAACACAGAAGATATAGACAATAATAGAATGCAATAAAACCTTCACATAACACCACTATACAAAGGAAACCATCAGGGACATTATAGAATATATTGCAGTTATTATTTGCTAAACAGGAACCAAACCACCACTATTTTCTTCTTTCTTTCATGATATATATTTTTCCATGTCTATAAAATTACTACAACTATTTAAGTATTGTTCAATTTAAAGATATTTTACCAATCCTCTATTGAAGTTAAAAGTTAATATAAAATATAAAATTCTATATTAAAAGCTACATTTAAAAAAAACATTCTGCACATATATTTTGGTTACCTCGAGATAAATTTCTTCAAACAAAATAGCATGATCAATATTTATATGTTTTAAATTTTGATACATAATGCCAAATTACCCTTAAGAGACATTGTACCAATTTGCATGTCCACCAGAAGATTAGAACAAAAGACATTTTGTTGTATACAAATTATTGTCTCATTTTTATTGTTGCCAATTTGATTGGTAAAATTATATTTTGTTTTTTAATATTTCACTTATTTGATAAGTTTTATATATATCTGCATAGTCAATTCATATTTTTCTGTCATGATATACATGATTTTTCTTATATGAGCTCATTTTATCTGAACAAGTATAGTAATACATGTTAAGAGTATTTGCCAATTTATCATTTTATTGTTGATAATTTTCATCAGGCAGAAACTTTTTGTTTTAATTCTTATGTAGTCAAATCTGTTAGTTCTTTATCTTAATGATCCTAGATTTAGTATCTATTTAGTATCTTTAAAAATTGTTCTCAACCCACAACAAATATATTTAATTTTTATCTAGTTTATATATTTGATTCATCTGATTTATATTACTGTATAGAGTGCAAGAGAAAGATGATTACAAAGTTTTGCCAAATGCTTAAACATTACCTCAGTATTAGTTATTAAATAATTCATCACTTGCAAATTAATTTTAGTGATTTATTTATTAAATGTACATATATATATTAGGCCTAGAAATGTGTCATTTTCAAAAGCAATAAATTGACTCATTTTAGAAAGAAAGCATAAAAACACTCTAATTCCTCAATTTAAAAAATGTATATCGCAATGTGAACAAAGCATATAATAGGTGGGATTATAGGTGAATTTTTTTTCTTTACAAATTTCCTTCGAGGTTATTATTATATATGAATCATATTACTTTGTGGATAACATTCTAGTCTAAGTTGTTAACTTACTAGGTAGATTATGGTACTACTTATTGAAACCGGGATATAAGAAAAAAAAATAGATGAGGGGAGATTGCACGTAAAGTGTGAGCATTCTTCGGTTATCCAAGTAGAGGCAACTGTGTGTATGAGTATGGAACTCAGAAGAAATATCATAGAGAAAAATTAAGGCTGTAATCATGACATGGGTGTCTGCTGGTCCTGGAGGGAAACAAACATAGATGAAACCACCCAAAGAAACTGTGTGGTGTGCATTAGAGCTTCTTGAATCTGGTTATTCATTCAAACATACAGGGGGATTTTTTTTGTAAAAATAAATATTTAGATATTCTGAATCAGAATTTCTAGGTAGAACCTTGACACCTCTGTTTTTATAAAACTTCACATGGGAGCCCGATTATAGGTAAGACTGAGAACTAGTAATACAGAGAAAAATATATAGAAAAGACCATGGTTAATGTAAAATTTGAAGATGGAGGCAAAGTAGTAAAACATTTTTCAGAAAAAGCAAACACACACACACACACACACACACTCGTGTGTGTGTGTGTGTGTGTGTGTGTATTTGAAAACCCTAGGTGTAAAACACCTTGTCATGATTTAGAAATTAAATAAAAGCAGAGGTTTTAGTATGAATAATGGTAAATTAGAAAGTGCTGTCATGTACTGAGCAGTTATATTAAGCCAAATACTACATATTTATGTTTATCTATCTAAATAGGTATGTGAATAGTTATACAAACAGGCATATACATATATATATATATATAAATTCACTTTAATTATTACTATAATCTTGGGAGCTAGATGTAATTATAACTATTATATAAGACTAAATTGAAGCAAACTCAAAGAGATTAAACAACCTGACCAAAGTCATACAATTAATTAGTGATAAAGACAAAATTTAAAACCAATGCCATATTCTTAAGCATATTCTTGCTTTAAAACCTTACTCTGGCAGTATTATAGATAGAAGTGGAATCAACCTGAAAAAGAGAAACACAGTAATTGAGTTGAGAAGTAATTACCCAGTACCTTTCTTGTCTTCCAAGGACATCAACTGCGATATTTTACATCTACTCAATGAATCCTCTATGTTTCTTACCCTATCATTTTTAATCCATTTTCTCTGACATATCTTCTAATCCACTAATTCTCCCTCTAGCTGAATCTACTATTAAATTCATCCATTAAAATTTTTAATTTTACTTTATTTTGAGTCCTAGAATGTTCTTTTATTTTTAAAAATGTTTTCCCATTATCTGCTGAGATTTAAATATTTTCTTATGTATTTGAACATGGTAAAAGTTACTTTAAGGTTGACATCTGATACTCAAGTATCCAGATTGCTTGTGAATCTTTTCCTATTGTCGGTTTTTCTTTATTGCCTTTCATTTTTGTTATTTTGTCTATTCATGTCTTCTGGTTATATTTTATTACTTATAAAAATTACAGTCACAAAATTGGTTGTAGAAATTATGTGAGGCCTAAGATGACATGATCTTTTTCTAGATTATATTGCCTACAGAGCAATGAGGGAACATTGCTCTGTAGGCAATCTAATCTGGAGATTAGATTCAATTCAGTTTTAGTAATAAAGATGACAAAACTGAACTGCTGTCCCTTTCATTTTACATAACTCCTATTGTGCTGTCTTTAGGGCTCCAACAACAACAACAAAAAAAAAAAGCAAGGGATTTCTGTCTCTTCCTGTGACTCACAGACTGCCAAAGTTTCTTCTGTTCTCAAACCTCAGCTGACTTCTTAGGTATATAAATAAATACCTCCAGAAGAAAATCAGTCCCAAACACTAGACTCATTGTCTACACCTCTGTCCTATATAATTCTTTACTGCCTTGTTATCTCTTTAAAAATTTGATTCTAAAAGATGTAATAAAAAAATACACAACATAGAGTTCCAGTCAAGATGATTAAAAAAAGGTAGATAAATGCTGTGCATGCCTCTTCCCATGATTGCATTAAAACTGCAACTAAATTATGAAATAGTCAACCTAAAGAATAATCTAAAGACTAGCTAAACAGAACTCTTATAGCTCAGGATGTAAAGAGGAGACCACATTGAGACTGGTAGGAAAGGCAGAAACATTAAACAGTCTAGTCCCACATTTACATGGGTTGAGAATTGGGGGAAATTTCTTGGCTGCAGGGCCCCCCAAACTAGAAAAGTGAAAGGACTGAGCCCAGGGTTTCAGAGCTGTGGAGAAAGGTCCCTACAAAAACTGACTGTGAAAATCAGTGGGGATTCCACTGTCCAAGTGAAATGGAAAGCAGCTGTAAGGTCCTATGCATAAACTCACTTGCTCACAGTCACTCAGCCTGGGTTCCAGCAGAGGTACAACATCTCAAAAGATGTCAGAGACATACAGAGAAAGGTATACAAAAAAAGATGTAGGGTGAGAGCTGGAGGGACAGCCACCATTGTCCCTTTGTTGAGCCCTCCTCCTGTGCAGCCTGTAATCTGCAGGTGGGTGACAACTTGCTTGTGTTGAGCCATCCCCTCACACAGCAAAATCTGAATCTTCATTGGCTTGGTGAGATCTACTCACTTCACCCCAGGGACTTTATGAGACCTTGCCCCACCCAAATCACAAATGTCCAATGGCAATTTAATTACTAGGCAAGGAGCCCCACCCTGTGTCCTCCGCAGGATGTTTCTTTCTCAGTAATCAACAGGTCTATCCTTGTGCACATCTGTAGTCACTTTTAGTGGTGGGCAACCAGCAGTGACCCCAGCTGCAGTATTTCTTACACAAATTTCAGTCTGTGTGCCCAAAGCAAGCACTTGCTGTCCTTGGCGTGAGTTGAGACTTTTTAAAGTAGCCACTGGCTCACCACTGGCAACAAATCTAAATCTGAACCAACCAAGGGAATACCAATTGCCCAGCCTGAGTGGCTCTTGAGACATTGCCTCATCTAGCTCTAGTTCCATCCCAGGCTCACTTAGCTATTGAGTTTTGCAGGTAGCCAACAGGCAGTCTCAGGCACAGGAGTGCCCTGGGTCTTTTGCTGAGCTGCCCCATGCCCATTAATGATGTCATTCAGCCTTGTTTGCTGTGTGGCCTCTCTTACATGCCTCTAGGTCAAACTCAGGCATCAAACAAACATAGATAACTTTGTAGCTCTGATCAGGTAGCCCTGGGCAGGTCACAGACAGTGGCTGACCTTGGCCTGCATAGGAGACCCTCACAAGGGGGTCCAGAACTAACACACTGAGAGGCTGTTCTTAGACATCAACAGAGCACCACCTGATTGGCCTCACAAGCTGGACGTCCAACAGCGTGGTCTCAATAGGAATACAAGCCCACTGGGGTAAAATCCACTTTGTAGGGTTAGTCCCCACATAGCAGCTCATACTCTTGAGCATGGCCAATCCTCATAGTCAGTCAACCTGAGAATCAGTACTACTCACTGACATGCCAATAACAATCAAGCTCAACTAGAACAAGAGGGCACACACAATTCACATAAGAAATATTCTTGGAGTGCCCCACACAAGTGATCAGTGAGACTGAACCACTGGACCAAACAGGACACCTACTACATAAGTCCACCCAACCAAGACTGAGAGATGTAGCAGATCTACCCAATACATAGAAACAAACACAGATAGGCAGCTAAAATGAGATAATAAAGAAACATTTCCCAAATAAAAGAACAGGATAAAACTCCAGAAGAAAATATAAATAAAATGAAAGTAAGGGGGTCAAATATTTGATAACAGAGGCAATTTAACTTTGGGTGGTGAACATACAATGCAATATACATATAATGTATTATTGAATTGTACACTTGAAACTTACTTGATTTTATTAACCAATGTCACCAGAATAATTTTAATTTTTTTTAAAAAATAAGACAGCAATAAAAATCAAAAGGAAAAATATTTAGAAGCACAAAGTCCAAAACATTGGTTATAAAGATGCTGAATAAACTTAGGGAAAGAATAAATGAGCTCAGGGAGAACTTCAACTAGAAGCTAGTAAGCTTAACAAAGGATATAGAAATAAAAAATAACCACTCAAAAATGAAAAATACAACTGAAATGAAGAGTACAAGAAAAGGAATAAAGAATAGATTAGAAGAAGCAAAGACCTAAATCAGCAATTTTTAAGACAAAGTAGCAGAAAACACTCAATAGGAAAAGCAAAAAGGGAAAAAAAATAGGATAGTCTAAGAAACCTCTGGAACAACATCAAGAATAACAACATTCACATCATAGGAGTACCATAAAGAGAAGAGAGAAAGCAAAAGATTGAGAACCTATTTAAAGAAATAATGACTAAAAACTTTCTTAACCTGGTGAAGAAATAGACATATTACATGCCCAGGATGTGCAGAAAGTTCCGATCAAGATAAACACAAACAGACTCACAAAAAAGACACATTATCATTAAAATGGCAAAGGTTAAAGAGAAAAAAGAATTGTAAAAGCAGCAAGAAAAAGGAGGCTGTTTATAAGGGTACTCCCATTTGGATGTCAGCTGATATCTCAAAAGAAACTGTAGGCCTGAAGGGAATGGCACAAAATATTCAAAGTGATAAAAAGCAAGGACTTGCAACCAAGTCTACTCTACCCAACAAGGCAATCAATTAAAATTGTCAGATAAAGAGCTTCATAGACAGAAATAGGCTAAAAAAATTCACCACCAAGCCAGTATTACAAAAAATGTTGAAGGGGCTTCTTTAAAAAAAGAAGGGGAAGAATGCAAAAAGAACAACAACAATCATAATAATAATAATAATAATAATAATAATAATAATAGAACAACAACTATATACTTATTAATAATCACTTTAATGTAAATAGATTAAATGTTCCAATTAAAAAACATATGGTAGCTAAATGGATAAGAAAAAAATACCCATACATATGCTGTCTACTAGAGACTCACTTCAGATTGAAAGATACATTCAAATAGAAAGTGAAGAAATTAAAATGAGATATCTCATACAAACTGGAATTTAAAAAAGCTGAAGTAACAATACTTATATTAGACAAAATAGCCTTTATAATAAGAGACAAAGAAGGACATTACATAATGAGAACAAATTAATCCAACAAGAAAATATAACCCTAGTAAACATTTATGTTGCCAACATAGGAACTCCTAAATATATAAAGCAAATATTGACCAACATAAAAAAAGATATTGACACTAATACAGACATAATAGGGGACTTTATCACCATAGTAGGAGACAGATCTTCCAGACAGAAAATAAACAAGGAAAGAGTGGCTTTAAATTAGTGGTCCCCAAATTTGTTGACATCAGGAACCAGTGCTCCTAATGAGAATTTGGTGATCTTTGGTAGAGCTGAGGTGGTGATGCTAGTGCTGTGAAACAGCTGCAAATACAGATGAAGCTTTGCTTGCTCACTGGCCACTCACTCCTGCTGAGCAGCCTGGTTTCTAACAGTCCACAGACTGATACCTGTCCATGGCATGAGGATTGAGGACCTCTGCTTTAAATGACACACTAGACGTGGTAGATTTAATTGATAGTTTTAGAACATTCCATCCTAAACCAGCAGAATAACATTTTTCTCAAGAAAACAAAGCACATTTTTTAAAGATAGACCATGTTAGGCCAAAAAACAAGTCTCAATACACTTAAGAAGACTGAAATCATATCAAGCATCATCTCTAACTATAATAGTATGAAACTAAAACTCAATTAAAAAGCTAAAAAAAAAAATACCCAAACACATGGAGACTAAATAACATGCTACTAAATAATATATGGGTTAACAATGAGATCACAGAAGAAATTCAAAAGTACCTTGAGATAAATAAAAGTAAAAACAAAAGACCCAAAATCCATAGGACACAGAGAGTCTTAAAAGAAAAAAATCATAGCAATACAGGTCTACCTCAAGAAACAAGAAAAATTGCAAATAAACAATGTAACATTATACCTAAAGGAAGTAGAAAAAGAAAAGCAATAAGGTTCAAAATGAGTAAAATAAAGGGAATAATAAAAATCAAAGAAAAAATAATAAAATAAAGTCCAAAAAAGCAATAAAAGTATTGTAATGGTTATGTGTAGATACAGATGGGTGATAGAGTAATCAGGGAATCACTTTATAAACTATATAAATGTCTAACTAATGTACTGTATACCTGAAACCAATATAAAATAAAAACAAATTTAAAAAATCAATAAAAAGATCAATGAAACCAGTTGTTTTTTTTAAATAAATAAATAAAATTGATTTAACTTTTAACCAGACTCATCAAAAAAAAAAAGACCCAAGTAAATAAAATTAGAAATTAAAGAGAAGTGATAACTGACTTGACAAAAATACAAAGGAATATAAAATACTATAAACAATTATACTCCAACAAATTGGACAATCTGGAAGAAATGGATACATTCCTCGAAACATATAATCTTCCAAGACTGAATCAAAAAGAAACAAGAAATCTGAGCCAACTGACTACTACTAATAAAATTGAATCAGTAATCAAAAACTCCAAACAAAAGTACTGAACTTGGTGGCTTCATAAGTGAATTTTACCAAATATTCAAAGAAGAATTAACACCTTTCTCTCTCAAACTATTCCAAAAAATTTAAGAGGAGGGAAGCCTGCAAACTCATTCTTGAGGCCACCATTACACTGATTCCAAAACCAAAGACATAAAACACATGCGCGCGCACACACACACACACACACACACACACACACACACACACACACACATACCAATATCCCTGATTAACATAGATGTAAAAATTCTCAACAAAATATTAGCAAACCAAATTCAGAAAAATATTTTTTAAAATGTCTTGATCAAGTGAAATTTATTTCAGGTCGCAAGGCAGTTTCAATAGCTGCAAATCAATTAATGGAATAAACCACATTAACAAATTGAAAGATAAAAATCATATAATCATATAAATAGATGCAAAAAAAGCATTTGGCAAAATTCAGTATCAACTTATGATAAAAACTCTCAGTAAACTGGGAATAGAGGGAATATACCTGAACATAATAAAAGCCAGACATGACAAACATACAGCTAACAATTATAGACAATGGAGAAAACCCAGAAGTGTTTTCCTTAAGATCAGGAACACAATAAGAATGTCTACTTTGTACACTTTTATTTAACATTATATTGGAAGTCCAAGCCACAGCAATCAAACAAGAAAAAAAAAACAAAATTCATCCAAATTGGAATAAAAAGAAGTAAATTGTCATTATGCAGATGACATGATACTATATAGAGAGAACCCTAAAAATTCCACACAAAAAAACTGTTAGAACTGATAAATGAATTAAGTAAAGTAGCAGAATACATAATTAATTTCAGAAATTGATCAAAATTTTATACACCTGTGAACTACCAAAAAGAGAAATTAAGAAAACAACTCATTTACAATTGCATCCTAAAGATATACCTAGTAATAAATTTAACCGAGGTAAAAGATCTGTACTAGGAAAATTATAAGTCATTGAAAATGATACAAAGAGTAGAAGTGTACACCAGGCTCATGGATTAAAAAAAAAAAAAAAAAACATTGTTAAAATGACCATATTACTCAAAGCAATCTATAGATCTATTGGGAGCCATTCTTGATGAATCCCCCGCAGACAGGGTTGGAGTTACCTGCAAGCTAGAAGTTTGCAGAGCAGGTGGCCTCGTTAATGAATAGCTTGTTACTGAAGGAGGAAATTTGGCTTAATGGAAAGAGTTGAATGTTCCTTGCCCCAGGGAATAAGAGAGGAAAACAGGAACAAGGATGTTTTGCAAGAATTTACCTGAAGTTCAGTGATCATTTGCATATGTGTGGGTGTTGCTTCTCCAAGGCTATATATATGCTGTGTTAAATAAACTCGGGGTGCAGTATTCACTGTTCGCCCTCCCGACTCTATCTTCTGTCTCTCTCTCTCTTTTCTCAATCCTCACTCCCCTCCTTGGGAACTGTTCGCTCTTAGCCGGCGGGCTCAGGCATAGATCCAGTGCAATCTATCAAAATATCAATGGCATTTTTTACAGGACTAGAACAAATAATCCTAAAATTTATATTAAACCAAAAAATACTCCAAATAGGCATAATAATCTTAAAAAAGAAGAGCAGAATTAAAGATATCATACTACCTGATATCAAACTATACCACAAGACTTTGGTAATTAACACAGCATGAACTGGTATGAAAACAGACATATAGATCAATGTAATAGAATAGAGTGTAACAGAATATAGAGTACTGAAATAAACCCACACCCATATGGCCATTTTTTTCTATGGCAAAGGAGGCAAGAATATACAATGGGATAAAGACAGTCTATTAAATAAATGATGTTGAGTAAATCAGACAGATACATGCAAAAAATAAATAAGATAAAACTGGACCACCTTCTTACACTAGACATAAGAATAAATTCAAAATGGATTAAAGACTTAAATGTAAGACCCTAAACCATAAAACTCTTAGAAAAAAAAATAGGCAGTAAACTCTCTGACATTACTATTAGTAACATTTTTTTTTCTAATATATGTCCTCAGGAAAGGGAAACAAAAGAAAAAAATTAACAAATGGGACTACATCCAACTAAAAAGTTTTTGCACAGCAAAGGAAACTATCAGCAAAATGAAAAGACAGCCTACTGAATGAGAGAAGATATTCACCAATGATGAATCTGTTAAGTAGTTAATATCCAAAAACATATAAAGAACTAATACAAATCAACTACAGAAAAAGCAATCCAATTAAAAAATGGGCAGAGGACCTGAATAGACATTTCTCCAAAAAGGACATACTGATGGCCAACAGACATATAAAAAGATAGTGAATATCACTAATCATCAGAGAAATGCTAGTTAAAACCACAGTGAGCCATCATCTAGCACCTGCCAGGATGGTTATCAACAATAAATCAAAAAACAAAGTGTTGGCAAGGATGTGGAGAAAAGAAAACCCTCATGTATTGTTGGTGAGATGCAAATTGGTCTAGCCACTATAAAAAATAGTTTAAAATTTCCTCAAAAAATTAAAAATGGAACCAGCTTTTGACCCAGCAATTCCTCTTCTGAGTATTTATCTGAAGAAATTCATAACATGAATTAAAAAAGATGTATGTCATCTTGTGTTCACTGCTGAGTTATTTACAATAGTAGAGATAGTAAAGCAACCTGTGTCTACCAATAGACAATTGAAAAATAAGTGGTACATATATACAATGGAATATTACTCAACCATAAAAAAAATGAAACCCTACCATTTGCAACAGCATAGAGAGACCTAGAGGGTATTATGCTATGTGAAATAAGTCAGAGAAAGACAAATACCATATGATTTCACTTATATGTGGAATCTAAGGAACAAAATAAATGAACAACAACAAAAAAAAACAAAAACAAAAAAACAGACTCACAGATACAGAGAACAAACAGTGATTGCCAGATGGGAGGAGGTGTTGAGAGACTGGGTGAAGAAGGTAAAGGGATTAAGAAGTACACATTGATAGTTACAAAATAGTCATGGAAATGTGAAGTACAGCATAAGGAATATAATCAATAATATTTTAATAACTATGTATAGTGCCAAGTGGATACTAGACTAATCATGGGAATCACTTTGTGTATTATATAAATGTCTAGCTACTGTACTGTACACCTGAAAGTAGTATACAATAACATTGAATGTCAACTGTAATTGAAAAAATAAAAATAGATAAATAAGACAAATTAAATATTAAATAATAATATGATATAATATATTAAATAATATAAAAAATTACTGAGGTAGAGAGAAAAAATACTTTGGGTTAATAAGAAAAGGTCTTTGTTGGACTGGCATTCAAATTGAGATAAGAATGATGATAAGTAAGTAACCACTTGATGGTCTAAAGGAAGAACATTCTAAAAGGAGATGAGAATGATCTTGTCACATGTAGGACACAGAAGGAAGACCAGGAAGCTCTAAAATGTAGAATCACAGGCATTGAAGGGAAGCAGCATTTTAGGACAAGGACAAGAACAAGGAAATTAGAAATTGAAGTTCATTTATTCTGGGGGGAACCCCTGAAAGATATTAAACTAGAGATTTAAGCTTTATAAAGATTACTTGGGCTGTAATGTGAGAGTTGGACTGGGAACAGGTAAAAGTAGAGCCAGCAGATCAGAGGAGAGGATGCTTCAGAAGTCTACTGAGTCATTATGTGGTTTGGACAAGAAAGCAGCAGTTGAGATGGTGATAAGTGGTAGAAACCAGGATATGTTTCATCTCTGTTTTGAAATTTCTGCTTGTTCTCTAGATCTGTGTACATGGGTATAAATTTGCAGTATTTTTCTGGCTCAGACCTGCTCAATAAAACAAGTTGACTTCTGTCTATATAAAGCTTGTCAGGAACAATGCTCTTAATATAAGTAAATAGACAAATAATAAAGCTAACACAAATGAGACCAGCCACTGTTCTATGTGCTTCACATGTATCAACTCACTCGATCTTAATTGCTCTACAAAGAAGATATTCATATCATTAACTCCACTTTAAAGATGAGGAAACAGGAGCAAGGACTGAATAATTTGCCCAAGGTCACACAGCTGGTAAATAGGCATTTGCCTGTTTTCACTCTTTTGCTTCATAATATTTATTTCTTTTTTTTTGTAAACAGCATCCTACTTTTCCTCTGAGAAATCCCTCCAAACCGACTCTTAAACTATGCAGTTCCTATAGTGCTGATTTTACTCAGAGCTCCAAAGGAAGCCATATGACTCAAACCTAGCCAATCAACATCACCTTTCTATAGATAAAGGTAATGAATGGTTCAAGCATAAGCCAATCAGAAAGAACAAAATTGCTGATTGTGGAGTGGGAAGTCTGGAGTCCTTGTTGCTACCATGAGGTGAGAAATGTCTAAGTATGATGTCAGCATAGAGACAGTAAAATTGAATGTCAGAAAATTGGATTTTAGGTACAGAATTTGAGCACATGGGGGATAGGCCAATTTGAGTTAGTTTTTCTGGCATTTGCAACTGAAAACAACTTAAACAGAAGCAATCATCATTTAAGGAGTCCCCTACACAATATAGGGACCCTGCAAATAAGAAAATCTGCAATTTCAAGAAATGTTTATGCTTCTTCAGAGAAGACTCTTGCTGTACATAAAATGTTGTTTTCTCTCCCATTAATGAGATAAGTGGAACGACAAGTAATTTGAATTCTCCACAGCTCTACACTAAGATTTTCGCACTTCAGAGTTCTAAAAGAAAATACTTTAATTCCACATAAAATTCCCAGCAAAAGTATCCCCTGAAGAGTGAGGGGGTGCCAGCCCTACATCAAGCCCCCCAGCCCAGAGTACCAATGCCAGGAAAAGAAGACCCCACAACATCTATCTGTGAAAATCTACAGGGATTCTGTCCATCCAGTTGAGACGGAATGCAGCTAGAATTCTAGAAAACCTCTTAAAGAGTCCTCAAACAGACTCACTGCTCACAGGCATTCACCCTGGGCACTGGTGGTGGGACAGGGGCTTAGGAATTGCCAAGACACACAGGAAAAAACTAAGCTGTGTGGTTTTAGAGTAAGAGCTGGAGGGAAAGTCACCATTGTCACTGAGTTGAGCTCTCCTCCCACACAGCCAGCAGGTGAGCATTATCTTTCCTGTATTAAGCCCTGTCCCCACTTGACCAAATCTGAATATGCATTAGCCTGGTGAGATCCACTCCTTCTACCCTGATGACTCCCCGGCACCCAACCCACCCAATTCACATATCATCAGAGGCTCTTTATGTGGTGGGCAGCCGACCTTGGCCCATACCACAGTCTTTCTTAAAAAACTGCCAAAGGTTCTCAGGCCCCAGATGGGCAGCAGCTATTCTCAGTGTGTCCTGTTCCTTTTGCTGAGAGGCCCCAGGCTCAGCATCAGTGCCAAATCTGCATCTTCATTAACCTGGTATAACACTTGCCCCACCCTAGTGATTTTCTGAGACCCCACCTCAATCAACTCACTTACTACCCAAGACTCTTTTAGCAGCTGGTGACAGTAGGCCTTGTGGTACCTGTGCCTTTTCCTGAACTGCCACAGACATGGCACTGGTGGCTATCAGCCTCTGTTCACAGTGTGTCCTCTCCCATGCAAATTCAGGTCCAGCATAATCAGCTACCAGCTATGGAACACTTTGAAGCTCCTACCAGGTAGCCAGGTAGCTCCTGGCTAGTCACAGGCAACAACTGACTTTGGCCTGCATCAGAGCCCTTTTCAAGAGGCTCCCAAACCACTACTCCCAGTGGTCATCTTTAGACAACCACAGAGCACCACACAATTAGCCCTACAAGGCACACAAAGTGTGGTATTAACAGGAACCATAACTTTCTGGGACAAATCACATAGGGTCAGCCCTCTATACATATGCTGTGGTGATGGCCAGTTCTCATGGACAGTCAGCCTGAGAGTCAATCCAAAACCTAATGAGCAAATAGCAATTGGCTTCATACCATACCAGAGAACCACCCAACCACCTCAACAAGTGACACATCCAAAGGGCAGACTAAGAATCACTATAGCCCTGCTAAAACAAGTCCTGCTCAATAGGGGCAGCCTCTGCACAACAGCTCCTCCACTGTAGTCATAGCCAGGTCTTAGAAGCAATCAGCCTGAGAGTCCATCCTTCCCATTGATGTGCCAATAACAATCAAGGTTCAACTACAACAGGAGGGCACACACTACCAACACAAGGGACACACTTGAAGTACCCAGCTAAGGTGAACAGAAAGATTACACCACTAGGCCCCACAGGACACCTACTATATAAGACCACTCTACCTAAAACATAGAAATAAATAAAGGACGGCAACTAAAATGAGGAGATTAAAAAAAAAAAATGTCTCAAATGAAAGAGCAGAACAAAGCTCCAAAGGAAAACAACTAAAATGGAGACAAGCAATTAACCAGAGGCAGGGTTCAAAAATGTTTATAAGAATGTACAATGATCTCAGTGAGAACTTCAAAAAAGAGTAAGGAAACATAAAAATGTACATAGAAAATATTTTAAAAAACCAGTCAGAAATGAAAAATACAATAAATAAAATAAAGAATACATTAGAGGGAATCAACAGTAGATTAGATAAAGCAGAATATCAAATCAGCAATTTGGAATATAAGATAGCAGAAAACACCCAAACAGAACAACAAAAAGAAAATAATTTTAAAAAAGAGGATAGTTTAAGGATCCTCTGGAACAACATTAGGCATAACAATATTTGAATCATGGGTTTCAGAGAGAAGAGAGAGCAAAGAATTGAAAACCTATATGAAGAAATAATGACAGAAAACTTTCCTAACATTGTGAAGAAATAGACATACAAGCCCAAGATACACAAAGTCCTAAATAAGATAAACCCAAAAAGGCTCACACTAAGTCATAACAATTAAAATGCCAAAGTTAAATACAAAGAAAGAATCTTAAAAGCAGCAAGAGAAAAGCAATTGGTTACCTACAAGAGCTCTCCCATAAGGCTATCAGCTGATTTCTTAATGGAAACTTTATAGGCCAGAAGGGATTGGCACAAAATATTCAAAATATTCAAAGTGATGAAAAGCAAGGACTAACACTCAAGATTACTCTACCCAGCAAAGCTATCATTTAGGATCGAAGGACAGATAAAGAGCTTTCCAGACAAGAAAAAGCTAAAGGAGTTTATCACCATCAAAAAACTATTACAAGAAATGTTAAAATGACTTTAGAAGAAAAAATTGAACATATGACAAATAAAATGACAACTATATATTTATCAACTATTACTTTAAATGCAAATGGTTACATGCTCCAATAAAAAAAGAGTTTTCTAAACAGATAAGAAAAGAGGGCATTTGCATATGCTGCCTACAAAAGACTCTATTAATATAAAAAAAATACAGTAAAGACATTTTATGAAGATGGAAATAATAATTTTTAAAAAGCTAGGGTAGCAATACTTATACCAAACAAAATATACTTTGAAACAAAAAGGACCCAGTAATCACACTTTTAGGTCTTTATTTAAAAACTCCAAAAACACTATTTTGAAGATACATGGGCTTCCATATATTTATTTCAGTAGTATTGACAATAACCAAGATATGGAAGCAATCTAATTATCCGTTTATATACGAACTGGAAAAGAAGTGGTACATATATACAATGAAACATTACTAAGCCATAAAAATAAAATGATTGAAATCTTTCCATCTGCAACAATATAGATGGACCTAGAGGATATTATGTGAGTGAAATAAGTAAGAGTAAGAAAAAGATTATAAGATTTCACTTTATGTGGAATCTAAACAAACAAACAAACAAAAAGAAAATCAACAAAACAGAAAAAGTTATAGAAACAGAGAATATTTTGATAGTGGCCAGATGGGAGAAACATTGGGAGATGGGTAAAGGGAGAAAAGAATTAAGAGGTACAAACTGGCAGTTACAAAACAGTCATGGTTATACAAAGTATAGAATAGCAAATATAGTCAATAATATTATAATAACCATTTATGGTGTCAGATGGGTACTAAATTTATTAGGGTGATCACATTGTAAGTAATATAAATATCTAATTGCTATGTTATACATCTGAGACTAATATAATATTGTATATCAACTGTAATTTTAAAACATTTTATTATTTTAAAATAATAATAATAATGTAAAGTTTCTCAGACAGGAAAAAGATAAAGGAGTTCATTACCCACAAAATAGTCTTATAAGAATGTTTAAAGGGGCTTTTTGAAGAATAAGAAAAACGTACCATATGATTTCACTTACATGCGGACTTTAAAAACAAAAAAAAACAAACTAATCAATAAACAAACTCACAAATATAGAGGACAATCTGGTGACGGCCAGAGAAGTGGAGTTGAGGGTGCTGGGAGAATGGAGTGAAGGATTAAAGAAGTACAAATTAGTAGTTGATAGATGGTCACAGGGATGGGGAGCATGGCATAGGGAATGCAATCAGAAGTAATATAATGGCTAAGTGGAGAGCCAGAAGAGAGAATGAGCAATTAAGGGGATTGTTTTATAAACTATATAAACGTCTAACCAATGTACTATATTCTTGAAACTAATAATAAAATAATTTTTTTAAAAATAATAAAAAACAAAAAAAAATAAGGACAATAAGATGTCGATAACTTTGTTTCTAACAATAGTCACTTTAAATGTAAATAATTACTCCATCAAAAGACATATGATAGTTAAATAGATAAGAAAATAAGCTCTATAGATATGCTGTCTATACAAAATCCACTTCATATCAAAAGACAGACACAAATTGAAAGTAAAGAATGAAAAAATATATTTCATGCAAATACAAATTTTTAAAATGCTGGGTTAGCTATACTTTTATTCAACAAAATACATTTAAAATAAAGGTTATAATAAGAACAATGAAGGATATCATATAATGATGAAGGGATCAATCAAACAAGAGGATATAACCCTTGTAAACATTTATGCACCCAATAAAGAGCACTTAAATATATAAAACAATTATCTTTAAACATAAAAGGAGAGATTGACAGCAATACAGTCCTAGTAGGAAACTTTAACACTCCATTGACATCAAAGAATAGATCTTCAGATAGAAAATCAACAAAGACACACTGGCCTTGAATGACACATTAGATCAGATGTATTTAATTTACAATTGGGAATAAATTTAACCAAGAATATAAAATAATACGTGGGAATAAATTTAACCAAGAATACAAAAAAACCTCTAATCGAACAATTAAAAGACACTAAAAAAAGAAATTGAAGAAGTTAAAAACAAATGGAAGGATATACTGTATTCATGGATAGGAAGAATTAACATTGTTAAAATGTCCATACTACCAAAAGCAATCTGTAGATTCATGTAATCCCTATCCAAATACCAATGACATTATTGACAGAACAAGCACACATAATCTTAAAATTTATCTGAAACTACATAAGACCCCAAATAGCTACAGCAATCTTGAGACAGAACAAAGTTGGAGGTATTATGCTATTTGATACCAAATAAGGCTATAGTTATCAAAACAGCATGGTTCTGGTCTAAGAACAGACACATAGATCAATGGAACAGAATAAAAAAATCCCAAAATAAGTTCATGCTTATATAGCCAATTAATCTATGGCAAAGGTGGCAATAATATACAATGCCACAAAGACAATCTCTTCAATAAATAGTATTTGCAAAACTGGAGAAATACATGCAAAAAAAAATGAAACTAGACTACCTTCTCACTTCATATACAAAAATAAACTCAAAATATAATTAAATACTTAAACAGAAGACCCCAAACCATAAAACTCCTAGAAGAAAATATAGGCAGTAAATTTCCAAAATTGCTATACTTTTGCCACTGACATAAAATAATATTAAATGTCAACTGTAACTGAAAAATAAAAAAAGAGAAACCCTGACAAGTAGAATTTGAATAACAATGCTATTGCCCTAAGTTATATGGATTTGACAGTGTAACAATTTGAGGCATATACTTAAAGCAATACATTATTTAAATAAAGGCCTGAAGTGAATGACAAAGTATTGAATATTTTCAGCAAGTTTAAAAATTATTGTTAAGCATCTATAGTACACAGCTAACTATATTTGTAGACTTTACCATAGTTTCTAGGGAAGTTGTAGAGAAAGTTAATGAAGTCCAATGTGAGAACTAATGCTTTATAAACTGTTAGTTATTTTATTTTGTTCGCATTCCCTAATAGTATTTAGATTCAGTTTCTGTATTTGAGGAATATAAAAATTATGAAAAATCTTATATAATCATCATGGTTTTCAAAATGTTAAAATATTATTCTGTTATCTTACCTTATTAAACTTTAATTTGGATTTGTGTATATAAAATCTAAACAACAAAATTAATACTTTGTTAATATTTTTTTTCAATTTGATAATATTTTCAATATAACCACATTTTGTGTTTGGAATTGCCATAAATTTTCAAAATAACTAACAAAAAAAGATTTATTTTTTCATTAAAAAGGTAGAAGAGAGGCTTTTTTTTTTTTTCCTGTTTATGTTTTCTTGTTCAGCTTGTAACAGACAGGCAAAGCATACTGGAGACCCCAAGGTTTATGAGAGGAGAGTTATGGCACAAAGAGAAGTTAGAGTTTCAGAGACTTATGTAGTTGAGCAGTGAAATCTATGCAAGTTCTATGTAGAAAGGGACTGAGCCCTAAAATGTGTAGGGCATAAAAGCAGCAACTTTGAGCATCCAGTGAAATCTTACACAAAAGGAAAGGAGGCCTGAAGAGGCCAAGAGTGATGCAATAAGGAGCATGAAAAGGACATGGCCTGATTTCCAACCAAAGACCTGACATCTATGTGATGTCAGACCAGCTCATCTGGAACTGAAATACTGTATGGATATTACTGCCCTAATTAAAAACATAATGAACTATCACCTCACAATGTGAGATACTACTCTCACATTGCCTTGACACTAACCCTCTAACTGAACTCCCAGCTCAGACTGTCTGCTCATGCTTCCAAACACCCCATCCTTCACTGCCATGAACTTCCAGCCTTGCTCTCCTTTAATCCACTCCTTGCCCAGGAAAGTATAAATTTTTTGTTACTCCTCTGCATAAACATGTGTCAATGACTTTTCATTGCAAGTAGCATGTAGTGGGTTGAATGGAAGCCTGCCAAAAGACATGTCCACAGGGAACCTGTGAATGTGAACTTATATGGAAGGAAGATCTTTGCAAATGTGACTGAATTAAAGATCTCAAGATGGTATCATCCTAGATTATTCAAATGGACCACAGATCCAATTACAAATGTCCTTTAATAGAGAAACACAGAAGAGGAGAAACAAATATATGAAGACAGAGGTAGAGACTGAAGTGATGTGTGTACAAACCAAGTGATACCAAGAATAACTGAGAGGCATGGAACAGATTTCTCCTCAGACACTTCAGAAGAAACCAATACTACTAGGATCTGTATTTCAGACTGCTGACCTCCAGAACTATGAGAGAATAGATTTTTGTTATTTTAAGCTATCCAATTTGTGGTCATTTGTTGACATCTCTGGAGAATTAATACATGGATTACCAAATTTCCCTAACATGGTTAAGAGACCCTATAAAATTGGGCTCCTACTCAACATTCAAATGAAATATTTTACTACTCTTATCCAGTGATCTCTTCTTACACTCACTCTTCTCTCCTTTTTTTTTTTCAGGGCCTTTGCCTATGCTACTGTATGTTTTTCATCCCAAAATCATCTCATAGATGTCCCCTTCTTGTCATGTGTCTCTCTGCTTAAATACAACTTTCCAAGACACCTTCCTGCATTATTCTAACCAAAATACTTCTCACCACCCTTCCCGCATCAGATTATATTAACACTTCTTTCCTACATAAAACTCATAATGAAAGATTAATGTTTTGTTCATTAACTTACTAAATTGTGAGCTTAATGACAGTAGAAATTTTGTCCAGTTATTTATTCAAAAATTAATTGAGCATCTGCTATTTACCAGGCAAAATACCAAACAAAAATAATCTCTGCTCATATTAACCAAGGCTGTCTCTTCATATCTAAAGTACCCTCTGCAATTTATAGGTCATTCATTAGATGTTAATTGAATGATAATTAAATGATAAATGAAAATACTAAGTCCTCATTACTAATTCTCTCTCCTTGACTAGAAAACGCTTGGTTCTTTCTGTCTAGTAAGAATTTAATAAGCCTAGCTAATTTTGAGAGATTTTCAAACTTGCCATTTACAAGATCTTTTCCTTACAAAGACATTGGAATTCCTTCATCATTCTTGTCTCATCTCCAGGTTTTTGTAATTTCTACTAGTGTGATTGAAAGTAAGATTTTTACTTCAAACATGTGCTAGAAAACCAAACAAGATGGTAAGCCATACTTTACTGTCAAGGCTTTGCTAAAGATGACAGACCCAGGGAAGTTGGCTCAATTAACCACTGCCATGTCTAAAGGTCATCCTCTGGAACTGTTTAACTGTGGTTATTAAAACGTTGGAGCAGCTGCTTTGTAGAAGTAATTTGGAGCCCAGGAGAAACCAGAGGCAGCATCAACATACCAGGTCATCTGAAAAAAGACCATCTGGGCTTCACATACACCTGATAACAGCTTGGGATTTCCAGAATAGTTAACCTAGCTTAGAGGTCATGACCTAACTAAAAGTAGGTCTCCTCTCATGCCAAAGTGACACTGTAAAGCGGCTCTTTGCCACCCCATCACCTGCTCATCGCTTCATGTCCTCCTCATTTTTCATCCTTTACGCAGGCTTCCAAAAACTTTATTACTCAATTCTTTTATTAATAAACTAACATATGTTTACTTAGCAACTGTTATATGCAAAGTAATGGCAAGGGTGCTTTCATATTTCCAACCCCTCCAATCCACTCCACCTCAGCCCCACCTCAGGCCTGAATCTCAAAGATACAGCTGCACTTTAATGGTATGGCTAACTCATCATGGGCACAGTTTCTTGCTGAGCCTAGATACTGGCTCAAAATTTTTCTCAACCTAACTGTCCAGGCAGTCACTGCTCATGGCTCAGATGTAGCACTAAGATGAAATATTTTTGTTATCCCTAAATTCTTGTTTAATCTCCTCTTTTGACCAATTAGTTTTGATGACTTTCTAAAGATATATAGCTGGTTTGTGGTAGACTTGAAATCCAGGTACCCGGTCTTCTTGTCAGAGTTTTTTATGGTGCTCAATATAAACAAGTTAAATAGCATTTCAAAGCTACTAGATATATCAGCCAAAACAAACAAATAAAAAAACAAACTTTATATATGTTGTAAATATTAGAATATAATGTTATGTTGCCTGTATAATAGACATATATAATTATAGTTACCACTTATTTTGTAGAGCATCTTATATAATCTTTATAGTATCTCTAAAAGATAGATAATATCTTCCTTATTTTATAAATGAGGAAACCGAAATTCAGAGAGATTAAGTAACTTCCCTAAAAGCTGCTAAATAATAGTGGTGGAGCTAGATTTGGACTCAAGGAGATTTACTTATTCTCAATATGACTTATTTTCAGTACATACTGTCACCATCATTAGGAAATAATTCTCCATGGATCTCTTGAATTTCTGCACATCTGGTGAGCAGAAACACTGACTACCTCTTGTCTTAGCCTATCTTTTCAAGGACATTTGTAGAGGGAACAGCATTAAAAGGGTAGAGCTAGTGTCTCCCTCCAGAGAAAAGGGAAAAAAAATTGTTTGCTGTCCAGCATAATAAAGATAATATCTCCTTCTGGGGAAAAGTTTGGACAAGTTTGCTTCCAACCTATTAGAAAAAATTGGAATCTCCTAACTTCAAGGTCACCCAATATAACCCAAACCTACTGCAACAAGTTGCCTACGTGAGACCTGGGTGACAAAGAAGAACCAATGCAAACACAAAGCTCATGCTACTTGCTGTAACATGAGTAACAAAGTTCTTTATCTCTCACTCAAGAATCGCATGCACCTTGAAAGTTTACAAGTAGTGCAAAATCTCAGACTCTTCACTATTAACAACCATGATTTAAGATGTATGAAAAATCACATAGGTTGGGTTGCTCCTGGCTGCCTACTCTACTGAGATCCCAAATTGTTGGTTCATCCTAATTTGAATTTAGGTTAGTGTTGGGAGCCATTCTTGATGAAGGCCCTGCAGACAGGGTTGGAGTTGCCTGCAAGCTAGAAGTTTGCAGAGCAGGTGGGCTCCTTTACTGAAGGAGGAAGTTTGGCTTAATGTTGAATGTTTCTTGCCCCAGGGAATAAGAGACACAGGAACAAGGATGTTTTGCGAGAATTTACCTGAAGGTCAGCGATCATTTGCATATGTGTGGTTGTTGCTTCTCCAAGGCTATATATATATGCTTTGATAAATAAACTCAGGGTGCAGTATTCACTGTTCGCCCTCCCGACTCTATCTTCTGTCTCTCTCTCTCTTTTCTCAATGCCCACTCCCCTTCTCGGGAACTGTTTGCTCTTAGCCGGCGGGCACCAGCAGGTTAGTCATTCAGGATCCCAAGCCCCCAATGGATGAATAAATATGCTAGTCTAAAATAATATCAGTGATTATTGTACTTATCTCTTGTACATAAAAATGAAATTTTCAAAGTGTCTTATCTTTATATATTGGAAAAGTGGATGTTTCAGATAACATGGGAAGCCAGAAACAAGAGGCAATATCAGCAAGAGAGGCTTCTATTTTTGTGAATTAAACCAGAACAAATTTTGACTGCACTATTCCTTCGCACCTGGCCAGCTGTACCTACCCTTTCAAGAATTTCTGTTTTTTTTTATCCAGGCCTCTCAGGCTAGCTTCATCATCTTTCCTTCCCTTAGAATAAATTCTCAACTTTTCTTTGACTGTGGAGAGCTATTCATGACTGCTTATTGTCAGAATGAAAATCTGAATATTCTCTTCTGATCTTTTCCTTCTCAGGTCACTGAGAAGTCATTGGATCAAATCATAACAAAAGAGAGAATTTCATTAACTGAAAATGTTCAATGAGAATGATTTACAGGATAAGATGATGAAAAAAGTTAGAACCACACTTCACGGAATGTGTACCTTTCTCCATGAAGTAGGAGATTACACCTGAGGCTCATGGTAATGTGTGGTCTGATTTGGTCAGTGGGTACAGCCAGAAATTCCATTATTTTCCTCCAGCAGGGAGATAGCAATGAAGGGGAGAAAAGAACAAAGGCAATAATAACTTTGATAGAAAGGAAACCAAATGGATAAGAGTGTGGAAAAGATTTTTAATTATTATCATGAGTGTAAAATTGGAGAAGAGAGTCTGATATCTAGAAAATATTTTCAAGGAACTCTGTACAACATGTTTGTGTAAAATCCCTGTGGTATCCCCTTTGAGAAAATTAGCAACGGTCTATATTAACCTTCAAATTTTCTAGTCTGCTTTGTGTTTTTGATTAATGTGACTGCTCAGAGACTGGCCCCAGAGGGCCCCAGCTTATATCTTATAGTGGATTCGAAATTTATAGCAGTTTCTTACTCCTTCCTAGTTAGGGCTCATTTAAAGTCATGGTTCTTAGGCTACTTTACTTTTCCTACAATTTTTCTTCAACTAGCAAGCAGAATGGGCATCAGAGAATGAAGATTAGAAAAAAAAATGATTTTCTATAATAAGAAAAAATATAAGTACAGGAAAGAGGAGGAAAATAACTGAAAGACTAGAAAATGGAAGCACCTGAGGGTTCTCACAAACTTATAAGGTAGGAATGTGAGTGTCACTATGTGAATGAAACTGAAGCAAAGTTTAAGACTCTTATTCAAATGTGCAAGAGTAGACTAGCTGCTATAACAACATCAAAATTTCTTCTGCCTAATCCATCAAAACTTTATTTTTATGTCATGTGATATTCCAACGCAGATTGGACATGAATTAGTGTAGAGGTGGTCATTGGTCAGAATTCAATCACATGACCATGCATACATACAGGGGAGGCTGGGAATTACAATCTGGCTATGTGTCCAAGAAGAAAAAATAGATATTGAGGAACCCTAATGAGCTCTGCCCCCAAGGTAAAATAATTAGTAATAGCAGTGGTAGCTTTTTGATCTAAGTCTAATTGACTCCAAAACTAATACATTCAGCTAAAGTGCTCTATCATTTCCTCTTCTGAACTATTATTTACCTTTTAATTAGAACGAATTTAGATAAACAGCTAATCTACTTTTTTCTTCTAACTCTTCTTTAGGGCCGTTATTACAGATCTCTTCCCTCCCCCATTTAAAAACTCAATTTCAGAACTTTAGATTTTTATATTCATAACATAAATCTTATCAAAATTTTGTTTCCCACTCACCTTTCCTTTAGGCACTGAATAAAGGGAAAACAGGGGAAATAAATTTCACACCCTTATATGTTTCTGCAATGTAGCAATGAAGAGGGGAGCTCAGCTAGAACAAACCCCATCTCTGAAAGAGGACCAGATAAAAAAAAGGAGGAAAACCAAGAAAGTGGTCTTCAGAAGATTTTCCGAAATCTTATGCCCAATGACTTACCCAGAAACATTGTTTGATTGCTCAAGTGACTTATGTCAAAAATTATACTAAAAACTTTCCATTTTTAAATTCAAATTCTTTTCCTTTACTACATCTGAAAGCCACATGTGATTTTCAATTAGCCAGCACATACAGACTGGCAGAAAACATCCCTCAGGAAACACTTGATATGCCATCAGGTTTCAACACTCTTCTTCTCCTCTCTGGAGCAAGCCTATAATTCTGCGTTTGTGTAAATACATATGCATGGCATATTTACTCACATGCTGCTGGGTAGAGCAAATGATTCTGCATTCTTTTCTGGTTATGCAATCATGAAGTGACTGCATCTTCCCTACATAGTGTTCTTGCCCACCATAGGGAGTCCATGTGTTCACCAAATAACCGGCAGTCTAAAGCTAGACTCTGCCTTGCAAGAACCATGAACCTTTCTTGGCCACCCAGTCCCAACCCCAAGAGAGCTGGGGTAGATGCTTATTTTTCCATGCTTCTTCCTCAGTGTTCTTACATTTGGATACATAGCTTTTGATGTTTATTGTACTGTAAATGATTGTTTACATCTGTTCTCAAGTCTATAGGCAATCCATCTATATTAGAGCCTAGCATAGACCATTACATATAATAATTTTGTAAAATGGTCTTGATAAATGAGTAAATTAATTAAGAAAAATCAGAATCCCAAATAGCCACTTGCTTTAACAATTCAGAGGCCTAAAAAATTGATATATAATTATCACTTAGTGTTCTGGTTCCATCTAAAACCTTAAGCATTTTATAAACCTATGTAGTTACTAAAATACTTCTCAGCTTTCAGTATAATTAGAAATTTAAATGTAATTATTTGAACTGGAGCTGACTTTTCTGAGTGTATATGATGTTCCACATAAACATTTTCCCTCTTTGTTGCATGTATTAATTTATTTAATTTTAACAACAACCCTATAAAGTAGGTGCTATCAGTTTCTCTACTTACAGACAAGGAAACTGAGTTACAAAGAGGTTAAATAACTTTCCTACAGACCCATAGATCTCAAATGTTAGAGCCAAAGCTCACTCAGGAAGACTGACCCCAGAGCTTAAGTTCTTAATCACTATGCTAAACTCACTTATTTAACAGCAATTTATTGATATCTAATAGTATTCTCAATTAAAATAAATTAATTTCAAATAATATTAAGTGCTCTTGCCACGGTCCAGCTGCGACAGGATCCAGGGGGCCCCGAAGGTGTGCAAGGCATCATTGAGGGATACAGTCGACTACACAGCTCAGAGGTGGTGTGACACTGTTTTGTTTTATTGTGATTTGAGTACAACTTTTATACTTTCTATTTTGACATTTGATTATACTTTATCATTAAGGTAGCAGAGAGTTAAATTTCCGTGGTTAAGCGAAGCAGAAAATCTTATAGAGTATATTATTATTCATGATTAATTAGTACATTCTTTTTTTCTCAATCATTGGAACAGAACTACCTGATGGAACAATCTAAACTTTTAATTCTTATATCTATTACGTTAGATAAAGTTTGACTTAAGTAAAGGTGATAGATAGAGGTATTTATAACAGCAAATATTGGCTCGTGGGCAAACATTGTTTTTCTTTTTGACTGAATAAATTTTTTAGTTGCTACTTCATTTATGCTGTTATCTAAAGTTTAAGCTAAAACTTTTTCATAGCTGTTTGACAGTTTCCTTGGTGCAGTATCGAGGAAAACATTTAAAAAATCAGTTTTACAAAGCTGCTTTTGTAAGCTAAGTTTTTGTTTCTTTGTTTTTAAGCACCAAGGAGATCCTGACCCAACCAGCCTTTCCATCAAACTTAAGCTACTAGTTTGTTATATATCCAGTAGGCCAGAAAAGGAGACCCTTCTATAGTAGGCACAGGCTTATGAGTAAATTTTGTATCTTTTACTAATTTTTCTACTAACTGCGTGGGAAAGGGAGTATAAGCTGGTTCTAATAATTCAGCTTGATGTAATTTATTCATAACATCTTTAAGAGGCACGTCAAAAAAAATTTCCCTTAATAATTGTTCAAATAAAGGGTTTATGCATTCTGGATAGTCAGAGTGACTGGAGCTGATCCCATATGTGGGGAATTTACCATGTCTTCCTCAGAGCCAATTTTGAAATCCACTTGTACAGTGTCTACACTTACTAGAATTTGTGCTACCCAAATTCCCCTTATTAATAGGATTGTTCCTAAGAAACCAATTATTCCTAAATTCATGCCATGTCCTTGTTCTTGATGATGCATTCCTTGAAGCATCTGTCCCCATCTCTGGACCTTGTCATGCAGTAGGGTAGAAAGAGGACGCAGCATCTCTGAAGAAAATGGTCTGGTATGGAGAGAGAGGAGTGTTAGGTAGAGGGGCCAGGGAACTTTCTCTGACAGGTGACTTTTGGGTTGAGATTTGTTCAATGAGAAGTGACCAGCCAGGGAAGCTGAAAGGGCAACGTGTTCTCAGCAGAAGATATTATAAGTACAAAGGCCATGAAACAAGAAGAGCTTGGTATGTTGAGGAACATCCCAGTGTGGCTAGAGTAATTAGATTTATGATCAGTGCAATAGGAAGCCATTAGTAGGTTTTAAATCATTTTGAGTCTTTTGTGTAGAATAAACAAGTGGATAGATTTGAATAAAAGAAAAGAAACTAGTAGAGAGGCTGTTGCAGTACTTCAGATGAGTTAAGATAGTTGCTAATAGTGACTAAGATAGTGGTGGGGGAGGCATGGGTGGTACCTGGATATGGTGTAAATGATGAGAGCATTTGGAAAGTATTTTGGGGATTGTGTGCCCACAGGACTTCTTAAATAAAAGCTACCATCAGAAAAGGCTGTGCCAGAGAACTAGCTCTGATGTTAGTCCACCTGGAAGAGATGTCAGAGCCCCAGAAGGTAAGGATAACCCTTCTTGATCAGCAGATATCTTCAGTGCTCTGGGTTCTGACTTGGAGTTGTTCCATATGGAGTCTCTTAAGTGAGAAATTTTCATTCAAAATCTATTAGAATGACATCCAGGATCTGTCAAGGCTGTTTACCTACCCTGTCATCAAGGGATCTCTGTATTCACGTAACACTGAAGGGCATTCACTCATGCAGAGTAGATGGGAACTTGATAGGTAGATATGTTGCCAAGCAGAGGGAATAGATGGAACAGAATGTAAGGTCAGGAAAATCTAGAGAGAATTCAGGGCAAGTATAGAAACAAATAAACCAGAAAGAGAGTGAACTGGGGTGCCTTTGTGGAGAGTGTGAATCTTCATTTTTTTTTTTTGTCTTTATTCATAAAATAGTAGAGAATAGGTGATGGACTTTGGGGAAAGGGAGAGAGAGCCATAAAGTGTTAGAGCCAAAAAGAACCCAGTAATTACCAATTCTACCTGCCTAATATAGCACACTTTCATATCTCCCTTTTAAATAAATACTCCCAGCATCAATATGCATTACTTATGCATAAGCCTACAAATTACATTATATCTGCATTCATGCCAGATGAAAGTCTTTTACTGAGGGTAAATCAGCAGATAGTTTTGGTTGCTCACAGTGTGCCAAGTAGTCTGGAGAAAACAAAGATAACTAAGACCAATTACCTGGCCTCAATTTATACATACCAGTGATCTCAAATTTACTAAAAATGTAAGATCTAATGCAACCACTTGCCATACAAACTAGACTTTTTATTTCACCTCCTCCACAAACTTTTATGTTGGAGTGTTCCTCTGACCAAATTTTCAGGCTCTTCAAATTAAACACCTTATTGAAAAGAATATCAGAGAGACCCATGTATTTATGTGAAGGTAAAGTGGCAAGTGTTCAGAAAAAAAAAAAAAAAACCTTAGGATTCAAAAGCTATTTGTCTGAGTTTTTCAAAATATTGACTGTCTTTTAGATATTATTTCAAAATGTTCAAAGATTATTATGATGATCATGCTCTGGGTAACATACCTAAGAACTGTTTTCACTCAAGTTTGGTTCAGAAATTTTAGGATATTAATGAATCACCTTCAGACTTCTTTAAAATAAAGATTTTTAAGATCCAGTTCTAGTAAATCCAGAATCTGAATTTTTAAAGCTCACCACAGGTAATTCTTATTCAATTTCCACAATTTTGAACTGGTGATCACTACTGTGTCCTGCTTTAAATAGAATTTGGGCATGGTTTATAAGTTTTGCATAATTGAAGACCACCACTGTAGCATATACATTTAAACTTTATTTTAGATCAACTTTATAAACAGGAAACATTATTTGAACTGATGGATCTTTGATTTCTTTTTCACTGTTGCAATTATGTTAATTACCCTTTCTCATTTCTCACCCCAGATCCAGAACACCTTGAGTGTAGAGAGATAATTGTATCTTGAAAAACTGAGTCATTTATCTCATCATGCTGTAATAAACATTATAATAATGATAAACTATCATTTTATATGGTGTTACAAGTGCTATTATGAGCATTATCTTATTTGGTCTCAGTAAGCAAAATCTTACAGGTAAGATAGTAGTGAGAACAAATTGCCTTGGTCGTAGGCCCTAAACCATTCTTCCTCTCAGTCTGGGTCTTCTTACCCCCATACTGCAGTACATTTTTTGCTTCCCATTCTAAGATGAGATCAAAATAGAAACAATCCAGTGTAGTGCAGAGCAGTAAGGAGAGTGAAAAAATGGACATATGTATTATTATAAAAAAGCATGAGATAACAACATGAATAAACGTCAAAAACATTATGCTAAGTGGAGAAAACCAGACCTCAGATTTTGTGCAGAAAAGGCCAACTAAACGTGCAGAAAAGGCAAACCTATAGAGATAGAAATAGATCAGTGTTTGCCTAGAGTTGAGGGTAGAAACAGAGATTAACTGAAAACAAACGAGCATGAGGGATTTTACTGTGGTGATAAATATGTTCTAAAATTAGATTGTGGTGGTGGTTACATAACTCAGTAAATTTACTAGTAATCACTGAATTGTTCACTTAAAATTTATTAATTTAATGTCATGTAAATTATAACTCAATCAATTTTTTTAGTATAAAGTGTTAATATTAGAATTATACATATGATTTTAGGCTTTGTCACTTACAACCTGGATTAGTTAAAAAACTAACAACATTCCTAAGAGTTTGGATTCTCATCTCTAACATAGGGATAAAAATAGTATCTATTTCATACAATGTTTAACTTTTTAGCATATTAGAAGAGCCAAATGTTAGATTTCATCAGCATTAGGGTTAACATTTAAAAGAACACACAAAACAAGTTGTAATTATTCACAGTTAAAAATGTTGGCAAGGAATAGAACTGTCAGTAAAAGGTTAAATGGCACTTAAAATACTTATTAAGCACCATATATGAGTGTTCATGATGCAATTGAGTATGATTTAAGTTTAATGTTCTACCTTTTTATCTATGTTATATCTACATATATTTATTTGAGTTTGTCTATTCCATATATACGTATATAATGTTTGAGTTTATACATTCCATATTTTAAAAAAATTCTACATAGGGAATACTATATTCCATATTCCATATACAGACACACACACATATACACATATACACTTATATTCAATAAATATCTTTTCTGTGTGTTTGTATGTATATCCCTGCAACCATGACGATTTGAGCATGACACTGAAGCAAGAGATGAAATGTATGATGTCTTACAAAAACTTCTGGTTCTTAAATTTTGCAAAACAAGAGTAAGTTTAGAGTATATCTGTCTAGTTTGGCTGACATCAAATTTGTGAGAATCACCAATATTCCCTTTTACTTCATATCTGAAATCTAGAAACTACTCTCCTATGAAAATACACATTTGAAGAATTAAATTCTCTTTTGTCTCGTGAACAAAGCTTCATCACAAAATAATGGCACATGCTAGATGGTGTGTCTGAGTCACACTCTTTGTTCATTTTAGCGCATTGTAGCAACAGCAATAACCAAGATGACAGCTCTGATTACCACACACTATTTCCATTAGGCCAATGCAAATATGTCAGGCATCTTTTTTCCCTGGAATTATTTTCTGACAAAAGATATTTAAATTATTTTAAGATGTTTGTTTTATCATTTTCTACTGTCCTTGTGTAATTCTTAAGCGTTTAATTTTAACACATTATATTCTTCTAATATAAGCCTTTTAATGTCAACTTGCCAAAAACTGATTATATTTTCTTTCACAGAAAACACTTGATAATTGATTTAAAAATATATTATTATGTAAGTCAGCATCACTTTTCTGCCTAATATTTCAGGAAACCTACTATGTATATATTCTCAACCTTCTTCAGGTACAGAATGTACCTCTTAAGAATGACGGGCTCTCAAGGAGCAGGGCTAAAAGTCCCTCCTGCATTGCAAAGGTTTGCTATGCTGTTTAATGCCTCTTTAGTAGATTAGCACACCAATATCCTAGTTTCATTTAATGCTAAAGAATATTCCTAAGAGTGTATCAGGATATAAGCTACATGTAAAATGTCACCTTTGGAAAAAAAAAGAAAACAATTACAGTTATGACATGCAATTTGCATCAATCCCTTTTGAGTTAATCAAAGAAAGAGAAAAGAATACATTAGCCAATAAATGGGCTAGCAAAGAGGGAAAAAAGAGCCTTTGTATTTCCATGGTTCCATATTTTTTTGGCACATCCAAGCCAATCTTTTCGTGAGTCCCCTGAATAAGTATTTGTCATAAGCTTTACTGTACCATGAAGTTATGATTAATATTACAGCTCAAGTACAGCAGGTTGAAAGACCACATTCATTTTCAAAGTCACGTCGCATTGATTAGAATTCACTGCAGGTTATTCAAATAATGATCCTCTCTTTCCCCAGGAGAATCTCTGTCTGCTTTTTCTTTATCCTCATTAAAGATCTCAGGTGCAGACAAAGCTTTACATACTTCTAATCTGCATTTTCCTTGGAAAGGAAGTAATTCACATGCCTTTAGTATATAGCACTTGTTTTTGTAGTTTGCTCTTTTCTATCATCTGTTTAAATAAATCAAGAAATTTAGGCTTTATAATTCCTCAGACGATAGAAAATGCCAAATTTTATGATGAGTTCATAGTTCTCGAACCCTTCCTTATAATTCTAATAAAGTCAGGCATTTTCTTCAGTTCTTGGCTAGTTAGCATAAAAAGACAATGGTATTTTTTCCCCCTTTGGAGAAGAGAATTATTTTAGGAGTAAGGCAGCACAGAACTTTTAGGCCTCTCCAGAACTAAAAAGCAAAGGTTCATCAAGCAGTAAAGGTAGTACTCAGTTAATCCCCAGAAGAATTTGATATGATAAATTAGATAAATTTCTATGCAAGGATTGGTCAGTTATTGTCTCTGTTAAAATAATTTATTAGTTACTCTTTTCAACTTAGCATTTTCATAGAATCGCATATGGATTTCATTGGCATAAGGTGAAGGCCTCAAATTATAACAAAGAATTCTGCTTTAGACTATTTTTACCTTTAGTTTTTGTGTAATGAGTTTAGCCCGAAGCAGACTGACAGCATTGTTGACATTCCATCAAGTTTCCATTTCTCAAGAGAAAAGAAATTTTTAGCTAATTAAATAATGTTAGAGTGTCTTAGAAACTACAAAGGCAACACGAAACCACATGGCAGTAACACTATTTGCATTTATATATTTCTGAAATCTTTAGGAAATTAAAATTTTTATAACAAAACTTTTAAAGTAACTCAGAGACTCAAAATGATGTATCTGACATAATTGAAAAGGTGGAAGAGCAACTGGAAAAAAATTTTCATAAAAATAATTATTTTTCAGTGTGTGGATCAGGCATAAAATGTTTCCTTAAGTTGTACAGCAGCTTAATGGTTCTGAATTGTGTGTGTGTGTGTGTGTGTGTGTGTGTCTATATGTGTGTTTCATATTGAAAGTCTCATGTGCTATTTTACAGAGTGGAATTATAACTTCTAAGCCAGAGAATAAGTATTAACCATACATTTAGTTGTTAGTGAAAGCTGATCTCTAGTCTCCTTATTCATTTTTTAGGGACAACATGGTTTTCTGTGATCTGTAAACCTGCTCTTGATAAGTTTGTGCATACACAAACAAAATAAAATTAAATTAAACATTTTATTAGCATTTGTATTCATTTGATTTTCCTCTAAGGATATGTAATTACATCCAGAAACTCATTGATTTTGAGTAAAATGATATAGAGTGTACACTTAAAAAAAAAACAATTTTCAATTCAATTAGGGACTATTTAACATGGAATAAAAGTTTAATGAAAAATAACGATATTTGACTCAGGTATATCTTTTCAGTTGAGCTGGACAGAACAGCATCATAAATTTAAAGTAAACATGAGTCAATGACAGAACTCTAAAGCAAGACTTCAATTTTACCATGTTCACTTAGAGAAATATGTTAAATTATTCTGATTGTAAGATTGCAAAACAATATAGTTGTTGACATTCTAGATCCATGTTGAAAAAGATGGTAAAGTGATGTGTAAACCTACTGTGTAATAAATAAAAATTTAAAAAGAGTATTTCATAGTGATATAGATACCTAATGTGTGTAGTATGTATGCTTATGCACACATGTGCAAATCTGTGGGGTGGGGTGTGTATGTGTGTGTGTGTTTTCAATCTGAGTATAGTGGAAAGAAAGGCATGGAGAACCCACTGAGATTTATTTCTCCTTTAAGCCTCAGGGAACCTTTGAGATTTCATTGACATTAATTAAGCCCACCCCAGGATCATGGGCTTGGTGGGTATGGTGAATTTTTGTTTTAAAAAGCAAGCTTGCTTACCAGAGTTTTTTCCCAGTCTCTCATTTCATTGTGGTTTTCAGCAGGGAATCTTGTTTCAAGGGATATGATCAAAGTAAAGGACATTTCTTCTGGGACATATTTTACATAGATTAAATCTCATTATGCAATTTACTCTTTATTCTGTTTTATAAGCTTCTATTGTATGAACGAATTTAACATTAAAAAAATGTGCATTTACTACATCAGATATACTAAGCTCCAAGGAAGGTAAAGTCCCGTAAAGTCAAACACTTTTTGATTTTCTTATCAACAGTGAATTTCAGCTCACAAAATTTTAGTGTAGTCTTAAATGGGCTTTATTATACACACACACACACACACACACACACACACACACACACACACACACATATATATACTTATATATGTATGTATATATATACATATATAAGTAGACAGAAAGACAAGGTTTCCATAGACTTTGCATAATTTAATTTTTAAATATTAAGTAATTTCTTTAAGAAACATGCTGCTATCTTTTGTGTTTCTTGCCTATTTTTAAACTATTTCCCTGCCTCTTTCATTTTAAAGGTAGGCAAGTTACTCTGGTTATATTAAGAAGTAAGCCATGTTACTGATCACAGGAAAATTTTTTTTTACTGAACAGTAGGAACTTGGAAATTTGAAATAGTGTTCAGAAAATCTTGTACTGGAAAATAGACATTGGTTAAATCCATAGAGCTAATTTAAGCTTCTGAAGAATGCTCACCCAATAGCAAGCTCTCTCATACCTATCATTGCTCTTATTTTAATATCATGAGAATCTAAAAAAAGGCAATGATGAGTACAAAACCTGGATTCCCACAGCCACAAAGTAGAAAAAAAATTCACAAAACACAATGTAGGATTCAGTATCCCCTGCCCAGAACTCTAAAATTTAGACCAAATGGAGGTTTGGTTACTTTCTGCAAAAACTATATGTGTATCTATAATGGAGTATGTTAAAAATACATGCTCAGTATGTAAGAAAATAGGATGCTATATTTTTAATAGTTTTGTTGTTATTTGATTGATAAAATAAATTACATATTTCAGATCTAATCTAATGTTTGCTGTGATTTCATTGGCCTTGCAATTAAATTGCAAGAGTAAGCTGAAGAATTGATTTTTTTTTTAAGTTGGATGAAAGAATATGATGCACAGTCAAGTTTCGGGTTAAATTATCCTATTTGTTCCAGTAATTTTCTTTATCATTTGGTCTCTAAACGTACAATTTTCTTCAGTGAAATGAAAGACCTCTCCTGTTTCAGTTTTCAGGCTCTCTGTGCAGTTAATGAAGAACTAATTTATAACACTATTTGCAGTTGTTTTGTAGTATCGTAGGAGATCCTCTTTCATCTTGCCTATATGTTAGATGCTTAATGCCAGTGCCTATAAGAGAACAATTTTAAGAAGCTAAGATGATGGTCAGTTAAATGGTTAATCAGATCATAGACTTTTTTTCCCCAATCAATGAAAGTTAAATTCTACGTGTAAGTGATTAATTCATCTTTAGAACTAGAAACATAATTAAACTAGAAGGAGTCTGTTATGATTAGAGGTGACAGGCTAGGGCCATAACAAAGAAAATGAATTCACATCAAGCTTTACACAAAATGTAGATTTCCTTTTCTGATTATATTATGTAAAATTTATTACTTGTTGCTTTTGAAAAATGAAGCTATATAACTATTCAGAAATATTTTTTATGCAATATGTCTTCACAAACACATATTTTTTCTTTGTGTATTTCTGACACTAAGTTTTCCATTAATTCTGTTTTCCTCCCTCCATCTTTATGATGACCTTAATAATCTTCACCATTCTCATTTAGTTCACTTCTAAATAAATATCATTTCAGATGACTTCCACATAGCTTAATAATATATGTACTATCTACCTTAGACAATAAATCTCTAAAATTTCTACTATTTATTGTGTTCTAATTCTTTCTGGCTATGATAATTTCTATTGAATTTCCACTATCTAATTAGATTTTATAACTTTTATAATATAGTATAGAGGATATATTTTTTCCTCTTTGTTTAAGTTATTTTTAGCTATCTTTAAATGAAATTTGAGAGTTATCAAATTTGTGAAACATTTAGAAAAATGTGTGTTTAAAATGTGTTTGCATATTTTATTAGGAAATGCTCTTTTTTATTCTACTCTATTTCTATAACTATTTTCCCCAGTTATGTTTTAGTTATTTTAATATTTATATACCATTATCTTCTTATTCATCAATTATTGTACTGACACAAGTAAGATAATCTAAGCAAAACAAAAAACAAAATTAACTTTATGTGAATTTTGACTAGATGTAAAGAGTGTCACATTTCCTGTTAACTTATTGAAGGTATAGTTGATGAAACCATCCTGAACTGTCATCATAGAACAACCTTATGTCCACTGATAGCAGTATTCCCTTCTATAGCACTAAGAGCTATACATATGCCTCAGCCCTGGATCCATTTAACTCTATATGTTATTTTCAAAATGAATGGGAGTGACATGCTATCAAGTGTTCCTTTTATATTGCAGCAGACAATGAAATCTTTAATCAATACTTGCTAGAACCTAGGAACAACACAACTGCCATACAGCCAGCCCATGTCCTGGATAACAGCTTAGCAGGCTTCATTATCATTCCAGTCATTCTTCTGTAAAATATTACTTTAAAAGCAGTTACACATGGGAATCTTACACTTTTCTATTAAAAAAAATGTATTTGTAAGCCCCAAATCTAGAGCATATTACTTAATAATCAGGAGGCGAAAGGCATGCACACACATATTTGTGTGTGGTGTGTGTGTGTATGGGTTTTGTGTATAGTCTAATACATAAGGTGATTTGTAAAAATAGTTTAAGAAATGTGTCTCAGTGCTTCAAGATTTGAGTACAACAGTTTTATTTGTTTTGTCATTATTTTCTGTTTGTTTTTATTTAAAAATAGTTTAAGTCATTAAGAAAAATAATAAATACATATGTACATACATACATACATACATACATACACACATACATGCAGCAGAGAGTCTGGCCCATACATTATGAGAACCAGGTTTGACCTAGATCTGACTGGGCACCACTCAGAGATTCATTCTACCTTTCTAATGGAAGAATAAACTAAGGTGACCATACCAAATACCCTGTGAATTTTCTTTTGTCTATAAAAACTATGCCTTCTAAATATTTATGGGCATGTTTGTGCCTACCAAGAAAAGAATTAAGAGATTTCTAAAGAAATTATAGTCAAATATTTTCATGGATATAATAACCTGAACCATTCTCTCACTTTACTATTTAGTTTATAGAGACTCTCATTTACTTTGTCTTTCCTCAGAGACCTTTTAGAACAGTATTCTAATGTTTAGTGGGAGTAGTAAAGTAGTAGGATTAGAAATAAAAACTAGTATTTGAGAGTTTACTCTCGGCCTTCACTATTTAAAATGCTCTCCATAGATTAACTCATTTCACCTTCATAACAACACTGTAATTTATATATTGTGAACAGTTCCATTTGAAAATGAGTAAACTGAGATCATAAGTGCCTAAATTTTCTTCTCTAGTAAATACGTTGAACTGAGAACGAGCATGAACCCAAATCAGCTTTTAAAAGTGTGTCTATCCTTAGAGACCATCTTCACTGATAGTGATTACATAGTAGTCTGGATAAAATTCTGTTATAGAAGAAAACATTTTTTAAACCTTCTTGCCCAGTTACTGGAGAAAGAATGTTATGAGTATAGCACAAAAGCCTCTGCTTGGCTCTCTTGGGCTACAGACACAGGGAATGCAAGAGTGAGCAAATTACAACATAGATCCTGAACTCTTGGAGCTTACTCAAAGGCCACAAACATAAGTATAATCCTTTACCAATTATTGAGGGTAAAGTGCTATGAACATGGCTCTACTACCTATTGCCCTGCTTTCGCCTGAATAGTATATTTCATTTTAATGACAGAAAATCCTTTGGAGCAAATGTCAGAAGGTGAAAGTGATATTGGTTTTTAAGTATACATGACTCTGAAGAGTGAAGGAAGCAGTGAACTGGAACAGGAGTAAGGGATCAGTGATATTTAAGCCCATTTGCAGCCTTCTCAGACGTCACTACATTTCAATATTCAGATGCAACTAGACAGGCACTTTTTTTTCTCATTTGGTTATTGCTGCTTTGGAAGATATAAATACTATATTTAGTGAAAAGTGAAGCTTCTTAGGGTCCCCCATCTGGTAACTCAGAGAGGTAGGATTGTAATCTAGGGTTTTTGACAGATTAAGCAGTATTTTTTCCTCTATCATTGCTGTTTCTAATTATTCTATCTTTCCTATCATAGACATTAGAAGGACTTTTTTCCACTTATTTTCTTGTAGAAAAACTAAAAAAAAAAGTTCTCATTCATATTCTAACTACTAAAAACATTATCCATGTTTATGTAGAACTATTTAAAAATACAAGTTAAAATGCAAAAAAAAAACCTCATAACTTCCATTAAAATTTTAATTTATCTTTAGAGGCTACCCTTTCTTCTATATAGCTACATGTGAATGTACAGATTTATAGTGTGTGTGTGTTTTTTGTTTAAAGGCATTTTAAATTGCTCTACAATGAAGATGAGTTACTTTTTTGTAAGAAAAATTATTCTAACAGTTCTGATCCTTTGGAATATCTTCAAAATTATTAAATAAATTATATAATTTAACTATTGAAACACTTAATGCATTATACAAAGTTTGGTCACTTATGAGTGTGTGTTTGTGTATGTATATGCATGTTGTATTGTATTCAATCAACAATATATTGTAAATGTCTTTCCATATCATCAAATATTGTTATATGTTATTTCTAGTCACTGAACAATATTCAATTGCATGAATAAATTTATAATTTATTATCTAATTCCTCATTCTAGACATGAAGGGTACTTCCACTTTTTTTATTCTCATAAATGACACCATAAGGTCTAGATGACAATTTATATAGCCTATTCTTTACACACATTCATATTTCCTGAGGTTAAATTCCAAAAAAGTAGAATTTCAGAATGAAAGGGTATATAAAACTCTCAAAATTAAAAATACAGCAACAACAACATATACTCAAACCATCTTAAATTGCATTATTATAAATTTTAGCAGTGGTATAAGTTTATGCATGTTTAATTTTTCAGTATCAATGTGAAATATCATTCTTTCTGAGAATTAAAAAATAGCTAGTTGTTTTAAATCAGTCTTCATTGATTAATAGGGAAGTTGAAATTTGATTGTATTTATTGTTCATTTGTACTATTGTTTTGTTAATTTTATGTCCATAAGACGATATTTTCTTAAAACTCTTTCCAAAATGATTTTAAATATAAAATTTCTCATGTTGTACATTTGATGTCAGATAAATAGTCAAACTTAAATTTGTCAGCAGTTCAGCTCAATATATAAAGTAATGACTTGGAGACAGGATTTGTAAGGAAGATGTTGACAATGGAAGGTGACTCCTTTTTGGGATAGGCCTCTTGTGTTGAGAATTGATTCTCCATTGGGTCTAATGTAGAGTACAGACAAATTTAGACATGCAATAAGATGAAGCCTACTGACAATCCTCAGTGAGACAATTTGAGCACAATAATTTCCAATGAGATAATTCTAGGTAGGAGATACTGATTATTATATTTGACTGGTCAACCTACTTTTCTCAGGAAACGTTAAATTTATAGTACATACCAAGCACCTCCCAGCTTATGAGTCTAAATCCCATTAAGATAATATGTCTGAGATTTCTTTAGACACCAAGAAATATAAAACAAAAGTTTGCAACATTTTTGAGTAAAGAAAAGTGCTAAAGCAAATCTCAACTTACAACTTTAGATTGTAACATAACTAAGTTCAGGTAATTTGTAAAAAGACACATGTTTAGGCTTAATCATAAAATGTGTACTAAGGTTTTTTAATGAAATGTGCACTTCATAAATATCAAATTATATTTATATTACAGAAATTCAATAATGGGGTTGAAACTGTTTGTTATTTTTCAGTTCTCATGATTTAATAAACAGAGTGTCATTTCTTTCTTGAAATTAAAATATACACAAAGTAACTTCGTACACTGTCTTTGATGAAGAATCTGGCCTAGTTCATTTAACATGACATAACAAATTTGTATTGATGGTGCTTTTGCTCTTGACAGTGAGAGAATTTGTTACTGAAAAACCACCTACTCGCCCTCAAGCAATTCAGTCCCTGAATAGAAAAGAGAAAAAGAGAGAACACTGAAGCAAAAAATATATATTAATAATACATAACAAAGTGCTGTTACAAGTGATATTTCAATAGAAGAAAACAGTAGGAAAACAGCAATTTTCATTGGATCTTAATCTATTTATCAGTCTCTAATGCTTCCATCTTCAAGTAATTCTCTTTTATTGATACGGCAACACAAATTGCAGAAGTAAATTGAATCACAGACTCAGAATGTAAAAATCAATGAGAAATAATTTTGTAGCACTAAAGTGAATACTGTAATGCTAGGTATTCATTTAATTAACCATGAGCCTTTTCACATAATGTACAATCATTGCCAGCTTTTCAGCTCATAGTTTTTCCAGGAATAATGGGTTTGGGATTCATCTTTAGAAAACCCGCATTAATATTTGAAAGCATTTAAATCCATTAGTGGGTCATCTGAACACTGCAGGTCACTTTTACATTGCTAATTGAAACAATAGTAATGGGTTATAATCTACTGTCAAATAATGACTGAAGTGTTTTACCGCTTTTATATCTGCAGATTCCAGGAAATATGTAAATTTGTTGCTGAACTGTTATAAAAATACAGAAATTTAAGCTGCAGACATCAGAGTATTTAAAAAAAAACACACACAAAAGGAAGAAAAGAAACCGTTAATAAACTGAAGAGTTACACTACATTCTGGTGTCAGGATAAATTCCTTACTCTAAACTTTCCTCCTCTTTTCTCTGCTCTGGGCACAGCATCTGGCACCCACATTTTCCATGTTGTCATTAAGAGAAAGTGAATAACATCACACCAGTGAGTAAACAATCATGTCATTGTTTCCATATGCAAGCTATACATTGACAAAGCCTGCTGAGTTTTGGCTGCTTTTTTATTTGCTCTACACAAGTTTACACAAGCATTTTATTTTCCATGGGGGTTTTCAATATATATCAACATTTTTTTGGATAGGAGCAGTACATGTGACAGCAATGGCGTATGACATGAGAATATGATTTCAGTGTAAAAACATACATGTGTGTAAATACATAGATATAAAAAGAAATATGAGAGAAAGTAGCTTTCTGAATCCTCCTTGTAAACTGAATGTCATACAAATTGATACTTAATCAGCATTTTCTCTTTTAATTACACAGGCATCTCACGCACTTACCTGTATCTTCCTGTGCTTAATTACAATCTGATTGTGCAGAAAATCCAGAGAGATGCATCTCATTATATTAAAGAAAATGCTTTGGTATAGTTACATTGTGTATGCATGCATACTCATTTTATATAAATGGAATACATTTTTAGAAGTACTTTATAGCAAGACTGAAAGAAAAATAAGGATTTAAATGTATTCACTCTCTACCATTATCAACATGATGGCATTAGAAACTTTTGGAGAGAGGAGATGACTGGAAGAAGCATTATGGATGATACATAATTTGATGCTATATGAAAAAAGCAACATTTTAGTTTCTGTTTTTCATCATCTTAACAAATATAATTATAAGTGAGGCAGATGCCAAAAGTCAGTATCAAAATTCTGATTTTATCCATAGAACACTTGTGAGAGCTTCAAAGGAAGGTAATATGAATTGCATACACTAGCAGAGCCCATGTGTTAATTGTATTGTGTGTGGAATTCAGATGAAACATTTTCATGACTTTAATGAGGATTGTGAATAAGACAGGTACCAAACATCCCTTGATTTCTGAAATAGAAAGACAAAACAGTTTGAGATATGCATAAGGAAAGTGCACAAAGGAAACCTGACCTTGTAAATTTGTCTCTTAAATATTCCTGCCATGATTCCTATTTTTTTACCATGCACTATTAAACTCCCTTGAAGTCAGTATCACTAAACTTGAATTAGCAGTATAGGACATGGAGTAAGATGAAACAATGACCCCAGAGCAAGTTTTTGTTTGTTTGTTTTTTGTTTTTGTTTTGTTTTATTTTTGTTTTTTTAATTAAAGAAGGACAAGTACCATTGGCCTGTAGTGCAATAAATAGCCTCCTCAGAGATGTTTTTTGCTTTCTATCAGTTAAGAAAATTGACAAAGGGATTATGACTTGATGCTCCACAGTGAGAATCCTGTTGTGACTAAGTGGGATGACAAATTGGGCTTTGTGTACCCAGTAATAGCTCTTGTGAGTTTTATTGTGGCTACAATGGGGACAAGTACATAAGGGTTAAGAAAAAATCCCACAGTAATATCACATATCTAGTCAACTGAGAAATCCTATGTGAAGGTCAGAAATCTCTTTTTAACCCCTTGAAGTTTGTATAGTTTTATGCTTCTTATCCAGCTGTGTTATAATACTACTAATCATGTGGAGGCCCAAGAAAACAAATTCTTGCTTTTTCTTTAAACAAATCTTGGCAAACTTTTAGCTACATATTTAATAGTTTACATAATTGAGCTTATATAAGTGAACCCCATAACTTCTTATTTGCCATTCCTTATCTTATTGTAATAACATTTCAGTTTTAATTTTGTGAACTTTGGAATTCTATTTGCTTTCAGAGGTGGGAATATGGTCATGTTCCTCTGGTCATGAGTGAAGATTTGCCCCAACTTGTTACAAAGAACATGCTTCTTTCTTTTCCTTTAGGAGTTTAGTCATCTTTCATTTTCTTTTTAACCAAACTATTGGCACCCATTTTGAGATGTAAAGGAAGCTCTTTAAAGTAATAGCTCTTCCAGTTCTGGGTTGCCCATCATGTCCTTTTTTATGTATTGAAAGAACATTCATTTAGGAATCCAATTTCTTCTCATAACTTAAGACATTTATTAATAGGGTGCCATTCATTGGTTTACTGGCTACTAGCAAAGAAAATGCCTGACCTTGTTTACATGAGTCAGAAAAACAAATCTTTTTATTTTAGTGTATGCTCTTTGCTAGGCCTTTCAGTGACTTAGCTGAACCCTTTCTCTCTGAGTTAATGTATTAGGCAAAATGCTTTCTTGTGCAAAAGTATTGTGACCCTGGTTCTGGGTGAGATGACAGGGCTAGCACTTTGGCTGAAATATGACATCCTCCTTCCTGCTGTTTTATTGGAGCTTACTGCCTCATTTATTTATTTTTAATTCTTTCACTTAATATGCTGCTTCATGTCTTCATTCATTTGTTCAATAATAAAAAATTATTACTTCTTATTTAAGAAAAAAATTAAGAATCCACTGATTCAGGTGCTTATTTATTCTCTATTAAAGCCATCCAAATTTTATTCTAAAAATATATGGATGGAGAAATATATATATGTGTGTGTGTGTGTGTGTGTGTGTGTGTGTGTGTTTATATATGTTTATATATATTTATATTTATATTTATATTTATATTTATATTTATATTTATTTATATTTATATTTATGATTTTTCCATAGGCCATAAAAATCTCAATTTCATTAATAAAAAAGAATAAACTGCTTGCTGTCAACCTTATTTTCTGTAATTTTTAAATTTCTAAACTATTATTCTTATGAAGATTTTTATTATCTCTTATTGACTTTTTACGAGTGAGCAATTAAAGTATTTTGGAATTTTTAACAAGTTCAGAGCCTTATCTAACGTAGACTAAGGGATAGTTCCTTTACCCACCAGAGAGGGCTCTGTCTTTAGGCAGCTGTTTGTGCTTTTGGGACACATTATTCCTTCTAACAAATACTTTCCTTGAGTAACACTTAAATATTAGTAAAGTGCTAGCTAACATTACCAGATGAAAGAGTTCTCTTTCCAATGACCCTGTTTTATGGAAGAACAATTATCCCTTCTCCAGAAATGAAAAATGGAAACAACACCAAATACATCTTACTGATTATTCTTAATATGACTATTATGTGAATATTACAAATTATAACAGCTAATGTTCAGTACACACATGCAGTTTGTCAGACACTGCTCCAGATACTCATAGGGCCTATATTTTTATCAATTCTCTTAGCATTTTTTTTCGTATTTAACAGCTCTGAAATTGGGATTGTCTGAAAACTTCTAAGAAACAATAGTTTATTTGGTGAATATTAAAAGTTATACTCTATCAGATAAAATAGTAATTCATTCAAACATCATTTAACATCACAGCAATACTGGGAGCTAGGTACTACATATATTCATTTTATAAATGTAATTGAGATACAAATGAAATTAAGTAGCTTGCTCAAGGTTAGCAGTTATCAGATTATAGAGGTATGATTCAAAGCCAGGCAAGATGATTCCTAGCTCTGTGCCCTTAATCTTAGTGTCTTACTAACTCTCAAAAAATAAAGTTTTCTTAGCTAGGTCTTTTATTTACCTGTTTGCATGTTGTATGTATTTTGTCACTCAGATTTTTAAAATATGCCCCATTTATCTCTCTTGCTGTATTCTAGGTTAAGTTGGAATTTTATGGAAGCTTCAAAATTTCTTACTTCTTTATTTGCAATTTGAACACCATATGCTATATTCTTAGTATGCTTATTCCTTGTCTTTAATAAGACCTGGTCTCAAATTCTGAAGAAGTTCAGTATCAGTGTTGATTCAGTTATGTGACATAATCTATTGTCATTAAATATTGATTTCAAAAATTAAATCCATAGTGTGACCTTAAATCACAGAATCAAGAGATAATTGAGATGAAGAGAGATACAATTATGGAAACAACTCAGGTTATGAGGTTTAATTTCTCAGGAACAAATAATAACTTATTTAACCTCAAAACTTTTTTGTTTTTTGTTAGTTTTTTGTAGATATAAATCAAAGAAAATGTTGAATGTGGAATCTCCATGAGAGGGTAAAGAAAAATAAAAATAAAGATTGCTACCTAAAATAAAAAATGAAAAGCATATTTATTTTGTCACTCTCACCTTCATTATCAAAAATTAAAATACCTGTGAAAATTAACAGATGTAATTTTACTTACTCAGACTCATACATAATGATATTGCCTCACTACATCAAACAAGATGAAAATTTTATCATAATTATTTAGAACACTAATATGACAGTCTTCAGTATATAGTATGACTTGGTTTAATAATGCAGTTAAAGTTAATAAATTGGGTTGAATGTTCTCACTAAATTGAGTATTTATATAGAGATTAGTTGAAATGTACACACTAGGAATTCTCTGAGCAGAGACCCAGAGTTCCATAATGAAGGCAAAACATGTACAATTTGTCATATTTTCATATTTGTTAAATATGAAAGGTAATTTGCATCATGTTTGTATGTGTCTGTATGTAGACTTCAAATAGTATGAGAATAAATATAAAATTTTATTTCAAGATTTAAAAATTGCCATTTATTTTAACAAAGTTGGGAAATATAGAATAAACAGTTTAGACTCTGCTTTGAACTATTAGATTTACTATAGAATCATTCTTACTAAACTTAGAACCTTTTCTTTTATTAATTGTAAATAGAAGAAATCATACATGGGTTGGAAAACATCATTAATGTCAAATACTCAATTTCTTCAAATTACTCTTACTATTTTTATTCATGGCACAGAAATGCAACTCTGTCAGCAAGAAGCCTCTGGACATGTACATAGACATGCATTTATCTCGTTGCCCAATGTAATCATTTGTTAGTGTTTATGAAATGATGAGGGAAGAGAAAGTAAGAAAAAAGTGAATCTTTCTATACCATTCTATATTCTATATCATTCTGTATTCAGTGAATAATTTACTTAAATAAACCACATTGAAGAATATCAATTATTTAAGATTTCTTGTGAACTAGTATGTTATAACCTTGTAAAGCAGATTCTTGGCTCTTGTGCCTCAGTGGTTTCAAAGAGTTTAATGCCCTCTTTAAAGTGGGAAGTTTTTTTACTTTAAGAACTAGACTCATAGGTAATTATGGTCTCAGCCACAGCTTGGCAATTAGTTTATGATTTCTTATGTGCCTAACATTGTTCTGGGAACTGTAAATGTAAGAAATAAACATATAATTCTTACCTTTAAAAACTTTACCATTGTTGAGAAGTAAATTGGAAATATATACAAAGTTGAACAAAAACATGGCAGAGTGAGAGATGTCCTCAGATTCCCTCCTTGAAATAACAATAAGCTGAACATCTAAAACTGAACAAAAAATACCCAAACTGCACACCAGCATTTCTGAGCGTGGGGTCTTAGCATTAGAGCTACCACAGGTCAGAACCCTGGATGTCGAGCAGTAGACAGGGACAAATAAAAAAGCTGTCTGTTGCAGTCATCAAAGCTCCCTGCAGGAGAAGGGGGAGGAATGAAGGAATGGCAACTTTCCTGTACAGCCCTACCTGGTAGTGCCGGGACTTTTCTACACAGCCAGCAGCAGGGCTCAGTCAACAAGGCAGAAAGCAGAGAAGCGAGATGGGACAGCAAAGAAACAATAGTTGATTTCTACCGGCACTGGTTGCAAAAGGACGTTGAGCTGCAGCCCCAACCACAAACCCAGAAGACCTCCCCCCGCCGAAACTCTTCGAGATGGAACACTGCGGACTCCTATGGGAATTCGGAAAAATGCTGCCGAGGCTGAAGCTACCTCCCTAAGCCTCTGGAGCTCCCTGCAGGAGGTGGGGAAGGAGAGAAGGTGCAGTGGCCTCCCCCTGAATAACCTTGCCTGGAAGTGATGGGACTTTTCTATACAGCCAGCACCAAGATTCAGTCACCAGGATAGAAAGCAGAGAAATGGGCCAGGACAGTAGAGAAATAATAGTTGATTTCTACTTGCACCATTGCAAAACCAAGGCTGAGCCACAGTCCGCAACCCCCAATCCAGAGGGCTGCTCCCCTCATACACGTGGAGATAGATCACTGCAGGCTAAAGAGGGACCTTTATATAATAAATCTTCTTTCTGAAAAAAAAAAAATAGAATACACTTCCATTAATGCCCAGGCAGAGAAATAGTTCATTAAACACCATGAACAATCAAGGTGACAAGACATCTCAGAAAGAAAGAGAAAAATCTCCAGAAAATAAGCTTACAAATATAGAAATATGTGACTTAAGTGACAGAGAATTCAGGAAGGTACTTCTGAAAAAAAAAACAGTGAGTTCTGAAATTAGTCATTTCAATAATTTCAAGAATTGAAAAACCAGCTAGATCAGCAGAGCTAGACCAGCAGAGCAAGGAGATTGAAACCCTCATGAAGAACAGAATAGAACTTCTAGAGATAAAAAACAACAACAAAAACAAAAACAAAACAAAACAAAACAAATTGCAAGAGTTGAAAAATGAAATAGCAAGCTTGGGAAATAGAGTCAACCAAATGGAGAAAAGGATCAGTGATATCAAAGGCAGAACTCCAGAAATAAATAAGAAGAAAGAAGAGAGAAACCAAAGAATGAAAAATAATGAAAGAGAAATACAAGAACTAGCTAATACTATTAGGAGAGAAAACACAAGAATAATGAGCATTACCAAGAGCGAGGGAAAAAAGCAGGGACTAGAAAGCATTTTCAGACAAATTGTGGATGAGAATTCCCCAAGTCTAAGAAATGAGCTGGAGCTTGGAATTTAAGATGTCAACAAAACACCCAATTAACTCAGCCCAAAAAGGCCTTCACCAATACACATTGTATTAACGTTATCAAAAATCAATGATAAAGATAAAATTCTCAGGGCAGCCAGGGAGAAGAAAATGGTAACATATAGAGGAAAACCCATTAGATTATCATCGGACTTCTTAACACAAACCTTACAAGCCAAAAAAGGCTGAAATCAAAATTTTAAACTATTAAGTGAAAGGAACTATCATCCTAGAATAATGTATTAAGCAATTCTACTTTTGATATGAAGACGAAATTAAGATCTTTTCAGACATACAAAAATTAACGAAATTCTCCACTATGAGGCCTGCACTACAGAAAATTCTGAAAGAGGTCAGCTTGCCTAAAACAAAATAACAACAACAACAAAAAAACATAATTAGGAGTAAAGTGACTATCAGGCAAATAGAAGCAGAGAAGTGCAACCCTCACTAAGAACAGAGCATTATAAGCTTAAATAATAAGAGAATTACTATACCAAGATAGTAATGAACATTCAGCATACATAGAAACAAACTGAGATAACAATGACTGAAAAGGGGAGGTTTCAAAGATCCAAATTCACAAAGGGGAAAGGAGATAAGGCACACAAAAGAAAATGCACAACTGTACATATATAACTATCTTTTTCATATTTGTAATGGTAACTACACACCATAGAGTCAGAACTGAAGTATATAACCTAAAACAAAAAGAACCAGAGGGAAAACCCACAAAAGCCAACTAAAACAAAAAAAAAAAACAAAAACAAAACAGAAGCACAAGGACAAGGAAGCAATGAAAACACCAAGCTACCAAAAAGCAAAAGATAAAATGGCTCTAAGAGGACCTCATATTTCAATAATCATCCTAAATAAATGGACTGAACTCACCAATAAAAAGGCACAGAGTTGCAGAATGGATCAAAACAAAACCCAACCATATGCTGCCTCCAGGAGACACATCTCAGCTCCAAAGACAAATCTAGACTCATACTGAAAGGATGGAAAATGATATTTCAAGCAAATGGCATTCAGAGAAAAGTGGAACTATTGGTACTAATATTAGATGAAATAGACTTCAAAATAAAAAAGGTGAAGAAAGATATTAAGGGATACTTCATAATGATAAAGAGAATCATGCACCAAGAAAACATAATACTTATTAATACCTGTGCTTCCAATCAGAAAGCCCCAACATATGTAAAGCAATTACTAACAGAACTAAAGGGAGAAACAGACCAAAACACTATCATAGTAGGGGACCTCAATACCCCACTGTCAGATATGGACAGATCATCCAAACAGAAAATTAATAAGGAAATAATATCCTTAAATGACACATTAGACCAATTGGACATAATTGACATTTACAGAGCCTTCTATCCCAAAACAGCTGCGTATATATTCTTCTCTAGTGCGCACGGTACATTCTCAAGAATCAACTACATACTGGGACATAGAGATAGCCTCAACCAATATAAGAAGGTTGAAATCATACCAACCATATTCTCTGATCATAATGCTTTGAAACTAGAGATCAACAGCAAAACAACATCAGAAGGAACTACAAATACATGAAGATTAAACAACATGCTACTGAAGAATAACTGGGTCAGAGAAGAAATAAAAAGAGAAATCAAGAGATACATAGAAATGGATGATAAGGATAGTACAACATATCATAACTTCTGGGACCTGGCAAAAGCAGTCATAAGAGGAAAGTTCATATATCATTATAGGTCTATCGCCAAAACTAAAAGTGGGCAGAAGACCTGAACATACACTTCTCCCTAGAGGACATAAAATGGCCAACAAATACATGAAAATATACTCAGCATCGCTAGCTATTAGGAAAATGCAAATCAAAACTACAATGAGATACTATCTCACACCTGGTAGAATGACTATAATCAACAGGACAAGAAATAATAAATGTTGGAGAGGATTGAGAGAAAAAGAAACTTCATACACTGCTGGTAGGAATGTAAATTAGTACAGCTACTAAGTAAAACAGTATGGAGTTTTCTCAAAAAACTAAGAATTGATTTAAAATATGATCCAGCAATCTCACTACTGTGTATTTACTCCAAAGTCTTGAAAACCCATGTCCAAAAATATATTTGCACACTGATGTTCATAGAAGCATTATTCACAGTGATTAGGACATGGAAGTAACCAAAGTTTCTTACCATAGATAATTGGCTAAAGAAGCTATGGCACATATATGCAATGGAATATTACTTAGCCATAAGACAAGAAACACTGCCATTTGCAATAGCATAGATGGACCTCGAGATAATCATGCTAAGCAAAATACACCAGACTAAAAAGGAGGAAATCACATAATATCACTCATATGTGGGATAAAAACCTAAAAACAACAAATGAACAGAACAAAGAGACTCGTGGACATGGACAATGGACTAGTGGTTACCAGAGGGTAGGGGATGGTGGAGGAGGAAAGCGGTAGATGAAATAAAGTGGGTCAAATATAGGGGGATAGGGGGAGGGTAAAGTGGGTAAAGGAGATCAAATATGTGGTAATGAAGGAAACTGGACTTTGAGTGGTAATCATACAATAGAATATATAGATGTCAAATTATAAAGTGCACCTGAAAATTATATAATTGTATTAACCAATGTTACCCCAATAAACTTAAAAATATAAAAATAAATGGGCAAAAGAAAAGAAGAAAAAGAAAAGGCATACAGACTAGAAAAGAAGAAAGAAAAAGAAATTTATACAAAGTTAAAACAGAATATGATGAATTCATCCTTCTGCACCAGAAATATTTCCTCCTCCAAAAACAAAGTTAAATCCCACAGCAAAACATTATTTAGTTAAGTGGCAGCAACTTATAGAAAGTGCTATATGGGAAATTTGTAGGAGGATACAGTCATAGGAATCTCAGAGGAAAAATCTCCATGGTGAAGAAAAATTTGAGTGTTTATTGACTTATGGTTAGAACTTCTAGAGCTGTGTTGAAGGGAAGAGGTGGGGAAGAAATAAGGGTTTTTTATTTAAGAATGGAATGAGCAAAGTCAGATAGGCAAAAATGAACAAAAAACAATTGGAGAATAGGGAAGGACTAGTGTAACTAGGGGACATGTTGAAGAATGTGGTTAGACACATCCTGAAGAGTTTGAAATTTATTCGTTCAATAAATATTTACTTGAGTACCTACTATATAAACTAGGAACTATAGACACAACTTAAACAAACAAACAAATAAATGAAAATATACCATACCCTAACTTTACAAAACTTGCTATCTTTTCAGGTTGGGACAAAAGAGAAAAGCATAATGGTTGGCTAGCATAAGGTTAAAGTCAGAGTAGTATGAAAAGTACTAAAGCAGTACCTAACTGTAGTTTGGTAAGTTAGGAAAGGCTTCTTGTTGGAAGCTTAAGACCAGAAGAACATGAGGGAGTATGCCAGGGAAAGAGGTGGTAGGAGAGGAGAAGACAAGACTTCAGCCTAACCCAAAGACCCAGAAACAGTTAGAGGAGAGTTGGTGAAGTCATGATCTCTGCAAATGTTTTGAGTTTGGTGAAATCATTAAAGATGAAGCTGGAGCAATAAACAATAGTCAGATCATAGCAGGCCTCATGGGTCATGTTAAAAAGTTTAAGTTTATATCCTGAGAACAACAGGGAGTCTCTGAAGAATTTTAAGTTAAGTAATTATGTGATCAGAAATACAACTGGCTACTAATGAAGAATGGCTTGCAGGAGGCAAAAGTGAACATAGGGCCTCAAGAAATGATGGAGACCTAAGCCACATTTAAATCAGCAATACATGGTGAGTGATTAAATGTGGCAACTGTGGAAGACAAGGACCTGAATGCTTGTGTAAAGAAAATGAAACTTTTCTGGTAGATGATGAGGGAGGCATAAAGTCAATTATGGGCTTTGATGAAGTTAGCAACACAATAAAACCGGTATTAAAAAAATTACTCTTTGGGTGATTTAAGTATGATTTAGGAGTTAGTGGTTAGAAAAGTAGGTAGAAAGAACAAGTAATAGGTCAGCTTTAGAGAAAGGGCAAAGGTAAAAATGAAGATTTAGAGAATTCTCACATTTAGAAGATCTAAGAAAAAAAAATCTACTCAATTAAACTGAAACACATTTGATTAATGAAAGGTGTATCAAGAAATTGTAGAACCAAGAAGGCCAAGGGAAGACAGACTGTTCAATAATGGCATATGACTCAGAGAAGTCAGCAGTTTTACAGTCACTCGGCATGTAGTTAATACTTACCATGTGGCAACTACAAGGACTTACATTGTAGGAGAAAAAGCAGACAGGTTAAACAATCTGTAACCACACACACACACACCCCAAAAAGTGTACAATCAACCCTAAAAATAAAACTAAGTACAAGAAAATAGCAACTTACATTTTTTGAGCACTTATTTTACTTCAGGCATTGTGCTAAAGAGTTTACATATATCTCATTTAGACTTCACAACTCTCCACTTTTAAAGAAAGAAACAGAAGCTTAAGGAGTTTCAAATCAAAGTTTGTAATGACTTTACTAGATTCTTTAAATATAGTTTAGCATGAATGAGCATGATTCATCTGGTTGTTAAAGAAAGAATATTTCATTGAGAAAAGGGCAATGCATGTTCAGATAGATAAAACAATATGGGAGAAGGTTTGAGGGTGAAGAATGATTATAGGTGGGTACTCTTAGAAAGTTTTCGTTGACATATACTAGGGTAGAACAGGGCTGAAAGAGATTAGAGAGGTGAACAAGGATTTGTATGCTTTACTAAGCAGTAGTTTGGGCTTCACACTGTAGATAATAGGAAACAACGGTTAACAGGTATAGATTTGTGCTTTAGAGATGTTAGTTTAGCAGTTCTATGGAGGATAGCTAGAAGGCAAAGAGTCCAGTCAAGAAACTAATGTGATATTCCGAATGAGAGGATAAAAGTTTAAAATAAGGTTGAGACAATGTAGTAAAGAAAGAAAAGGGCAAATTCAAGAGATCCTATGAAGAGAAATATTCTGAACCTGATGCCAATGTGACATTCACAGATGAGGGAGAGGATGAGTTCTAGTTTCTGGATTTGGATCAGAGAGTGCTTATCTCTGAGACAGGTCTTTATATAATCTTTCCTGTTGTGTCCTCACCCGCATCTAAATCTGCCTCCTGAGCAAAAGTATAAGAGAATTAAATTCACTAAGCACCATAATAGATATAGAAAAAATGCTGCAATATTCCAGGCAGAGGATTCTGTAGAATTATGTAAAAGAAAGTCAGGTTTCCAGAATTTTCACTATGGAAAAAAGAGGTAGAAATTTTGACCACCCCAAACCAAAAGGTTGGCAGAAAAAGTAGAGAAGTAAAACCACTGAGAGCCATAAAAGATAATTTAAAATATTAAAAAAAAATCTTCCAGTCACTTACACTTCAAGAATTTTTAAAATAATACACTTAAATTTAACTAATCAAGATTTCACTTTAGGGACCTTATTTCGATAGAGTTTGAGGCCATGCCTGGGGTCTTCCCCTGTAATTCTTGTCCTGCTCACAGGACACTAATACCTCTACCTAGTGGCTTGGTTTTGATAGGAATATCAGATGCTCTTCTGAGGAGAAGATCATGACTCCAGGGAAGTATAGCCTATGTCTAATTGAAGGTGTTTCAAAGTTGTTTTCTAAAATATATAGCAAAATATTTTCTGCCTTTTTTTCTAAAAAGAAAAGAGCTGTAAGTTTTCAAGCTGGCATACATCATTGCACAACTTCAGCAGATTCAGAATGTGGCCAAATGCATCATGGGTACATATGTCTAAAATGTTTCACTTACCATTGCTGAAAGAATTACCTTGACAGACTGTATCTGTCAGTCTGTCTGACAAACTGTGGGGTCAGAAGTAGAGTCCACAAATGATTAAGAGACTTGATCTGAACCATCACCCTTTGAAACACAAAGAAATGGATAGCTGAAGCAAGCAGGACCACACTAATTGCTCAGCCCTGTGATCTCTTGGGAAGTGAATAGAGCATTTCTGCTCTTCCCTTTCTATCCCCTGTGGTAATCCACAGGGGATCCACTTCAGCTGTGCAACATGCTGGCCAAAATATCAGAAAACCTGAAACCAATTTACTCCATCTGGAAATTAGTTTCAGCTTTTATTGCTATAGAATTTAGTCCAAACCAGACCTGATTTCCAAAAGGAGGTCCCTGTTCCCTTACTGTAAGAATTTTCTTTTTTCTAAAATGCACTCATTTAAAAGATTTAAAGTGAACATCAAAGATCTGTGCCTTTTGACCACCAACTATATTTTCCCACTCGATGTTTCTACCAGGTTACTTATTTTCAAGGACATGAAGAAATTCTACAAGTGCCTATAAAAGCGAGAATTTGAAGAGTTCAATCTATTTTATTATAAAGGCACATTTTAGCTAGCTTTTTTTTTTTAATGCTAGGTAGTGACTCAGTTGCTTTCTTAAAACAGCAGGTACATGGGCTGCTTACTCTTTTTGAAAAGAAAAAAAATTCTAGCAATAAAGTTTAAATAAAAACATGGTCTCCCAAAGCCATTTTATAAACATATTAAAAGTTTGCAACACTGAACATTTCAAGTAATTTTATACATAAGAACTATTTGTTTCAGTCCATCTGCTACTGATTAAACATTTTGTATTTCCATTTTGATTAATTATACTATTTATATACTTGAAAATTATTTGTTTGGAAAGGTATGGTCTAGTGTAGGTATTTCATTTGTGAGAATGACAACCTTTCAAAAAGTAGAGCAACACTATGCACTCAGGAAATCCACCATCTGCTTTCTTATGTTCTTATTACAAATTACAAACCTATAGCAAACAGAATAAAGAGAAAACAGAGTATAAATAAGGCTAATAGAATTTATTTAAAATGTTAAAAAAGTATCCATTTTTTTATTAAGCCAAAATACTCTCTTAATCCCCAAGGAAAATTGCCATGACTTTTTGATGGCTACATTCTCCTTTAGAGTTAAACTGCCAAATGGCCAGAAATTTTTAATCAGGTCTAGGAGGCACCCTTAATTCATCCAGGCTGAATTTTTCAGATGTTTGAACAGACTTAGGTGGTATAATACACAAGAGCTAGGCATGGCTCTAATTCCATAAAAAGAACTGGATTTGGAATATAGTCAATATAACTGAGAAAAAAATGCTCTGAAAAAAGTGTAATAGACCATTTTCTGATATTAGTGTTTGTTGGTGCCAAAAGACAATAAGGACATCCTGCTAGCAATTTCCCAACACTGAAACTTAGCTATTGTTTAATTTTTGTATGACCAAACAGGCATCTGAAACCACAGAACAAAACCATTTTTATTCTGCCTAGCCAAACAGCTTTTAGTGAAATTTTGTTAACTAAAACAAAATTGCTCTCAGATTAAAATAAATTTGTGCCAAATATTAGACCATTATTTTTTAAATGACCATTATTCATCCCCAGAAGGGACTTTGTGGTAAAAATCCTCTTAAAGACTGTTGACAAAGGTAGACACTAGCCAGAACTTGCATCCTGCTCGCTCCCTCTTTCCTAGTGGACACCCTTTCATTAGCACAGCCAGGGCTTCTGGGCTCTGTACTCTGCATACCATTAGCTTGCTCTATGCATCTCTGATTGTCTTTTCCCTCCTATTTTCTCCATCCAAAATGAAAGCTATTCTATGACTTCTGGCATCTCTATTAAGTAGTGAGCTACATGGAAATGATTAACTTTTGAACTGAACAACTAAAAACAGTTTTGTGCACACTGTGGAAATGAAACATGTCATGTAGCAAACAGGTTTCCCTGATGGAGTTTGCTGCAAGAGAAATCATTGGCTGAGATTTTGGTTTTGTTGTTGTCATTGTAGATCAAAAGGATGTGATTATTCTTTCCAATAGCTCTTTTTTTGTCCCTTGGTAAACAGACTCTGAGTGAGTCCATTAAATATTTAAACAGCTCTGGTATTTATTAATGTTATCAGACACATGAAATATGTCTGATGGATTGATGCGGCTGTTAAGGAGCCATACCTCAGCGTCTCTCCTGGGACAGTGCTCCAGCTGTTTAAACTATAATTCTATCACCAGGAGGAATGGTGAAAGCACTGACCTCTTTGAAACAGACTCATTGCTACTCAGCCTGTAAATTGCAAATGAAACCTTTCTGTAATAATGTTAAAATATGCATGCATAGGAATTAAAGCACTTGGGGTCACCAGCAAAGCCTGGTGCATTTTCTGTGACTTCTAAACAGCTTGTAGAAAGAATCCAATAAATTGATGCCTGGAGAAGATTAGTGATCAGGGGTGTATGAGTCTTTTTGGTTTCAATAGCTCTACCACCAGGTATGAGAAAATCTTAATGAATTCTCTGAAGCTTTTAAGTTTTTAAAATGCCATTACTGTTTATTTGATCTTCTTTCTCGAAGGAGATAAATTATGTTAATTCTGTGGTCCATGCTATCTTCCATAAAAATCAATCTAATATAAAATTATGCATGAGGTCTTAAAACTGTAAACTAATTTATAATCCTGTTTTTACCTACTTCAAACTTATTAGAAAACATCCATAACAAATAAGATAAATGATATCTGGACAAGTCTACCAAGTTCACTGGTAGGTTTTCCATATCATCACAAGTGTACCTGTTTCTTGTACATCAATTTAACTTGTATGAAAGCCCTTAAAATATTTATAAGAAATATTGATAAAAGCAGGTGTTGATATCTTCTGGAGGTTATAGTTTCAAAGACTTGAACTAATTATCAAAGAAACTTTTTTTTTTTTTGGAAGCCATCAAACAGGTAGCAGATCTAGAACTTGGATATAATCTAATTCTTTAGTATTGCTTAATGTTGAATATGTACAACCTTGGCTGCTAATTGATAATAAACAGAATAAAGTGATAAAAAAATAACTGGGAAGTATAATAAATACATTAAATAACAAAATAAATATTCCAAAACATATGATAAGAGTTCTAAATTTAATAAGATGGCAATGGATGCAGAATCCTATGTTTGATTATTTGGGGGCAATTATATAGTAATATAGGGTTGAGAAAAGACAAGAAAAGCAAATGGCAGAAGTGGATGTTTCCGAATGAAATTTGAAATTAGTAAATTCACTCAGCCTTTTCACATTCTTGTGTCTATAAGGGAGGTTAACGCTAAAATTAATGTGTGAGGTAGAGGATGGTCGCACAAGGTCTGTTCTTTGTTTCTCTGTTTTGTTCTAGTGTAGCTTCAGGCTAATTGTGAGTCAACTCTATAAACGCTGACCATAAAGGTTAACATAAACTTATTTTTCATTGACCATATAGAAGCTAGCCTAAAGTTGATAATAATCAGACCTACGTTAATCACACTATTGAAATAGCATTGTCTATGTAGAGCACTACCCTTTAAGAAAGACAGAAATGGACTAGGGCATGCCAAGAGTAAACTAAATGGAAAGAGAGTTGCAATGATATTAAATTAGCAATGTGCCATCACACAGTAAGTCTCAGTACGTGAATTGGGAACAGATACTAGAGATGAGAAAAGAGGATTAAGTCTGTATGTTATCAATTAATATAATTAGGCTAGTTGATGAGTGTTATAAATGAATTAATTTCACCTGAACATAAAGAAGAGCTTTCTAACAAATGCAGTTATCTGATATATAGTTTGCCTTGGGATATAGTAAGTTCTTTAATATTGGAAGTTCAGATTACAAAGCGATTTGATTTGGTGAAAGAGTCAAGTCTCAACTTTCTGTAATAATGTAGAAATGTGCATGCATAGGAATTCGAAGTTTCAAACCCTCAAATTCAATAAATCTACATCTTTTCAGAACACCCAAAAAAGGATAAAGGAAATCATATTTCAGAATTCTTATGTGGCAAGTCTCTAAGAAAGATATTTATTTGAATATATATTCAGGACAACACTTTTAAACTAGTAATACCCATTTCTTTCATGATATATATATATATATATTATTCATTTATAACTCTATTTGGGAATACTCTCCCAAATTCGGTGAACCCAGTTTAGTGTCCCCATTAGACAGAAATACTTTAAGCAACTAAAATGTTATTTAAATTTCCCTGGAGCTTTGGGAAAGGATATACTTAGTGGTTATTAACCCAGTACTTATCCTTCCATTGCACAAAATAGCTCTTATCCTGAAGAATCCCCTGCAGAGAATTCCCAGGCTGAGACAGGGCAGCAGCCTTGAAATTGGCAACTAAACCACAGGGCATAGCCAATAATAATATGCAGTTAAGGTAGCAGCAAGAGAAAGATGGTAGTCATTTAAAATAATTTCTGCTGCTAGAATTTTTTTCTTTTCACTTTTTATCACCTAAGGGTCAGTACACTTAGGATTCTGGGTTTAACCCCTTTATATTGTGTATATATATGATACACACACATATATATATATATATATGATATTTATATATATTTATACACATATATATATATTTTACATATTTATATATATATTATACATATTATATATTACATATATATTTCATATATATTATATATATGCTTTTTTTTTTTTCAAAAGTATCAAGGGTATAGAACATACAGGCACAAAGCAATACAAGTACTCCTTCATGGGACATAAGCTTTAGCGAACTAAAGATAGGTTAATTCTATGCCTGAGTTATTCCATGAGCCACTTAATGAGAGCCTCTGGAATTGTTTAGCCAATAATGAACTTACAGGATCTAAAGGTAATCACTGCTGCAATTATTAAAATTTATATTAGAATTCTATTACCCTTTCTACAAATAAATGTTTTGTATTAAGTGGTCTAGAAGAGATGCATGTACTGATTCAATAACACCAAAAACCTCTTTTATTTATTCTTTCTTATATTTGTTCTCCTCTGCACCCTAAGCATGAAAACATGCTTCATTAATTCTAATGAAATATTATTTTTATATAGTAATTTAAACTTAAAGAAAAGTTCTAATAGAGTAGGCACTTTTCTAATGTATGTAAAAGAGTGGACACTTACTTAATTCTTACAATCCAGGCTCTTTTTATTACAAATAATATTAAAAGCTAACCTTTACTAATTTCATAGCTACCTACTAAGCACCATTCTAGGCACTTTCTTACATTATCTCATTTGATATTCAAAACAATCCCCACAAGATCAATATTATTATTATTATCTTCATTTTACAATTTTTTTTAAAAAAACCTTGAAAAGGTTAGAGATCTCACTCCAGGTCACACAGCTATTAAGTGATGGAACCAGAATTTGAACACAAGGAGTTTGACCCAGTATCCATGCTCTTAGCCACTACCTGACATTGCATGTCACCCGTGGCCTCCATTCTGTGTTCATAATGCATTTTATTATATGCATTATACCAAAGTTAATGGGAGGTTTTGAAAAGAAGTATGGCCATACTTGCTTTTTTGTTTTGAGAAAAAAACAATCCTATGATTCTTCTAATAAAACATAATCTGAATATAAAATTCTTCTTTGACTCTCACAAAGCCATCAATAGCATTTATGATTACTATAGGTCTCTGATTAGTTTAATACTAAGAAAAGAATACAGATATCTACTGTGAACAAGTACAAAATGCAATTTTAATAATCTTATGTGGTTATTTAGAAACCAAAAAATTCTCAAAATGACATAAAATATAATTATAACATGAGAGCTTCATGTTTAATATGATATATAATATTTCCTAGTATATAAAAGTACGCTTATCATCTTGAGTTATTATGCAAACTATCTGGGCATGGTAACCTTTAAAAAGTTGGTTGATTAACATCCCAAAGAACAGTAAGCTGCATGTATAACATCTGAAAATTTAATTCTTTATATTCTGCTAATTTCAAATTGAAAATAAAATGTGTTCAAAAGTAAAAGTATGTTTCATTCTATAGACATTTCAAAATAATTCTTAGTACTTATAAAGAAGTACAGACTGGACAATTTTTAATCCCATTTTTCATATGCTGTGGGGAAATCCAGGAAGAGCAGAATCTCCCTTAATATTTGTTATTCATCTTAAAAATGAAATGTTATCACTGTAGATTCAGTAAGGAGGTGTACTCAAGATTGGAAAAAATCAAGCACATTTGATTCCACCGATTGCTTTAAATTATTTTTCAAACATTTTGGGTTTGAGAAAACTCAAAACCCATTTCCAAGTTTTTTTTTTTCCATTTAAACCCATATGCTTGGGAAGAGAAATTTAATCCATACATGTTTGATTTATTTTGAGTTAACTCATCAAATTTCTGATTTTAAGATCTATTTGATGTCCAAAAGCTTTTTGACGGTTGTGATTTTTCCCTCTGAAATAGTATTTTATTTTTTCATGTGTAAACACACATTAATCTCAAAGATTCATGGTTTATGTATCAAGGATTTGAGCAGGTGCTAATTTATTCAAACCCATTTTTTTCATCTAGAGAGATTACGACATGTATAATAGTTTAAAGCTCATGGGTCACTTTTTACTTATAGAACTTTCTTTTCAAACCCAACCTTAGCCATGCTATAGACACATTTTGTAAAATCTAAAAATATTTTAATTGCTCTAATTTAATTTAAGCAAGAGATAATATCGACTTAACTTTTGTTGAAATGTCATTGGTGGGAGAGTATGTCTGTATTAAAGATAAAAGGAGAGAATGAAAAACATTGTTACTATATTAATAGTATTCTATTACTCATAGAATGGGCCCAAAATGAGATAGAATCATAATTTGTTTGAGAGATGTTTAAATAAATTGTTATAATTCCTGTTATATATTTTAGAACAAAGGAAACCAGCAGTTTTAGATATTGGAATTTATATATAAGGAAAATCCCCACCTTGTTTTACCTTTTTATTATTTAGATTTAAATTGAAGAAAATAAATAATAAATGTTGGCCTGCCAAAATGATAAAGATACTCTGGCCCAAGGCAATGTGTCCCATTATCAAATACCATTGGTTTTAACGCCACCACTGAAGGAAAGGCTATCAGATGAGGTCTCAATGAATTATTTCCCATGAATATAGAGAAGGTTAAAAATAAAAGCGATTTCACAGATCTTGCAAAATCCTAGACTGCCCTGAAGCCTAAATCAATGTTCACATAAAATCTAGCATCCATCTTTTCATGATCAGGGAAATATGTTCCTTTTCTCACCATGAAACATCACAGAGAAATTATTTTTATGCATGGATATCTATCCAATGTACAAATCTGCAAAGCAAACAACCACAACTAGCTCAATAAATTACTCTAGCTAATTTGTAGATGTTTGCATTACAGATATTTTTACTGTGACTAATATATCCTAACAATGTAAACCCTAAAGGATTCCTGAAACAAGTGGAACTCAGCCTCAAATGTGTGAAGTAGAAATGTTCTGGTGCTTTTTTAACAATGAAAAATAAAAATGAAGAAAACATTTTCTCCCCCAGCATCCAGAGGAGTCACTGGTTGATATGCTGAGAAAATCAATCTTTTGTCAGCCCAGTAATAGATGATGCCCCTTCCTCCATGTAAGAAAACTATAGGAAAGAAAATGATCATTAAAACTTTTTTTTTTGCTGAGATGAGAAAAAAATAAACACAAAAATAGTTGTTTCCCAACTCTTTCTTTCAAATGAACACATACCAATCTCCATTAGATATTAACTTTTTTCTTATTGGGTCCTTTTCCATAGCATTATCTCAAGTGAAAAAATTAAAAAACAGATCTTTTTGTTGTAAATTATACAGTAGCTTAATGCTGACCCTTGATATTATATTTACTTACCAAAATCATCTTACAGAAATGATGCAGGGAAAAATTATATCATAATAGTTTATAGGAATATGCAAAAAACACACACACACACACACACACACACACACACACATTCTAGGATTTTATATTGAACAAGGACTCTTGTTTAACGATTTTTTTTATGAATTAGCACTAATAATTTTTAAAGCAAGAGGAAAAGTTTATCTACATGGCATTCCTTTTTCTATTTTATATCTTGAAATTTAAAAAAAATTTCAAACTAAAGTGAAAAGGTATTGTATAGCTAAAGTGAGCATGTTTACTGCATCAATAAAAACTGAAGTTCACCTAGCAGCCTTTCTCAGATCTTGTGACATCTAACTGATATCACTATTGAACAAAATACTTTCCTTTGAGGAGCAAGTGCAATAAACCTCTACCATAGTGGTCCTTGAACCCATTACATAGTAGAATCACCTACAGAGCTTTTTAAAATGTCAATACCCAAGCCCCACTCTGGATAAAATGTATCAGAATTTCTAGGGTTAACTTGTAGCCATCAGTAATTTAAAATGTTTTCAGTTTTTGTAAAGCATAGCCAAGCTTAAGAATTCTCCCTCTAAGAATATCTTGTCACTTTGGTCCATCAGGTCCAGAGAGTGAAAGTGGTTGCCTGGTGATGAGATAAAAAAAAAAAAAGGAAGATACCCAGAATAGCTAAAGTTGCTATATGTAAACAGTGATACCTGACTTCCAGTTCAAGATGGCAGCATAGGAAGACTTTGAACTCAACTCTTCTCTTAAATACATCAAATTTATAGCTACAGATAGGCCAGTCCTCCATGAAGAGGAAATAAGGTTTGACTAAACAGCTTCTGCACAAAAAATGAAAAACAGACCACATGGAAGTGGGGAGAGGAGACAGACACGTGGTATTGTGGAAACTCCACTGCCAATGCACTGAGCTTCAGCAAGGAAAGATCAGTCAGTGTAGGATCAACATGCAAACTTGCCCATGTAGGACCACAGCAAAAAACAAAAACAAACAAAAGACAAAAACAAAAACAAAACAGTGGTTCAACGTGCAATTAGACTATATTACTAATGCTAGAGTATCTTCTAAATAGTAGTGGAAATCTCTCCAGTGTTAGAAATCTCTTCAGTGTTGGAGGCACCTTGGAATGCAATTTATTGTACTCTCCCTCTACCTTGATTGCAAGGAAAAGAAGAAAATAAAGCATTTTAGCCAAATGACTAAGGCAATCATACTACATCCAGGCCCCGGGACCACACTGGCTCCATGGTTTGCCACCAGGATTCCCCATGGCACATTACCACTCCAACTATAGCACAGAGCCCTAGCATAATTTTCCCCTTGGAATTCCCACTCCTCACATACCCACTAGCTATAGATTACACCTTGGTATAGCTTGCCCCTGGGACTCTCTGTGGCTTACACCTGCTACAGCTACATCTGCAGGCCCTAGCAAGGTTTTCCCATAGAATACCCCACAGTTTATGTCTACTACAGCTCCAGCTTCAACTAGCCTGCCAAAGCAGCTCCAATGTGGTATGCTCCTGGGCCTTCCTGTAGCCAACACATGTTTCAGCTCTAGCTCCAGCTAGCCTGCCAAAGACACCCGGCACATCCCATCTATGGATGGGGAGCTCCTACTTAAGCCAGTTTTTCAAGACTGGGAAAGGTTGTTGTTTCATCAAATACATAGAAACAAACACAGAGAGACAGCCAAAATGAGGAGAAAAAGAAATATGTTCCAAATAAAAAAACAGAACAAAATTTCAGAAAGAGAAGTAAATGAAAGAGATATAAGCAATATATGAGATAAAGAATCCAAATAATGTTTATAAAGATGATGAGCAAACTCAAGAGAATAAATGAATACAGTGAGAACTTCAATAAAGAAATAGAAAATAAAAAAAATCAGAACTGAAGAATACAATAGCTGAAATGAAAAAAAAAATACACTACAGGAAATCAGTATCAGGTTAGATGATTCAGAAAAATGAGTCAGAAAGCCGAAAGGCAAGGTAGTGGAAATCACCCAATTATTTAAGGGACTTCTGAAACAATGTCAAGCATACCAACATTTGAATAAAAGGAGTTCTAAAAAGATAAAAAGAAAGGAAAGGAATAAAAATTTATTTGAAGAAACAATGGCTGATAACTTTCCTAACTTGGTGAAGAAAACAGACATCCAAGTTCAGGAAGCACAAAGAGACCCAAAGAAGATGAACACAAAAAGGTCCATACCAAGACACATCAAAATTAAAATGTCAAAAGTTAAAGAGACAGTCTTAAAAGCAACAAGAGAAATTCAGCTAGTTAGTACAAAAGGTACCCCAAAAGATTATGAGCTGGTTTTTCAGCAGAAATTTTGCAAACCAGATAAAAATGGTACAATATATTCAAAGCGACAAAAAGAGAAAACCTAGAACCTAAAAATTCTCTACCAAACAAAGTTATCATTCAAATTTGAAAAGGATAGCTTCTCAGACAAGCAAAAGCTAAAGAGTTACTCACCACTAAATAAGCATTACAAGAAATGTTAAAGAAACTTCTTTCAGTGAAAAATAAATGGCCAAAACTAAAATAATGAAAATATAGGAAAAAAAATCCCACCGTTAAAGACATTTAGTAAAGGTAGTAGATCAAACAATTAGAAATTAAGTAGAAAGGTTGAATAATGAAAGAAATGAGATCATGTGTAACTACAATAATAAATTTAGAGATACAAATAAACATATACATAAAATGTGTAAAATACAATGTCAAAAACGTAAATGGGGGAGTGAGTAAAAACTGTAGGACTTTCAGAATGAATTTAACCTCAAGTGACCTTCAACATAATATAGAATGCTGTAAACATAACTTGTTATATGTGAATGTCATTGTAACCACAAACTAAAACCTACAATAAGTACATAAAATATAAATTAAAAAAACCAAACAAATTAAACAGTCATCAATGTAAAAGGGAGAACAAGAAAAGAAGAAAGGACCAGAGAATAATGCTAAAAATAACCAGAAAGTAATTAATAAAATGGCAATAAATACATTTCTAACTATTATTACTTTAAATGTAAGTGAACTAAATGCTCCAATCAAAATGCATAGGTGTGGCTAAATGTTTTTTTTTTTAAAAAAAAAAAAGATGTGCATCTGCTACTTATAAGAGATTGACTTCAGAGCAAAAGACAAACAGATTGAAAGTGAAGGGAATGAAAAAGATATGCAGATGGAAGTGAAGAAAAGCTGGAATAGCATACTTATTTTAAAGTTTATTAAAGATAAAATAAACTTTAAACTTTAAAACAGAGACTGTAAGAGACAAAGAAGGGCATTACATAATGATAAAGGCATCAATCCAACAAGAGAATATAATACTTGTAAATGTCTACAGACCCAATCAATGTAGGAGCACTTAAATACATAAAGTAAGCATTAACAGACAGAAATTGAGAGGACAACATGATGTAAAATAGTAGGGAACTTTAACACACCACGTATAAAAATGAATAAATCATCCAAATAGAAAATCAACAAAGAAACATTAACCTTAAATGACAAAGTTATATCAGATAAAATTAATAGGTATAAACAGAGCATTCTGCCCAGAAGCAGCAAAATACACATTTTTTCAAGTGCACATGGAACATTTTCCAGGATAGAGGACATTTGAGTCCACAAAACAAGTTTCATAAATTTAAGAAGTTAGAAATTAACATCAAGTATCTTCTCTAATTGCAATATTATGAAACTAAAAATCAATTTAAAAAGAAAATTAAATCAAATACAAAGACATAGAGACTAAACAACTTGCTTGTAAACAAAGCATAACAAATAGGACAACCTAGAGAAACAGATAGATTTCTAGAAACATAAACTCTTCCAAGGCTAAGTCAGAAAGAAACAGAATTGAATAGAAAATAAAATTGAATCAGTAATCAAAAAAACAAAAACAAAAACAGAAAAAGTACAGGATCAGATGGCTTCACAGGTGAATTCAACCAAACATTTAAAGAAGAATTAATACCTATCTATTTTAAACTATTTCAAAAAGATAAAATTGAAGATTAGGAAAGCTTCCAAACTCACCCAGGAAGCTCATATTGCCCTGAAACCAAAACCAAAGAAAATACAATAAAAAATAAAAAGAAAGGAAGAAAGAAAGAAAGAACAAAAGAAAGAAAGTAAAGAAAAGAAAAAAAAAGAAAGAAAGAAAAAAAAGAAAATTTGAGGCCCATATTTCTGATGAACATAAATGCAAAAACTCTCAACAAAATATTAGCAAACTGACTTTAGAAATACATTGAAAAGATCATATATTGTGACCAAATAGGATTAATTACTGGGATGTGCAACTGGTTTAATATCCACAAACGAAACAACATGATACATAATAGAAACAAAATGAAAGGTAAAAGTCATATGATCATGTCAATAGATGTAAAAAAAAGTATTTGGCAAAATTTTAACATTTTTATAATAAAAACTCTCAACACATGGGTAGATATGGTCTATACCCCAATGTAAAAAAAAAGCCACATATGACAAACCCACCTTTAATATTATTCTCAATAGTGAAAAGTTGAAATCTTTTTCTCTAAGATCAGAAAAAGAAAAAGAAAAACCCATTCTCACCACTGTTATTCAACATATTATTTAAAGTTCTTGTCACAGTAATCAAACAAAAAACAAAACTACTTGGAAAAAAAGAAATAAAATTGCCATTATTTGCAGATGACATGTTACTATATATAGAAACCTCTAAAGGTTTCAACAGAAAACTGTTAGACTAATAAATAATTTTAATAAAATATCAGTATAAAAAAATCAATATGCAGAAATCTATTACATTTCTCTACACAAATAAGAAACTATCAGAAAGAGAAATTAAGTAAGCAATTCTATTTACAATTGCATCAAAAAGAATAAAATAGAGAATTTTCGGTCAAAATGGTGGAGTAGATAAACACTTTGCTTGCAGCTTCTTATGACCACATCAAAATTACAACTAAACTACACAACAATTACTACTGACAATTGACTTAAGTCTAGCTGAACATAAGTCCTATAACTAAAGACATACTGAAGAAGCCACTTGGAGACTGGTAAGAGGGGTGGAGAAACAGAATGAGTTGGTCCCACACCTGTGTGTGGCAATTAAAAATTGGAAGGAATTCTCAGCTGCAAAGGTCCCCCTGAGGAGCAAGTGGTCTCAGCCCCACACCAAGCTTCCAAACCCAGGAATCCAGTGCCAGAAAGAAAAGCCCATATAACTTCTGGCTGTAAAAACCAGCAGAGATGGTGATTGAGTTGAGACTGAGGGCAACTGGAGTCACAAGCATTTCTATTAAAGGGCTTGCACATAGATTCTTTTTCACTGACAGACTCACTTGCTCTGAACTCCAGCTCTGGAGCAGCAGCTTAAAGAGGTGCCAGGAACATACAGAGAGGAACTGAATTGTCTGGCTTCAGGGCAAGAGCTGGAGGGGCAGCTTTCTCCCAGGCAGAAGGACTGGTTGAAGCTATTGTTCTTTTGCTGAGCCCTCTATCCACACAGTTTGTAGACACAGGCTGCTGCCATATATGAATCTTCAGCAACCTGCTTAACACCATTCATCTTGCCCTGGTAATTCTCTGAATCCCCATGCCACGCAGCTTATGAGCCCACCCTAGCAATTCCCAGTGGCTTGTCCATACAAATGGCATCTCTTGGCTCATGATGTGGGCTTTTCCTAAAATATCTCAAAGTTTCACAAAACCCAATCAGCATCTAGCCTTGGCTTGCCATACATTCTGCTGAGCAGCCCCGACCCCTGCATTGGCAGTGGCCAGCCTCAATTAGAGGCTTGGCCTCTCCCAGACACCTCCAAGCCCAGTGGCCATCTGTAGATTTCTTTGTGCCTCATAACAGGAGATCCCAGATAAGGCATAAGCTTCAGCTGAACTTGGCCTGCAACAGGAAACCTCCCATAATGTCCTGGTGTCAGCAGGCCTAGAGACAAGGCTTCAAATTCAGCCAAAACACCAAATGGCTGCCTCCATAGATACACACCCGAAAGATAGACTGGGCAGGCACCAGAGCCCTGCTAAAGGGAATTCTGCTCCATTGGCTCCTCCACAGTAGTCACAGCCAGTCCTCAAAATTAATCAGATCCCAAGGGGCGATCTCTCCTATCAAAGTGCAAACAGCAACTGAGGCTCAATGATGATAAAAGGGCAAACACAACTCAACAAGGGACACAGGTGCAGCACCTGACTCAGGAAACAATGAAAGCTGCACTAATGGGCCCCACAAGACACCTACTTTATAAGGTAGGTGTCTCTACTAAGATTGAGAAGAAATAGCAGCTCTACCTAATATATAAAAACAAACACAGAGTGGCAGCCAAAATGGGGACACAAAGAAGTGTACCAAATGAAAGAACAGAACAAAGCTCCAGAAAAAGAACTAAACAAAATGATTATAAACATTATACCAGATGAGGAATTTAAAACATTGGTTATAAAAATGCTCAATGAACTTAGGAGGATAGTAGAGAAACTCATTGAGAACTTTACCAAAGAAATAGAAAACATAAAAATGAAGATTAAAAAAATTTTACAAAGATAGTCAGAAATGAGAAATATAATAACTGAAATGAAGACTGCTTGGGAGGAATCAACAGTAGTTTAGATGAAGCAGAGGATCAAATCAGTGATTGAGAAGATAAGACAGCAGAAAACATCCCATTAGAACAACACAGAGAAAAAAAGAATTCAAAAATGTGAAGGTAGTTTAAGCGGCCTCTGGGACAACATCACATTTACATCATAAGTATAACAGAAGGAAACGAAAGAAAGCAAAGAATTGAAAATCCATTTCAAGAATTAATGATACATAGCTTTCCTAACTTGGCAAAGAAAATGGACTTACAATCCCAGGAAGCTCAGAGAATTCTAAATGATGAATCCAAAGAAGCCTAGGACAACACATATAATCAAAATGCTAAAGATTAAAGTCCAAGAGAGAATCTTAAGAGAAGCAAGAAAAAAAGCAGTTAGTTATCTAAAAGGGAGCTTCCACAGACTGTCAATGGATTTCTCAACAAATCTTTGTAGGCCAGAAGGGATTGGCATGAAATATTCAAAGTGATGAAATGCAAAGATTAACAATCAAGATTACTCTACCCGGCACAGCTGTTATTTAGAGTAGAAGGACAGATAAAGAGCTTCCAGGCATGAAAAAGCTAGAGGAGTTCATCACCACCAAACCATTATTATAAGAAATGTTAAAAGGACTTCTTGAAAAAGAAAAGTTTAAAAATATAAATAATAAAGTGACAATCAATACATATCTATCATTAATTACTTTAAATATACATGGATTAAATACTCCAATCAAAAGATAAGGTAGTTGAATGGATAAGAAAACAAAACATTTACATATACTACCTATCAGAGATTCACTTCATATCAAAAAACATACACAGACTAAAAGTAAATGGATAAAAAAAGAAATTTCATGAAAATAGAAACAAACAAAGAAACAAAAAGCCGAGGGTAGCAATACTTATACCAGATAAAATAGACTTTAAAACAAGGGCTCTAATAAGAGACAAAGAATGACCCAGTTATTCCACTTCTGGGTATTTATTTGAACAAACCTAAAACACTACTTTGAAAGGACGTGAGAATCCATATGTTCATTGCACCATAATTTATAACAGTCAAAATATGGGGGCTACCTGGTTATCAATGAATGAATGGATAAAGAAGAGATGGTACAAAATATTACTCAGCCATTAAAAAATACAAAAAAATAAAACTTTGCCATCTGTAATATCATAGATTCACCTAGAGGGTATTGTGTTGAGTGGAGTAAGTAAGACAGAGGAAGACAGATGCCATACGGTTTCAATGACATGGGGAATCTAAAGAACAAAATAAACAAACAAAACAGAAACAACTTAGAAATACAGAGAATATTTTGAGAGTTGCCAGATGAGAGGGGGTTTGGGGGATATGAAGAAATAAAAAGGGATTAAGAAGTACAAATTGATACTTACAAACAGTCATGGGGATAAAAGTACAGCATAGGTATGGTATAAGATGGGTAGTAGATTTATCGCTATGATTTACACCTGAAACTAATAAAATATTGAATGTAAACTATGATTTCTTTTAAATTGAAAATACAATTTGATATCATTTGAATAAATAGTTGTATGTGTGGGTTTAAGATTATATATATATATATATATATATATATATATATATGTATATATATATACACACACATATATATGTGTGAATGAGAAAATACATATTTACTGGTATATAACATAAAATATTTCTAGAAATATATAAGAAATGTAGTACACTGGTTTCCTTTAAGACTACACAACAGTTCTGCCACTTTAACTGCTTTTTGTTTTCTATTTTATAAATATTGATTAATGAGAATATAATACCTGGTCAGAAGTAAGTAGTTTTTAAGAAAACAAAAATAATCAACAAAGAAATTTTAAATTATTATAACAGTTTTTTTTTTCAAGCAAAAGGAAGTACAAATTGGTAGTTACAAAATAGTGATAGGAATGTAAAATATAGCATAGGGAGTGTAGTCAATATTGCAATAACTATGTATGGCATCATATGGGTACTAGAATTATTGGGGTCATCATTTCATAAGTTATATAAATATCTAATTACTATGTTGTACACTTAAAACTACTATGATAGTGCGTGTCAACTGTAATTGAAAAAAAATTTAAATTATTTTTTTATATACCCAGGAATAAATTTAACCAAAAAGATTAAAGACCTATACTCTGAAAATTATAAGCTATTAATGAAGGAAACTGAAAAAGATGCTAATAAATAGGAGAGTATATCATGGTCATAGATTAGAAGAATTAATTTTAATAAAATGTTCCTAATACCAAAAGCAATCTACAAATTCAGTACAATCCTTATCAAAATAGCAATGGCGTTTTTCACAGAACTTGAACAAGTAATTCTAAAATTTATATGGAACCACAAAAAAACTAAATAGCCAACACAATCTTTAGAAAGAAAAATAAAGTTGGAGTTATTATGTTCCCTGATTTTAATTATAATACAAACTATAGTAATCAAAACAGCACAGTACTGGAACAAAAACAGACACATTGATTAATGAATCAGAATAGAGAGTCCAGGAATAAATCCACATTTCTATGGTCAATTAATCTAAGACAAAAGAGGCAAAAATATACAATGAGGAAAAGACTGTCTTCAGTAAATGGTGTTGGAAAAACTGAACAGATACATGCAAAAAAAAAAAAGAAAGAGAAACTAGATTGCTTTTTTGCACTATATAAAAATAAACTCAAAATGGATTAAAGACTTAAACGTCAGACCAGAATCCATGAAATTCTTAAAAGAAAACATAGGCAGTAAATTTTTTGTTTTACAATAATTTAGAAATATTGGTATTTTCAATATTTTTAAAATATGTCCTCTTTAGCAAAGATGTCAAAAGCAAAAATAAACAAATAGGATTACAACAATCTGAAAAGATTTTGCATCATAAAGGAAACAACCAACAAAACTGAAAGGCAACCTACTGAGTGAGAAATCTTTCCAAAGGATATATCCAATTTAGGGTAGATATCTAAAATATATAAAGAACTCATACAACTAAGGATCAATAAAACAAACACTCCACTTTAAAAATAAATGGGAAGAGGACCTGAATAAACATTAAAAAAAAAAACATACAGATGGCAAATAGACACATGAAAAGATGCTCAACATGTCTAGTCATCAGAGAAATGCAACTCAAACCACAATAAGATATTGCCTCACACTTGTCAGGATAGCTGTTATCAAAAAGATAAGGAATAATAAATTTTGTAAAGGATGTGGAGAAAAGGGAACCCTTGTACATTGTTGGTGAAACTAAACTTATGCAGACACTATGGAAAACAGTTTGGGGGATCCTCAAAAACTTAAAAATAGAACTGTACGATGCAGCAACTCCACATATGAATATTTATCTGAAGAAAATGAAAACAATAATTTGCTTTGTGGCTTATGGTAGGAGCCTCCAGAGAAGGCATAGGCTTCAGTTGAACTTGGCCTGCAGCAGGAAACTCCCATAATGTCATGGTGCCAACAAGCCCAAGAGACCAAGCTTCAAACCCTGCCAGAGCACCAACTGGCTGTTTTTATGCTTTTGTTGTTCTGTTTTTGTTTTTGTTTTTGTTTTCTGAGCAGTAGGTCTCAACAGTGAGCTTAAAATATTTAGTAAACCATTTTTAAACAAATATGCTGCCATTCAAGCCTTATTGTTCCCTTAATAGAGCACAGGCAAATGAGATTTAGTATCATTCTTAAGGGCCCTAGCATTTTTTTTTGCAGTAGTAAATAAGCATTGGTTTCAATTTAAAGTCACCAGCTGCATTAGCCCCTTACAAGAGAGTCAACCTGTCTTGTAAGGAAGCTTTGAAGACAGGTATTGACCTCTCTCTAGCTATAAAAATCCTAGATAAAAACTTCTTCCAATAGAAGGTTGTTTCATCTACATTGAAAATCTATTGTTTAATGTAGGCAACTTCATTAATTATCTTTGCCTTGCTGCAGCTTTTAGAGCAGCACTTGCTGCTTTACCTTGCACATTTATGTTATGAAAATGGCATTTTTAAAGCTTTTTTAAAAAATTATTTATTTAAATTAGTTTCAAGTATACAGTACATTGGTTAAACATTGATATAGTTCATAAAACTATTGCCCCAATTGCTCCCTCCCTTCCCTGGCCCTCCACTTAGCCATCATATTAGTGCTAACTGCATTCCCTCTTCCATTCTCCCCATGTCTAACAATCAACTACTAATTTGTATTTTTTTAACCCTTCACTCCACTCTCTCAGTCCCCAAAGCCCCTCCCCTCTGTCTGTCACTAAATTATCCACTATATTTTTGAGTCTGTTTTTGATTAGTTTGTTCTTTTTTTTCTTAGATTCAATGACTCATTATTTTCTAAAAACAGGTCTTTTACCTTCTTGGTTAATTTGATTTCCAGGTATTTTATAGTTTTCAATGCAGTTGTAAATGGAATTGTTTTCTTAATTTCTCTTTCTGAAAGTTCATCATTGTTGTATAAAAATGCCACTGACTTCTGAATATTTGTTTTATAACCTGCTACTTTACTGAATTCATTGATAAATTCTAACAGTTTTTTTTTTTTAGTGGAATCTTTAGGATTCTCTATATATAGCATCATGTCAGCAGCAAATAACAAGAGTTTTACTTCTTCCTTTTCAATTTGGATGCCTTTTATTTCTCTTTCTTGTGGTATTGCTGTTGTTAAGACTTCTAATACAATGTTGAAGAGAAGTAGTGAAACTGGAGATCATTGTATTGTTCCTGATTTTGAGGAAAATGATTTTAGCCTTTCCCCATGGAGTATGATGTTAGCTGTAGGTTTGTCATATATGGCATTTATGTTGAGGTATTCCCACTTTGCTGAGAGTATTTATCATAAATAAATGCTGGATTTTGTCAAATGCTTTTTCTGCATTTATTGCTATGCTCATATAAATTTTATCTTTCAATTTGTTAATGTGATGTATCACATGAATTGTTTTTTTGGATATTGTATCATCCTTGCATCCCAGGAATAAATGCAACTTGATCATGGTGTATGACATTTTTAATGTATTGCTGAATTTGGTTTGCTAATATTTTGTTGTGGATTTTTGCATCAATGTTCATAAGAGATTTTATCCTATAGTTTTCTTTTTCTGTAATGTCTTTGCCTAGTTTTGGCCTCATAAAAGGAGTTAGGGAGCCTTCCCTCCTCTTAAAATTTTTGGAATAGTTTGAGAATAGGTGATAATTCTTTGAATGTTTGGTAAAATTTGCCTATGATGCCATCTGGTCCAGGATTTTTCTATTTTGGGAGGTTTCTGATTACTGATTCTATTTCATTGGTGGTAATCAGTCAGTTTAGATTTTCTGTTTCTTCTTGACTCTGTCTTGGGAGACTGTATGTTTCTAGGAATGTGTCCATTTCTTCCAGATTGTCCAATTTGTTATTTTTGTGGAGTCCATGGTTATTTCTCCTCTTTCATTTCTGATTTTATTTATTTGAGTCCTCTCTCTTTTTTCTTTGATGAGTCTGGATCTGTCCATTTTGTTTATCCTTTCAAAAAACCAGCTCTTGTTTTCATTAATCTTTTATATTGTTTTTCTAGACTCTATTTCATTTATTTTTGCTCTTTATTGAGATCTATATTTCCTTCCTTCTATTCATTTTGGGCTTTGTTGGCTGTTATTTTTCTAGTTATTTTAATTGTAAGGCTAGATTGTTTATTTGAACTTTTTCTTGTTTATTGAGGCAGGCCTGTATTACTATAAATTTCTCTCTTGGGACTGCTTCCCCTGTGTCCCATAGATTTTGAGTTGTGTTTTAATTTTCATTTGTATCTAGATATCTTTTGATTTCTTCTTTGATCTCATTAACAACCCATTCATTTTTTAGTTGCATGTTATTTAGCCTTCATGTGCTTGTGTACTTTCCAGTTTTTTTCATGTAGTTGATATCTTGTTTCATATCATTGTGATCAGAGAATAGCGCTGATATGATTTCTATCTTCTTAAATTTATTGAGACTTGATTTGTGACCTAACAAGTGGTCTATCTTTGAAAATGTTCCATGAGCACTTGAGAAGAATGTGTATTTTGCTGCTTTAAGGTAAAATGCTATGAAAATATTTTTTAAATACATCTAGTATATGGTGTCCTTTAAGTCTATTGTGTTTTTTGATGATCCTTTGTCTGGAAGATCTGTCCATTGGTGTCAATGGGGTGTTAAGTTTCCTACTATGAGTGTATTACTATCAATCTCTCCTTTTATGTCAGTCTATAATTGCTTTATGTATGTAGGTGCTCCTATGTTGGGTACATATATGTTTACTAGGAATATATCCTCTTGATTTATCAATCTCTTTATCATGTAATGCCCTTTTTTGCCTCTTATTATAGCCTTTGTTTTAGAGTCTATTTTATCTAATATAAATATTGCTAACCTGGCTCTTTTTCTCATTTCCATTTGCATGAAATATCTTTTTCCATTTCTTTATTTTCACTCTGTGAATATCATGTGATCTGAAGTGGGTCTCTTATAGATAGCATATGCATGGGTCTTGTTTTCTTATCCATTCGGTTATCTAAGTCTTTTGATTGGAGCATTTAATCTGTTTACATTTAATGTGATTACTGATAGGGATATTGTTACTGCCATTTTGTTATTTATATTTGTTATTGTTCTTTTTTTTTTTAACCCTTGTATTTTTACAGAAGACCCTCTAACATTTCTTGTAATGCTGGCTTGTTGGTGATGAATTCCTTAAGCTTTTCTGTCTGGGAAGTTTTTTATCCCACCTTCCATTTTAATCGAAAACCTTGCTGGATAGAGTATTCATGGCTGCAGATTCTTGTTTTTCATAACTTTGTCTATTTCTTGCCATTCCCTTCTAGCCTGCAAAGATTCATTGGAAAGTCAGCAGACATTCTTATGGGGGTACCCTTGTAAGTAACTAGCTTCCTTTCTCTTGCTGCTTTTAAAGTTCTCTCTTTGTCTTTGACTTTCGGCATTTTAATTATGATGTGTCTTGGTGTGGGTCTGTTTGAATTCCTTTTGTTTGGGACTCTGTGTTTCCTGAATTTTTATGTCCAATTTCTTTGCCAGGTTAGTGAAGTTTTCTGTCATTATTTTTCAAATAGACTTTCAATCCCTTGCTCTCTTTCTTCCTCTTCAGGTACTCCCATAATCCAGATATTTTTATACTTTATGTTGTCCCAGAAGTCTCTTAAATTAGCCTCATTTTTAAAAATTCTTTTGTTGTTGTTGTTGTTCTGATTGGGTATATTCTGCTACCTTGTTGTCCAATTCACTGATTCAATCTTCTGCTTCATCCAATCTACTGTTGAATACTTTTAGTATAGTTTTCATTTCAGTTATTGTATTTCTCACCTCTCTCTGGTTCTTTTTTATGGTTTCTATGTCCTTTTTAATGCTTACTATCTCTTTGTTGAGATTCTGACAGTGTTCATCCATTCTCCCCATAAGTTCATTGAGCATTCTTATAACCATTATTTTCAACTCTGTCTCTGGTAGGTTGCTTGCCTCCATTTCATTGAGCTTATTTGCTAGAGTTTTCTCTTGTTGTTTTCTCTGTGACATATTTCTTTCTTTTCTTTCTTTTTTTTTTTTTCATTTTATTAGCCTCTCTGTGTTTGTGTCTATGTGTCAGGAATGTTTGTTTCTTCTTTCAGCCTTGGCCAGATGGCCTAATGTGGAAAGTGTCTTGTGTTGCCCAGTGGCTCACTCTCCCTGATCCCTTATGCTAGGGGCACTGGATGTGATCTTTGTGTGGGTTGTGTGTGCTCTTCTGTTGTCACCAAGCCTTTATTGTTAGTAGATCAATGGATAGGATTAATGCTCAGGCTGACTAATTGTGGGAATTGGCTGCACCCACAGGGTAAGAGTTGTTGTATGGGGCTGACCTCACTGAGTGGAATTTGCCCTAGCAGGCTTGTGTACTTGTTGCAACCAACCTTTGTGAGTGTCACTAATGGGACTAGTCGGGAGTTGCTCCATTATGGTCTGGTGCCAGGTTCCAGATGCATGTGTTTTGTGGCCCCTTGGAAGGAGCTTCCCCATAGACTAAGGTCAGCTGCTGCTTTCTGTTGTTCAGAGCTACTTGGTGAGAACTACAAAGCAATCTGCAGATGGTTGTTGTCTATGCTGAATCTATAGGTAAGTGGAAGAGACAATGCTATAGGCAGTTGTCCATTATCCTCAATGTCTGACCTTTGGCAGTTTAGCAAAGGGACCAGTGCTCCTCAAGGCCTGAGACTGCCTGTCAGCTGTCTGTAAGTCTCTGGAACCAAATAAGCCTCTGAGTTATATGTGTTTTAGGTAGTGCAGGAACCCTGGGAATCTCTTGGGTCTATTGAGCAGACTTCTCCCTGTCACTGCAGTGTCAGTTTACATGCCAACATTGTCTCTGTGGCTCCTTGTACAAGTTTCCACTCATAGCAAGGTCAGCTGCTGACCACTTTGGGCCTAAATGTGCTACCCTAGGGCAGGGGCAGCTGCCTATCAGTGTGCAGTGGGAACTTTGTGTAATGAATAGCGCAGGAGCTCAGATACCTATTCTGCTATCTTCTCCCCAAATGTTGGAGTCAAGGACATCAGGCTAATACAGACCCCTGACATCTCCTGAAGAGATATTGCATTTTGTACAGGCAGCAGTGGTCTGTCCACAACTTTTTTTTTTTCTAGAAATTCACTCACCATGCTAGCCAAAGTCTGTTGCCTACACTGACTGCACAATGCCAGAGCCAAGCAAGACACAAGAGGCTGCTTGTCAATGGGCTACAGGCACTTTGTGGCTTGGGTAAAGTGAGATCTCAAGGAGACAAGGTCCATCTGGCCAATAGAGCCTCAATTTTGCTGCAACTTTTGTGGCTGGGCATTCCAGCTGTAGACACAGCTCACAGTGAGACTAGCTGCCATCTGGGGCGGTCTCACAGACCCCTGCACTTCCTGGACACAATTTCAACTCTTGCAAGCAGCAAAGGTCTACCTGCCATTGATTTCCATGCAGTGCCCACCCTTTGCCAGCCAAAGTTTGTTGCCTGCGTGGATTGGGAATTCAGAGAAGAGAAGGGAATGGGCTGTGGCAGTTCAGTGACAATGGGACACCTGGGGCAATTTGTGGATAGGGTGGGGCAGAGTCTCAGAGAGACAATAGCAGTCAGATCAATATAGCCTCAGTCTTGCTGCAACTTTGGTAACTGTTTACAAGTTCCCACAGAAGTTCCAGATCACAGCAAGACCAGCTACTGTCTGAGATTGGCCCTCAGGTCCCCAATACCTGCCCAAATTCTTGTTGGCAATAGTGATTTTGCTGACCCTATCTCGGAAATGTAGCTAACAACACTGGCTGCCTGCTGAGAATTCTTGGCTTGAATAGGGGCAGGTCTTGGCAACTATCTAACAACAAATGCCCCAGGCAATTTGCAGTTTGTGTGGGGTGGGCTGATCCTCTCTGACCAGTGCTTTCTAATGGCTCTGTGGAAGGGGTCTGCACAGTCAAGCTGGCTCGTCTATAGATTGCCCAGTAGGGGAGCCAGAGTAAGGCACAATGGTGATTGCCCTTCAAGCCCTTGTTCTGGCACCAGGTAATGCAGACGTTCTCATTATGAATCTCATGCAACCCTCTGACCTACCATCAGTGTCCCAGGTGAGTGTCTACAAGTCAGAAAGCCTGTGCATGTGTTCTTCAAAGGGACGGCCAAGGATTCAGTTTTCTTCTCTCACCCAAATGGCAAGAATTCCCTCTGAGTTATTGGAATCTCCCCTTATCTAGGCTGGAACCTTGGGCTGGGGAGGCCCCAGATGAGACCAGGACCTTCCTCTTCTTCAGGAGAACCTCTGCAGCCTCGCTCTCCCTCCCAGTGATCCTTCACTCCCCAACATGTACGACTCCAGCCCTATTCATGACTTTGCCCCTCCTACCAGCTTTGTTGTGGCTCCTTTATATTATCAGACGTAAGTGTTATGGTCAGTTGGACTTCAGATGATTCTCCACATTGATTATTTTATAATATGATTGTCAATTCAATGCGGACCTGAAAGGAGACCAACACTGTTTTTACCTATTCTGCTATCTTCCCTCCAAATGTTAAAGATGGCTTCTTAAACCTCATGAACAAACCTCTGCCAGCTCGTACTTTCCATCTGCAGCTTCCTTATCTCTCTTGGCCTTCATAGAATTAAAGAAAGTCAGAGCCTTGCTCTGGATCTAGCTTTGGTTTATGGGAATGTTTTGGTTTGTACTTCTATCTAGAACACTAAAACTCTCTCCATATCAGCCATAGGCTGTTTTGCTTTCTTGTCATTCATGTGTTCATTGAATAGCACTTTTAATTTCCTTCAAGAATTTTTCTTTTGCATGTACAACTTGGCTAACTGGCATGCAAGCTTTTTGCCTGTCTCAGCCTTTGATATGTCTTTCTCATTAAGCTTAATCATTTCTCACTTTTGGTTGAAGGTGAAAGACATGCAGCTCTTTACTTGAACACTTAGAGACCACTATAGGATATTTAATTGGCTTAATTTCAATATTGTTGTGTTTCAGAGAATAGGGAGGCCCCAGGAGAGTGGGAGATGTGGGGAACAGCTAGTCACAACATTTATTAAGTTCGCCTTCTTATATAGGGATGGCTTGTGGTGCCCGAAAACAATTACAATAGTAACATCAAAGAGCACTATAATAAATATAATAATAATGAAAAATTTTGAAATACTGTGAGAGGTACTAAAATGTGACACAGAGTCACAAAATGAGTAAATTCTGTTAGGAAAATTGTGCCGACAGATTTGTTCAAAGCAAGGTTGACACAAACCTTCAATTGGAAAATCTCAGTATCTGGGAAACAAAATAAAATGAAGTATGCCTGCATGTGTGAGTCACCTGTAATAGACACATGAATTTCCTGAAAAGAGGGGTTATAGTTTTCACTAATTTTTTCTCCCTTTTCCCTTAATAGTTAAATACTTCATAGAATAAACTTTAAAGGTTTTACAATCTGCATCAATTCTAGATATAGGAAGCCTGCACCATCTTCTAAAAGTTAATGTCAACCAGTTAATATATTAGAGAGTGTTAAGTGTTAGGAACATATACGTCTGCTGACACATAATGGAATCAACCACCAAGTACTTATAAAATTTATTAACTACATATTTGATGCAATTATATATGTTCGACTAAACACATTTACAAAAATTATTCTATTTCTTTCTGTACATGGCGAAGTTATCATCATCTTTAATTTAAAAGAAAAATTCAGGCTCAGGACTAGATAAATGACTTTAAGAATATACTCAATTTGTGGGAAAGCATCCTAGCCTACCCAGTTCTTTTCCAAGTTAAAAAAATAGATAAAGAATCACATATTTGAGCACTCATATCAATTTGACCAATAGTTACCAAGGACTGCTCGATGCAAGGCACTATATTAAGGGCTGGCATTAGAGACCCTGTGGCATTGGTCAGCACCTAAAGTAGTATCTCAAGTAACAAAGACCAACAACTGTTTTTGAGCAGCTCAATAATTAAAACAAACATTTTTATTTATTGTTATTTTTAGAATAGTTTAGGTTCACAGCAAATTTGAACAGAAGGTATAAAGATTTCCAATATACATCCTTCCCCCACCACATGCATAGCTTCCCCCATTATCAGCATCCCCCACCAGAATGGGACTTTTGTTACCATCAAAGAACCTACATTGACACCTCACTGTCACCCAAAGTCCACAGTTTACATTTGTGTTAATTCTTGGTATTGTACATTCTTTAGGTTTGGACAAGTGTATAGTGACATATTCATCATTATAATAACATACAGAATAGTTTCACTGTCCTAAAAATCCTTTGTGTTAGCCTTTTCATCTCTCCTTTACCACAAACCCAGGGAAATACTGACCTGTTCACTGTCTCCATAGTTATGACTTTTCCAGAATGTCATATAGTTGGAATGATATAGTAAGTAGACTTTTTAGATGTTTTCTTTCAATTAGTAGTATTTACTATTCCTCTGTCTTTTCATGGTTTCAGAGCTTATTAATTTTTTAGCATTAAATAATATCTTCTTTCTAGTTGTATCACAGTTTTTTCATTAATCTACTGCAGAACATTTGGTTGCCTTCAAATTTTGGTAATTATGAATAAAGCTGGTTGAAGCATTTACATGCAGGTATTTGCATGGACATCAGTTTTCAACTCCATTGGGCAAATGCCAAGAACTGCCACAGTTGTATCATATGGTAAGAGTATAATTAGTTTTATAAGAAAATACAAAACTATCTTCTTCAGTGGTTGCATCATTTTGCATTCTCAGCATTAGTGAATGAGAGTTCCTACTGTGCCACATCCTCACCAGTATTTGGTATTAGTGTTCTGAATGGCCTAATGATTCTTATCTAGGATAGTGGTTCTATATGAATCACTCAAATGAAATGAGCTTAGGTGCATTTAAAATTTGAATTTGGAAAATAGTATACTAAAATATTTTTTAAATTGTTTTTTTTTTAATTTTTATAATGTACAAAGTGGCCCTTAGATTTGTGATTGAATTCACTGTGTTTTTCTGGAGTAAACCTTATAAATCCAATTCTCTAATGTTAAGCAGTATCCTCAAATTTTAGTGAGAATTAAAAAGTCACTAAGAATTTCTGGGTCAACCTTCTTTCCTACTCCCCTCACATTATGGTTTAGACAGGAAATCTACATTTCAATTGCATGCATTTCAAATGATGCTAATGCAAATGCAGGAATCACACTTTAAGAATCACACCTGAACCTCTAGTCCTAGCCATAAATTCCAGGTACAGCAGCCAGTAATAAAAATCCTTCAAATGGCTTTTTCTATATGAATATATGTCCAAGATTAATCAGAGCTCTGATTATCATTCACCTTCATTCATGTCTAGCCAACCTGGTAGGAAAGGAGCCAGACAGTGATACAAACAAAGGAAGCCTCAGTACTAATTTAATTTCTCTTATCTTGACGCTATTTACTGAAAAGTTAATTAAATTCAGTTTTAAAAAACTGGTCTTGGCTTATTACTAAGTATGAATTGATTATTTCAAAATGTTTATATACTTTTAAAACACTACATAATACTGCCTATATATTTAACATTACATTAATTATTTTGGGTGAATGGCCTTAGCCTGTTTTAAAATATACTTTATTTTGTTCATAGACCCACAGGATATAACTTCACCTTGTACACCAAACCACTGAAGTTGCGGGGTGATGCATTAAGTGGTATGAGGGGTTTTCACTTGCAGAGCAATTATACATCAGCATTTTGTTAGTACTTGATTGTTTCTAAAATGTGTCATTAGAAACTAGTGTTCCTTCATTTCTCATCCAACCACATGAAATATGAAACTCATTTTCCTTAACTGAGATATGTGAGGGGGGCCTTCCCACATCCATTTATGCATAGGTATACCAAGGTATGCCAAAGTTGCTCTCAAAATTTAGGTTCAAATGTGAGTACTAGTCTATGATTTGGGGTGAGAGGGTAAGAGCTCTTCTATTTTTCATACCCCAGAGTTCCTTTGGTCTGACTTGCAAAATTCCTATCTTCTTTCCCTTTGAGTTCTGACGTGATTTTTAACTCAACTTTAATAAAGGCTCATCACTCAAACTTTCTTTTCCTGTAGCTGCTATTAAGATAAATGGGCTTAGAGTTTAATAAAGAAGAAAAATCTCGGCCACCTGCTTCATTAGATTACATATTTTTTTTTTCTCAGAGTACCATTATAGAGAATTCTATTTAGACCAAATCTTCTAATAGAATTTATAATAACCATGGAATTTTGACATTCAGTCTCTCAAAAAGATATTTAAAAGTACTCCTCATGCTTACTCTTTGGAGTATCTGGTCTCACCTATTATAATTTACCTTTTGTCGAATTCCTTGCCACACAGGCCTTCATTTAGTTCCTGAAACACAATAAGCATGTCCTATGTCAAAGTCTTTTCCTATGTGGCTTCACTGCTTAAAAAAATATGTGTCACTCTCCTCATGGTCAGGGCTTCCACAACCTTGAAGTCTCTGTTTAACAACAGGCCTAGCCCTTCCATCTAGTTTAAAGCAACTTTTTCATTATTTTTTATAAAGCTTGTTTTGTTCCTTCATGACAATTATAACAGTATGTAACATATGTAATTTTCTTCCTACAAACCAAACTATGTTCCAAGTTTTAAGCAGTAACAGCTTAATTCTCATTTTAACCATATGAATATACATACTTCCATTATGTTGAAAATTAAGGCATTGAAGAATAAAAAGTTTTAATAACTTATCCACAAACAGTAAGTAAGTTTTGGAGCCAAAATTTGAACCCACAAAGTCTGATTCTAGAGATGTTTATCAAATAACTGCACTATCTCTTGTATGTATATATGTATGTATTTATTTACTTATTTATTTGTCTGTCTCCCTCACTAAAAGAGATGCAGCATGAGATGAGGAAACATATTGATTCTTTTTATTAATGTTTACCTAGTACCTAGCAGATAATAGGCACTGGGAAGGAAGGAAGGAAGGAAGGAAGGAAGGAAGGAAGGAAGGAAGGAAGGAAGAAAAGAAAGAGAGAGAGAAGGAGGGAGTAAAGAAGGAGAGAAGGAAGAAGGGAAGGGAAAATAACTAAGTCAATACTGAATGATCTGATCCATTATCAAGAAGTTATAGTTCCAGCAATGCTCTCACTAGCATCATTCATCTCAGATCTGGATAATACTGTTCATGAAGAAAAAATACTCAAATTCTATTTTCTAAGTATAGACTGGAGGATATGGCTCAAACTGTACTGCCTGGGTGTAATAACCTTACTTCAAAATAAGCACTTTTATATTTATTAAGGTTCAGTGAAAAATATTATAACTGAAATATATGTGATCTGTGGGCACACTCTCCCTTTGCAGCAGCAAAAAGTTATTGGGGACTGTAGACTAGCAGTATGTTCAAGCTAGCATGAAGACTGTTCAAAATTTGCAAGAAAACAGTGAGTTACTTGAACAAGCTAGTCATATCCTTAAAAAATGCCATCATATGGATGGGCAATATTGAGAGGTGTATTTAGTCACACCTTTATCAAGCAAACCAATGTCAAATAAGTTGGTTTGATTTCAGGGTGGCAGGATGATAAATAGAAGCCATTTTTTTTTTCCCCATGAGGTTGGGGCTTGCTGTTCATTCACAATCTCTTCTGTTTCAATTGAACAGAGTTGTTGGGGAGTTGGATAGGGAAAGAGAGAGGAGTGGCAAATTAGTGAAAGGGTGTCTAGGGTAAAGAGAAGCAGGGCTTTGAATGACTATCAACCCTCAGAATGTTCTCTAAGTGTTGTTTGGTAAATGATGCTTTCAGAGAGCACAGATCTTGCTCTTGTTTGCAGAGCAGACATTTGTGCGTAAATGCTTGCAGGAACATGAATTATATTTCTCTGCATCTGATTTGTAACTATACCTGTACGCTCTTAAAAATGCTAATAGACAAATATAAATTTAGGTACAAAAGAAAATCTAATAAGAAGAACATTTGAATGAGTAAAAAATGTCTATTTTTTTTTTGCAGTCATTAGGACTGGAGGAACATGCTTATAGTAATTAAGTAAGATTGATTTTAAAGCTGAACACCACCCACAATTTGTGTAGTCTGGGGGTCAGGCGGGCAGCTGCAGAAACCGTTCGGCTAATTATGAGAATTCACTGTTCGTTAATAGAATCTCTCCACAAACAGCAGCTGTGTGTTTGCTCACGCAAATTATTAATTCTGGCCTTGCCTCAGCTGCAAATTTCTGCTGCATGGAAAGGAATTCTTGCATAGAAGTATCAGTTATCACCCAAGTGATACTAAGAAAGAAATAAAATATAAAATAAAAGAAAATATCCTCTAATCACGGGTGTATAAAGATTTCATACCTACCTCCCTCTTCTGCTTTTCACTCCCAAACAATTGAATGCCAAATTTGGAACTCATTAATCTGTAGGTAACCTACCGAGATCTAATTTATACCTGTCAGGAGCAATGGGCAGCAGCTAATAGGAAAGTAATTGCAGTATAAGTCTGCTTTCTCACTTGATAATATGCAAGATTTTAATGACAGCCCTTCTCTATTGGAATATCAAACTGGCCAACAGATATGTTCTCTCTTTTGTAGAGTCACACCGTGAACAAAAAAGATGTCTATTTGAATTTTATTATATACCACAAATAAAGTGATAACAGTATAGTATTTAGTTAGATGGAACACAGACACACAGCTATTTGTTCTCTGGAAGAATTGAAAGCAATATTTATGCAACAGAAAGTGTGAACTAGTATTCTCACATTTTTATTTTGTTTTTAAAAGTATCTAGTTGGAATCTAATACCTACATAAAATATTATCTTCTGTTTCAAATTGAATTGAATATCTTTATTTGATAATAAAATATTTTTAAATGTCAGGGCACTTAAGGGGACTTAAAATTTCTCATCTTCACTACAGCATTTAGAAACAAGGAGTGGCATTTATTACATAAAAAGGGAGAAAGTTTTATTTATTCCACACCTTTTTTCTTCTTCCTGGGATTGTCTAAAGTGTGATTTTCCCATGAACAAATTAGGAACATTAAAAGTCACCTAAGATTACAAAATATGTTTGGTAAAGCTACTTTTCAAACATGACTTCTTATTGCTTCATCCACTGTACTAACTAAATGATCTTCTCTGTGGTCCCTTCCTTCAAGACAGGATCTGAAAAGAGAATGACTTCTGGAACACAAAACCTAATTCAGATACCCTTCTTAATATGTATTTCCTAACTTTTTTTCAACTGCCAACATCTAAATTTTGTTTATTCTTCAAGAAGTATCATATCATGTTTTGTTTCTATGAGTTATTACTTTCTGAAATTAACTTGTGTATGTATTTTCTTACATGGTTATAAATCTCTTCCTCCCTTCACTCCTGACCCACTCTGTTAGCTTTATGACAGCAAAAGTTTAGCATATGATCAACATTCAGTTAATATGTGTTGAATCAATGGACAAATGAATGAATGACTGATCTGCCATGTTCTTCCCAACTCCTGAAACACAATTGCCTGAATTTCCACACAATTTTATTTGTGTTTGTCTTTTGGAGCCCAGCTCTGGATTCTCACAATTTAGTGCTTCTATCATCTCACCAATCATTGCTTCTAAGAACAATAAAAAACCACCCTCCCAAAAGTCAATAGCACAAATATTTTACCCTGTAACTAAAAATTATAATTTTGTTTGACCATAATTTTCCTACCTATATTCTAAATATATCTGCTTTAAACAAAACTTTGTAACTTTTAAAAATATATGGTTTGACATTGTAAAAAGTTTCAAAGGAAAAAGTCATTAAAATATATAACAAATAATTATTAATGAGTACTAAAATCATTTATTTATGTATATGGCTATGCTACCCTGAACGAGCCCAATTCTGTCTGATCTCAGAAGCTAAGCAAGGTCAGGCCTGATTAGTACCTGGATGAGAGACCACCTAGGAAGACCAGGTGCTGTAGGCATAAAGAATTAAAAAATAAGAGATTGTAAACTGACAAGGTTCTTGCAATCTGTGAGGGTTGCCTCACCTAAAAAGAAAAATCATTTATTTGTGATGGCTTTATGATGGAAATAAGAAATTACCCGGGAAATTTACTCCATGTTTATAATCTTAATAGATGACTCAAGTCAAACATTGATTTGGACAAATCACTTATAGATTCTGAGTCTTAGTATTTTAAACTAAGTAGAATACATGAAGTGAAATTTTTGCCCTGTTCATCTCATAAAATTTTTGTGATGATCAAACAGAATCTGTGAACTATTTAAAACAATAATAATTTTAAATGTAAATAAGTTTTTTAATTATTATAAATGAATTATATAATTTGCCTGATCACACTAAGAAAATCTATAATTTCAATAAAAATGGCCAAGTCTCTACCTCGCTGTGTTCTGTATATTTGAATATTGCTTAATATTCAGAGAGGCCAGGGCTAGGTACCTAATAATTTTATCCACTTATCAAATATGTGACGTTGTGAGAGTTACCTAACCTTTTTGCACTTCTGTTTCTTCATCTGGAAAGAAGATAATCATGCTTTCTGGAAAATATATGAGATTGTTGTCGCAGGGGAAGATATGACATTGTAGAACTTACTGCTGTAAAATGGTTCAGGTAACAGCAAATGCCATCTTGTTGGCTAAGAAGTTGGCATTTCTCTTATTATCTTTAATTTCTGGTGTTTGTAAGAGGCATTTATACTTAAATAAACTGCAAAAAAAATCATACATTACCTACTAGGTGCCTCCATGGCATAAAATATAATATTTTCACATAATCAGACTTAAACAAGGAAAATATTAGGACTAACTCTGTGGTGCAATATGAAACCTATGGAAGGAACTCTTTTTTCAAGATTCTTTCCTACCTATTCCTAACTTTATACCCCAGTCACTTTACATCTGGGTCTGTTTTAGAGAAACCCAAACAATGACAACACTTTGGCCTAGATTTGACATCTTTGTTCTTATTCTACATATATTCTGGTTTAGAGACTGTTCCAAATATCTTTCCCTGCATAACAGACCATAACAAAAGCTGGTGGCTTAAAACAACAGCAGTGACTTCTGATGTCTTTATCCAAATAAAAGAGTCCAATGTTCATATTTAGTTTTACCTTATGTACATTGCAAATGTATTATAAAATCTGGGAATTAGGAATTATAGAAAGACAAATTAAGGAATTGCAGACTTCTTAAAATAGTAAGATGACATTTGCTATATTGAACAATCTTTTTTTGGGGGGGGGTTCATGAATCTGTTATTTGGGCAGAGCTCAGCAGCAAAGGATCATCTAGGGCAGCTTGCCTGGAGCTGGAGAATCCATATCCAAGATGGCTCACTTATGTAGTTGGTAAGCCAGTGCTGGCATTTTCTGACTTTCTCATAGTCTAGTGTCTGGGTTACAAAAGTCCCAAAAGACAGGAAGTTGATAGCTTTCAATATCTTAAAACCTTAGCATTGTGTCACTTCTACTGTCAAGCAATCACAAAGCCCAAATTCAAGGGGAGAGTACAAATATTTTAACTCTCAATTGGAAGAGATTCAAGGATTTGGGGGGGGGCATGTTTTAAAACTTCTTCAGTGAATCTCTCAATCATAGTTCAAGGTAAGAAACAGATCCCTTTTAGATAGTTTAGGTAGCAAGTATTTAGTACACAAGATTATAGGAAGAACAGAAGAAGCAAGTTTAGGCTGGTTCTCTTCGAGTGTCTTCTATAACAATACAAGTGATCCAATAGGACAGCTCTAGTTTTGGAGGCTACCTCAAAAACTGCTCAACACAGATGCCAATGTGAGGGGTATAATTGCTTCTCACATTCAGAAAAAACTAAAGAGTGGACACCCATCTGTTTAATCAGGAAGTCCAATCAAGATGTCACTGTTGCCACTGCTTCTAAACACCTGAAAAGTTAAATAATGAAATATTTTCAAGGAAGTGTCAAGTGTCTACCATCTCATTAATCAATTGCAAACAACCTAATAGTGGTTTTCAAACTTCAGTGTACATCAGAAATACCTAGAGAGCTTGTTTAAACACAGATTGCTGGACCCACCACAATAATTTCTGATTCAGTAAGTTGAAATTGGGTTTAAGAATTTGCACTTTAACAAGTTCCCATGTCTTGACACTCCTTGCTGGACCAGGGATCAGCTTTGGAGAACTATTGGCCTAGAGGTGTCACAAGGAGGCTCTCTCCTCAAGTCTACCTTCCAAATCTTTTGTTACGTATAATTAGAAATTGATTTTTGACTAAATCTATGGTTATGAGGCAGCATAATAAATGTAGTTTTAAACTTTCCAAAATTAACTCAAAATGGACAAGGACCTAAATATAAGACCTGAAACAATAAAATGCATAGAAGAAACATAGGAATGAAACTCAAAAACTTTAGACTTAAAGAGAATTTTATAAATTTGACATCAAAAGCAAGGGACACTAAAATAAATGAATGGAACTACATCAAACTAAAGTTTCTGCTCAGCAAAAGAAACCATCAACAAGGTAAAAACAATCATCTGAATGCGAAAATATATTTGTAAGCAACACCTCCAATAAGGGCCTAATATTCAAAATATACAAAGAACTAATACAACTCAATAAAAACAAAAAACAAACAATCCAATCAAAAAATAGGCAGAGGACCTGAACAGACACTTTTCCCTACAGGACATACAAATGGCCAACAAATACATGAAAAGATGCTCAGCAACGCTAGTTATTGGAAAAATGCAAATCAAAACAACAATGAGATACCATATATACCTGTTATAATAGCTATAATCAACAGGATGAGTAATAAAAAATGTTGGAGAGGATGTGGAGAAAAAGGAACACTCATATACTGCTGGTGGGACAAAAAATTGGTACATACTATTGGAAAACAGTATGGAGTTTCCTCAGAAAACTAAGAATTGATTTACCATATGATCCAGCAATCTCTCTACTGGGCATTTACCCCCAAAGACTTGAAAACCCATATTCAAAAGGATATTTGCACTCTGATGTTCATAGAATCATTATTTACAGTGGCCAAGACATGGAAGTAACCAAAGTGTCCTACGATAGATGATTGGCTAAAGAAACTGTCGTACATATATACAATGGAGTATTATTCAGACATAAGAAGAGATGAAATACTGCTATTTGTGACAGCATGGATAGTCCTTGAGATAATCATGCTAAGTGAAATAAGCCAGGCTGAAAAAAGTAGAAAATCACATGATATCACTCATATGTGGGAAATAAACCTAAAAGCAACAAATGAACAGAACAAACAGACAGAGACTCATAGACATGGACAATAGACTAGTGGTTACCAGAGAGGAAGGGAAATAAACAGGATAAAGGTGTTCAAATATGTGGTAAGAGAAAGAAATCTAACTACAAGAGGTGAACATACAGTATATATATATATATATATATATATATATATATATACCTTACTATTAAAATGCACATTTAAAACTTTTTGGATTTTATTAACCAATGTCACCATTAATAAATAAATAAATAAATAAATATTTTTAAAGAAAACAAAAGGAAAGAAACATGTCCCAAAGGAAAGAGCAAAACAAAGTTTGAGAATAATATCTGAACAAAATAAAAGGCAATCTGTCATATTTCAAAATATTAGAGGAAATTAACAGTAGATTAGAAAAAGCAGAGATTGAATCAGCGATCGAGAAGATAAGGTAGAAGAAAACAGTTGGTCAGAACAGCAACTAGAAAAAAGAATCTACAAAATTGAAAATGGGTTAGGAGCCTCTGGGACAACATCAAGCATACCAACATTCTCATTATAGAGATACCAGAAGGATAAAAGAGAGAGCAAGAAATTAAAAATCTATTCAAAGAAATAACAACAGAAATCTTTCCTAACCTGGTGAAGAAAATAAACATAAAAGCCCAGGAAGAACAGAATCCCAAACAGGATGAACCTAAAGAGACTCACACCAAGACACATCATAAATAAAATGGCAAAGTTTACATAAGAAGAGAGAATTTTAAAAGTAGTAAGAGAAAAACAGTTACCTACAAGGGAGCTCCCATAGACTGTCAATTGGTTTCTTAACAGAAATTGTGTAGGCCAGAAGAGATTGGCACAAAATATTCCAAGTGAAAAGCAAGGAGCTACAACCAAGATTACTACACCCTGCAAAGTTATCATTTAGAATCAAAGGACAGATAAGAATCTTTCCAGACAGAAAAAAAGCTAAAGGGGTTTATCACCACCAAACCAGTATTACAAGAAATGTTAGAGAACTTCTTTAAGAAGTAGGAGATGAAAAAGATCAAAGAGATAAATAATCAAATGACAATAACTATCAATAATTACTTCAAATGTAAAAGGATTAAATACTTACATATACTGCTTACAAGAGATCCAATTTAGATATACACACAGACTGAAAGTAAAGGGATAGAAAAAAAATATTTCATCAAAATGGAAATTTAAAAAATCTGGGGTAGCAAAACTTTTATTAGACAAAATAGACTTTAAAACAAAGGCTATAACAAGAGACAAAGAAGGACCCAGTAATCCCACTTCTGGGTATTTATCCGTAGAAACTCAAAACACTACTTTGAAGGAACATGTTCATCAATATGTTTTTTGCAGCATTATTTACAATAGTGAAGATATAGAGGCAACCTGGATATTGATCAATAGATGAATACATAAAGAGGTGGTGTATAATAATAATAATAATAATAATAATAATAATAAAGAAGGAATGAAATCTTGCCATCTGCAACAACATGGGTGAGGGTATTGTGCTCAATGATATAATTCCAACAGTGAAGGACAAGCGCCATGTGATTTTACTTGCATGGGAAATCTAGAGAACAATACAAACAAAACAGTAACGAGAACATTTTGAGGGGTGCCAGGAGGGAGTGATGTTGAGGGAATGGATGAAAAAGAGCAAGGGATTAAGAAGTAAAAATTGGCAGTTACAAAATAGTCATGGGAATGTAAACTATAACATAAAGTATATAGCCAATAATATTATAATAACTATGTATGGTATCAGAGGGGTCCTCAATTTATTGGTATAGTCACTTCATAAGTTATATAAATGTCTAATTACTAAGTTTGACATCTGAAACTACTATATTTGTATGCCAACCATAATTGAAAAATAAAATTATTAAACAAAAGGAAAGGATCTAAATAGAGAATTCTTTTGAAATGTGACTAAAATGTAGGTACATTAAGGAAATTTGTGAGAGCACAGGTATCTGTTATGATAATACTGATGAGGTTTCTCTTTCCTCTAAGTTTATAGCATCAAGTCATGTTCAATTCATATAAAATCAGTCACTTGAGCATTGCCAAACTAGTCATTGACAGCTCCACTAAATCATACTATGTGTTGTCTAGTGTGTATCCCTGTCTGTAGTCTCCAAATTTGCTAAAAATTAAGATGTATTTTTTTGGTAAGTGTTAATAAAAATAAAACAAGTTAATCTGTGTGCCTTTACAATGATTTTCTGTTACTGTATTACATTTAATACAGTGTTTTGAACAGTTTATGTTTGAATAAGATTCATTTTTATACAGAAAAGGTGTCAAAGACTTTGATGTATGGCAGAGAATATAAAGACTAAGAGAATGAGAGAGAAATAAAAAATAAAAACATAGGCTAATGAAGGCAGAAACTTCTTCCTGAAGCCTTGGTTAATGCAGCAAATGAGAAACAGCAGGGTTTACATATTTTGTTTTAATCTGTGTTCTTTAATTTACTTTCACCTAGGTGCAGAAGAAAATTAGTTTTTGTTAACTTGTGGTAATAAATTTCCATTTTTTTTTACAGTGTCAAAGCTATATATTTTTTAAAGTCACAGAGTTTTGTTTAAAACATATATTTAGAATATATGTAGGAAAATTATGGTCAAGCAAAATTAATTTTTAGTTACAGGGTACAATATTTGTGCTATTGACTTTTGGGAGGGTGGTTTTTTATTGCTCTTAGAAGCAATGATTGGTGAGATGATAGAAGCACTAAATTGTGAGAATCCAGAGCTGGGCTCCAAAAGACAAACACAAATAAAATTGTGTGGAAATTCAGGCAATTGTGTTTCAGGAGTTGGGAAGAACATGGCAGATCAGTCATTCATTCATTTGTCCATTGATTCAACACATATTAACTGAATGTTGATCATATGCTAAACTTTTGCTGTCATAAAGCTAACAGAGTGGGTCAGGAGTGAAGGGAGGAAGAGATTTATAACCATGTAAGAAAATACATACACAAGTTAATTTCAGAAAGTAATAATTCATAGAAACAAAACATGATATGATACTTCTTGAAGAATAAACAAAATTTAGACGTTAGCAGTTGAAAAAAAAAGTTAGGAAATATATACAGTAGAAGCAGAAGTAGAGAACCTAGAATGGAGGCTGGGCAGAAGATAATAAATTTGAATTAATATGGGCCTAAAAAAGAAATGAGGAAAAATCAGATGGGCAAATGTTAACAGGATTGTCTGGGAATTAAACATGAGACCTGAATGATAAGAAAGATTTAATGATGATTTCACAATTTTAAGCATGGCAACAAAGACAAATAACAGTATTATTTTAAAATATAAGGTAAAGAAACTGGTTTTGTACAGAAAGTTATAAATTTGATTTTGGATGTTATTTTGTTTGAGGTACCTGCAACTAGCCAGAAGATGTTCAGCAGATAGCTAAAAGTGTAAGACTACACCCCAATAAAAGGTTTTAAGGCTGGAAACTTGGATGTGAGTGAAATCCCTAAGCAAGTGATAATTAAATAAAGCTCAATATTAATTTTTACACATATGCAATTAAATTATTAATGTATGTGATTTTTTTTCTTTCATTAGACTTTGACTCTTTCAAAGACATGAAATTGTTTTTTACCCATTTCTATATTCCTAGTGCCCAATATAGCATCTGGAGCCTAATACATGTGTAATAAATAAATAAATGAATGACTAAAATGAAATTGTATAATCCTCCCCAGAATTCATGAGCATGGCAGGGCTGATGATGAGTGACTGGTCTGGCCATGTTGGTTGTTTACAGCTAGTGTCCATTCTTACTGGTCAGTACACTCATTCTGTTTGATCAGAATCCACACTATCCTAGTTGTAAAATATTTTTAATATCACCCTGGAGATAGTTATTATTATTCCTAGTTTACAAAAAACTGATATTTGAAGAATTAGGGAATTTTTGCAATACATAAACCAGTAAGATAGAGATGGGCTTCATACTCTCTTCTCAGGTTGTCAGACTACTAAACTGCTTGTCTTTCATCACCCTTTTCTCCTACTTTTCGAAAAGATGGCTAAGAGGCAAAAAGGTTGTACATTCTCGAAAAGTTTTTCTTTTCAACAAAACCAGATCAGTCTTCTTCAAACACACACACATGCACACGCACTCACACACGCACGCGCGTGCACACACACACACACACACGTGCATGCACACACACACACCATAATTTTATTGAGCCTTGTTCATTTTAGTTTTCTAATAAGGTTGGATATCTCAGGACTGCCTTAACTTTCACAAAATAGCAAAATATTTTGTAATGCTTTGTTTTATTAAAATGACTAAATAGGAAAAATATATTCCTCCAACTAAATCTGTTGTAATACATGGTATATCAGAACAAGGAAGATTACCTCTCACAGCATGAACACTCTGTGATGAAATTCAACTCTTATTCTGGTTGGTTTTCCATTTTTATATTTATTGGTAGTACAGTTAGTGCTTCTCTCTCTTTTTATTTCCCTATTTCTCAAGCTTTGGGAACCTGAAACACAAATTCTGTATCTTTTTTAAAGAGTATTTTCCACTGTTTCTTTCCTTTCTTTTTATGCATTTTTTAATTTGGATCATATAATAGTACTTCCTGTTACTGGACTACTCCAAGACTTTACCAATTTTTTCATTCTCTTGGCAGTCAATGTAATTTTCTAGATGTACAGAGATTCACATTGTCTTTGGTCTTTATTTCTAAACAATTTTAGGATTATTTTTAATCTGCTGTATGCTCTAGCACTGTCCTTGATCTTTGAACTAAACATTATATCTTTACTCCTTTTTTTTTTTTCTCCCAGCATTTATTTTCACTTGAGGACTGTTTTGCTTTATTTTCTGGCTTCGTTTGTTTGCTTTTGGTTATTTTACCTTTATTTCTAACATTTTGCTGAGTCATTGTCAACATTTTCCTATCAAAAATCCAAGTGTCTATAAAGTGTATTATATAGGAAATTGTTTACTTCTATTTCTTTTTTTTTTTATCTTATGGTATAGACCAGAATTTCTCAATAATGGCACTATTACATTTTGAACCAAATAATCTTAGTTGCAGAAGCTATCCTGTATATTGTAGAATGTTTAGCAGCATTCTTGACCTCTAACCACTAGATAGCAATAAAACTTTTTAACATACACACAAAGTGAGACAACCAAAACTGTTTTCAGACATTGTCCAACACTCCTTGAACAATATTGCCCCAGTTGACAATCACTGCTACAGAGGCTGATAAGGCAAGCTTATTTGAACTAATTTGGCAGGCATTTAGGAAGGGCCACAGAATCTTGGGTTGAGTACTGGCTCCTTAATTTATTAGCCTATAACACTGAGCACAGTTTTATTTTTATGGACCTTTAGTTTCCTTATCTATGTTAAAAATTACTCTGTCTCAAAGAATTATCTTGAGTATATAATAAAATAATGTATGTAAAGATCTTACTGCACACTGTATAGCATCAAAATAACAGGTCATCTATTATTTTTTTTTTTCCTTTTTGGACTATGAGAGAGTACAGAACAAAGAGTCTTTAAAATTAGACTGGATTAGAGAATAAGGGGGAAAATTGCCCCGTTTGGCAGGTTGACTAGATGATCTGCCCACTCCTTTCTTTTCTAATTTCCTAAACTATGAAGAAAGATCTCAGAATTTTGTTTCCAATGAAAAAAATTTCAAACCCACAAAGCTTTCTTGGGCTTTCTAATCTCTCTTGCCCAGCACAATTAGTATGTTGAGAACCAGAAAGAATTATATTTATGATGGCTGAAGGTTGAAATGTCATCCTTTAGGCTCTGATATCATTTTTGTATCAAGAAAATAGGTTTACAGTAACTGTTGTGTGCTATCCACACCACTTTAGGTCTAAAACATTTTGTATATAAATATTTGAATGCCCGAGTTTCATCAGATTAACATGCAAAGAGAGAAGTGCATAGCATGAAGAAGGTATATTTTTTCAGCATAATGAATCTCAAAAGCATATTCCTCTGGATATTTGGTTCTCTCATGGGATAACCTTAATTACAAAGGGAAATACAGGTGCCACTTACTAAAAAAAGAAATCCAATTCCTTGCATTTCATTTACCCCTTGCTCACATTATATTGCAATTCAGTTGTCACTTTAGCTAAGTGACCCCCTTAAATAATCTCATTTATACCTACACACATTTTTTTAGTCTGCTTTTCTTACACCAACATGTGTTGTTTACATGTGTGAGTTGTTGAGCTTTTCATACAATAGGGATAATTTTAAGACCATAATGATACCCCCTGAAATAATTTTTTAAATATATATATTTTTTAAAAAAGTAAAGCAACTCTTCTGGATAATTGATGTAAGGCAAGCTACAGCATCCACTGTATATTCATCTTTCTCTGATGTATGCAATTATCCACTCAGCCTGTACCCATTAATATTATTTTTCTTTCTAAGCTGGAAATATTTAAAGACATTAGAAAATAATCCATAGAATTCTATTTGCTGAATAAATTTTAATTTGCTTGGCACCAGAAATTTTTTATTAATGGGAAATAAATTATTGTGATCTTTGAGAAGGAGACAAGTTAATAGCTTTGTGAAAAGCAATGGAGAGAAAATGATCTTGAAAAGGTCAGGTCTCCTGTCACAGTGTCTTTATGCACAATTAAAACAAGTCAAGAAACTGGCTATATAATCAAGACCATGAATATGCATTATATCCTAATGAGAGTGTGAAGATGTAGCAGGCTTAGTGCTAAAGTCATGGTGGGATGGTGACATAAAAAATGGTAATTTGTGATGTAGTATTTAACTGTGTTTCTCTTTCCTATAGAAAACTTAACTCTTTGCTAGCTGGTGCATCCTATCTTGATATATTTAGGCTTCTTCTTTTTTTCATGGAACAACAACAAAAAAAATTAAAGGACAATATTTTTAATCCTATTAAAGAGAAATAGGTAAACATTATCTATTGTCATGTTTGAATTAATGGATGTACTCATTTTTTCATTTTGTCATCAATTGCTTTGATCTTCAGATGGTTGTACATATCTGTTTGTGTCTAAGCATGTGTGTAAATACATTTTAATTCAATATAAAGTCCTTTATTAGTCATACTATGAGCTATCTACATTTCCTCTATTTTGCTTTTTTCATTTTGTCTCCCTAAGATAAGATATAAATTCTTAATAAATGATAAGAAAAAAGTAGCATCATATTTTGATGGAATTTTAAAAATCATGAGATGTTTTCATCTTGAAAACCCTATTATAGGGAATATTGTTTATAAAAGTGCTCTTTCTATTGGAAAAACCTTTAGAAATGACATTAACAGAAATAACTGGTTGCATCAAGAAGTTAACTTAAGTTCTTAAGTGGTCAATTACCTCTAGGTAATGGCTGCTTCACTGAGTTATATTGCTGCTGCTCTGTATGCTGTTAAGTTCATTCTGGCTATTGTATATTTTAATTGAAAAGAAGTATGAGCATTCTGATTCAGTGGTCATTTAATAAAAGATAATGATCACTGAACAGTGCTTCTGATTAGCTAATGGCAATTTAAAGGCTTATAGAATCTTTTACAATCTTGCCTGCTTATTCTGGAATATTAATAGAAGAACTTGAACTAAGATTTCTGTTTTGGGTATTTAAAAAAGACAGTTTTGGAGAAAAGCAGGAGTTTTTCTTTATCTATTTTTGACAGCAACTATGAACAGATAATTCTGAGTGTCTTGACAATTAGAACTAACGTGTGATGGGCCTCTGTCTCTAACTCTGGAAGTGAACACCAGTCATCCTATTAACTGATCCTATTTTTCAAAGAATTGTTTCAGTGCTTCTGCCTAGTATCTCGGTTTATATTCTGTAATCATTTAAATGTGAGACCTTATCTCACATTTAATAGGGATAAATGTGAAGGACTGTGTTAAGGCAATGTTGGGAGTCACCATTTCTCACAAATAGTACAGAATTCTATCCTAAGTTGTGATTTTAGAACAAATCAACCAGCCTTCAATATCTCCTTCTATTTTATGCATTTTAACAACTGGGGAGTCATTCATTTTTGCTGTTTAAATGCTTGGTCATTAAGAATAATAATATGTAGTATAGAGTGCTACAAAGAAGTCAGAATGTGTGAGCTAAGAATATTGAAAAGCAAATTTCATTCCTTTATTATTTATCTAAAGGTCTGCCTTGAACATATTTTAAAGTATATAATACTATGTTCTGCATTTTTTTTTGTATGTGTAAGACTTTAATACATGTAGGATGAAATATTTTCTTTCTTTTCATAAATGTTTTTCTTGCTTTGTATTAATTAGTAAGGATACATTGATAACTTTAGAACTGATAAGCATGGAATCAGAAGACTAGAAACAAAAGAAGTGTCTACACTGGGACATGTTTTGACACTACTAGCAATATAGTGCATACAGTACAATATTTTTAGGGAGGAGGTATTAGGTAAACATACTCAGTTATTTTCACTAGGTATAGTAAAAAATAAGCTTGATAATATTTGACTAAGTATAAAGCAAAAACATCATTTGAACTTAATATGACTGCCCCTGAAATGGAAAACATATTCAATAACCCACAGACCACTCACTTTGAAAGTTTTAGGTTTGTTTTGTTGTGTTTGTGTGTAAGCTTTATTAATAAGAGGCCCTTTGGCCCTTGGTCAGTGCCTATTAACATTTACTATACACACAATTCTAAAAGTTGGCTTCCCTGGGCCATTTTGCATATCAATATGTATTTTAAGTCATTAATGCTGAATTTGATTCTGTTTCTTATATTTAGTTTAATTGTTGTTCTATTTCTTCATATCTGGGCAACTTAAGCAACTTGATTAAATTTTGAGCTTAAATTATTTTCTTCCCAATGGAGAAGTAACAACAACCACTTCATAAAACCAAGGCAAAAATATGTAAACTTCTTAGCAGCATATTTATTCAACAGCAGAAAACCAATACATGTTGGATTACTTCCTTTTCTGTTAATGCAGAATAGAGTAGAGATAGAGTATCTTCTCCATTGCCTGTGGCACTTTCTTATTCATCAAGAGACCCACTGTGATGAGGTGGAGCATGAGGTTTAAAGCCTTGAGGTACATTCCTTTCAATGCTGAGGTACTTCAAGAAAAGACAAAAGTAAGCACTGCCTGACAATTGCCTCCCTTTCTCACCCTGAGAGACAGTCTCAAAGGCAGCATCCTTGAATCAACTAGGGAACTAGACAGAATGAGCTATGTGGAAGTTACAAATATGTTCTCCTTTACCTTACACTAGTCTTTTTCTCCCTTTATTTTTTTATTGCAATATCTTAGGAAGGTGGAGAGGTCAGAATGTCCAGACTCCAAACAGATCAAACTGTGATCCTTATCAGACAGACAGTATAACATTAGCTCCTTTTCAGCCTTGTCCTGAAAAAAAAAAAAATATGAGGACAGAAGGGAGAAATAACAACAAACAAACATGGATAGAAAATAAAATGTAAGATAAAAAAGTAAATTTTAAGAACTGAAGGAAGATGAATATATTCAGTTATTGATAGGGTAAGTACAAGATCATAAGTTTGAAACTAAATCTTGATGGGGGTAGTTAATTTTTTTGAATGTTGCTATTATCATAAAACAAATTAGCAACATACTGATGAAGTACAAGTATATTTTCTAAAACTATATAATAATTGAATAATATTATGGAATAACTCAAAATATAAATTCAAAAAGACTTGGGTGTCATAAAAACAGCTTGCATGCTTTGCAGTAAATGAGTCCAACATCACATCATTCATTCATTAAAGGAGAAAATTTTATGGATTTTAAGCCAGCAAGCACTTAATTAATTACTACTGATTTAAAAAAAAAAAAAACGAGTGGCTGATATTGTTATAGATTTTATTATGTGTATTTGAAAAAAAGCTATTTTTACAAACGTTTAAATATTATATCATATTTAATATTTACAAAAAACCCTTGAAATATAAATTTCTGTGGGTATGCTCCCTGTTTGAGAGATAAAAAACTTGAGGTACAGAAATAATATAAAATTTGATAAATCACACTTGCAATAATCTTAAAGCTAGATCATGGTAGAAACTCTATATTCCTAGAAAACACTAATTAGTTATATGAATTGCCTTTAGGACCAGAATAAAAATCTAATGTATAAATAGCATGTGCCCTACCTGATATTTATGCTTTTCAAAATTGCTAAATCAAAATAAAACTTAGTTCAACATCTACTTTCTAAGTTTCTGTACTGTTGTTGAGCTTAGATGAGGCTACAAGTTTCACTTTTTCCTTAGGAAATTTACAATCTAATGAAACTCCCTAATCTGAAGTTTTATAAGCACCTTCATGATGCTCATTGTACTTTAAATTTTGCTCATCTAGAAAGTATGCTAAGTTTAAATATTAAAGTTTAAAGTATAATATTACACTTCAAAAATATATCATGATACACGTTTTCTAATTTCTGTCTAAGAATCTCATGAGCTAATGGGTCAATTAAGATTCTAATTTTGTAGGACCCAAAAACTTGAACATTCAACAAGTACCTCCAAATTGATTCTGATGCTTACATTGAAGGCCCTGCTTTCAGAAACTCTGACATTTGTGTCCCTCCTTTTCTTGCACTCACTCTCCACTGCATTAATTCTGATTAAATGTAGGTATCCAGAGTTTTAACCACAAATACTAAAGAAGCACCTATTATAGTATAAAGGATAGTCTGATACATTAGTGAAATTTTTTATTTTAATAAGAGACACCGTAGTGGAAAGAAGAAGACAACAACAGGAAGGAGGCAAGAACATAACTAAAATGGAAGGAGAAAATTGTCATGAGGAAATAAAAAGATAGGACTGGCCAAAGTAAAGGCTTCCCCAGTATGATGACAGATTAAGTACCTATAAGTGTAAGACTGAAATCACCAAGAGGGAAGATTACCCAAGCCCTGGCTAGTCAAATCAATTGAGTATAGAATCCTCCTCTATTTCATTCTTCCTTCCTTAATCTTATAAAAATAAATAAGTGCATGCCAAAGGATGTTGAAATATTTTTCAGCTGCATTAATTTCAAAGACTATTACTTATTGAACTAATACTGACATAATGAAGGGATGTCATTGATTAGGGCTTCTACACTAAAGTGGCAATGACTTTCTTCTAAACAAATTATGAAAGATTGTAAGTGACTTGGAAGGACTATATATGTGCCAAATTCCATACTCAAATGACAGTTCTAACAATTTTAACATACAGGAACAAGAGTATCTTTTTGTTGCAACAGAATTTATTTATGTGCCAAATTCCATACTCAAATGACAGTTCTAACAATTTTAACATACAGGAACAAGAGTATCTTTTTGTTGCAACAGAATTTATTTTGTTATTAGTGGTCCATCTGTATGTGTTTTTTTTTCACATTCAAATTCATTTATTTATTCATTCACTCATTTATTTGAGAATTATATATTGTGTGTTGCTGTGCATAAAATATTGTGCAGAGAAAGAGGAATTTAAAAATTAAAAGTTATGCTTTCTCCTAAAGGAGTTTAAATCCAGATTATACAAAAGAGACAGATTTTAAAGTAAATAAGTATTACATAGTAATCTCTTTAATGGTGACCTAGACAATAAATAGAAGAGAATCATAGCTGGTATGCCTTGAAAAAAAAAAAAAACTCAGAGAAGATGGAATTATAATGAGGTAAGACTTAAAGAATTAATTTGTAATTAGCCTGGTAGACAAGAAGGGAGAAAGCTTACCAGGCAGCATAAATAGAATGTGTAGGTCAAGGAAGCCTGAGAGAGAACATGATGTATTGGGAAACTTGGAGAGAAATGAGGCTAAACAATGAGTAGGGGACAGCTCATGGACGTTCTTGTGTTCTGCAAAAAGAAATTTAATTGTCCCCCCTCCAGCCTCATAGAAGTGAAGAGATACTGAGCAAATTTTAAGCACTATTTGACACTATATTTTGGGGCTAGCAAGATTATTCTAGTGTATTTGTTAAGGTAATATGGAATGAGAATGAGTAGCAGACAAATATTGATCATGAAAGACTTGGTGCATTATTATAAAGTTTTTATGAGACCATGGAGAGCTAATAAAATGTTTTAAGCAGGTGAGTAATCTTATTAGATTTGCATTTTAGAAAGTAAAGTACTTTTTTCTGACAACAATGTAAAGGATGGGTTGAAGGTGATGAGATGGAAGCAGGGAATGGTAAAGGAAGCTTGAAGTGGGAGCAGTGAGGATAATGGGGACAAATACCTGAGCTATTTGTAAAATAAATCTAAGTTCTTGGCCTGTTGGTGTATTGAAGAGGTTCAAGTGTAGGATGATTCTTAGAATCCTTAGATTTCAGGAATCTAGGCATTCGCATATGCTAAATATAGGCTCAGATTTTTAAGAAAAAGAGTATGGGTTATTTATTTATTTATTTATTTTTTGAACCTGTTGAGTTCAGTGCAACTTAGAAAATTGGATGCTATCTATTAGTCAGAGGCAGATTTACCCAAAGCTAAATAGACTTAAGCTTCAGGGACTCTCCCAATAAAGGCTTCTTTTAAGATCCCAAAAGCTAGCATAGCAAATTTGTATTCATAGTTTTGTTTTTTTTTTAATAAAGAGAGTGCCAATATTGTGAAAGGACTATTGATTTGATGAGTAATTGGGTTAGAAGATTTTAAGTTTCCTTTGAGCTTAAAAATTTCATGATTCACATGTTAACATGGTGGATATGCACTGTGGCCTAGTCAGACTAGACAACTCATAGTTCCATAAAATGCTATCTATTTCTTTCCTAGTACACTTGACAAAATCTACTCATTTTGTATGGCACATATTTCCTCATCACCTTCTACCCCAAGGAACTTGCACTTTCTCCTTCATGCTCCTGTACCCATTTCTAGGATATCACTTATAACACTTTGCTGCTCTTAAAATTTACGTCCCTCAATTATATAGAAAAGAGGTTTTCAAACTAGAACCCAGGGGCAAAATCTAGTTTCTGTAAATGCAGTTTTACTGGAAAACGTTCATACCAATTCATTTGTGTTTCCATCCCCCAGGGCTACTTTTTTGCTATATGGACAGATTTGTGCAATTGCAACAGAGGTCTTATGGCCAACAAATATTTACTAAATGGTCTAAAATATTTGCTATTTGCTTCTTTACAGAAAATGTTTGCCAACTCCTGATATAGAGAATTCTTTGAGAGGAATTAACATGATGTATTTTTTTTCTGTATACTCAAGACTTACAAGTCCTTGGAATAAAATAGATACTCAATAAATATTTGTTGAATGTATGAATGAATGAGACACACTATTTCATCACCATGACCTGTTTCATTTCATTACATTACAGTTATATATCACTGCACAATTTTCCAAAATGTTCTAAAAAAATCAGAGACATTTCCAAAAATGACAGCAAAAGACACAGAACTGTTTTTTTGTTTAGTTTTGTTTAGTTTTGTTTTATTTATTTATTTATTTATTTGTTTGTTTGTTTGTTTGTTTGTTTGTTTTTTACAGATTTTGGAGATTCAGAGTTGAATAACTGAGTTAAAAACATGATGGTCTCCAGAAAGCAAGAATAATTAAAAAAAAAAAAAAAGAATGAGGGCTGTACATGTGGGATGAATAGAACATCTTTATTCTTCTGAATTTTCTCTCTCTTTATCTCTCTCTCTCTCTCTCTCTCTCTCTCTCTCTCTCTCTCTCTCTCTCTCTCTCTCTCTCTCTCCCTGCCCTCTCCTGCCCCAGGCATTAATAGATATATTGAAACACACATACCACAACTTGAATTCTACCTGTTTATGATCAAGAGAAGAAAAGACAAGAGAAATAATTTAAAAAGAAGATCATGTGGTATGAAAATTAGAAAAATACTTTCTAAATGATAGTCTAGCTGATTTTATGATAAGGTTTATAGTTGTTATTTGTTTTGAGTAAACCAGAAGTATAATCTACATTAATAATGCCTTCTATTTATTAACAAATTATTCTATTTGGTTTCCTGACTTATTAAAAAATGTTAACACAATGTCAAAAGTACTGGCATAGCTAGATAAGATAATTGAAACAATTTTAGAATTAAAATTAAAATGCTGGCTTTTTTGATAATTAAGACTATATTTTGAAAAGAGGGAAAGATAGAAGGAAACCATTTCTTTTAAGTTTATGAAGATCAACATATGAATAAAAAGCCAGCACTAAATACAAATGTGTAATACTGTTCTACCACTTACACATCAATATAAAAATTACGGTCAGCATTATCATGTGGATGGCCCATGAAGGTCAGAGCTCTAAAATTCCAGGTTTTAAGAATAAATGAGGCAAAATTATTCTTTAAAATACTTCTATCTACCTGTCCCTTTAGAGTTGGCATGCAATGTTATATTAGTTTCAGTTGTGCAATGTAGTGATTAGACATTTGTATGAAGTGATCATACTGATAAATTTAGTACCCATTGGACATCCTACATTGTTATTACAATATTATTGACTATATTCCTTATGCTATACTTTACATCCTCTTGACTATTTTGTAACTACCAATTTGTACTTCTAAATCTCCTCCTCTTTTCAACCACCTGGCAACCCTCAAAATGTTCTCTGTATCTATGAATTTGTTTCTGTTTTGTTTGTTTATTTGTTCTATGATTTCACATATAGGTGAAATCATATGGCAGTTGTCTTTGTCCAACTTATTCCACTCAGCACAATACCCTCTAGGTCCATACACATTTGCTGCAGGTGACAGGATATCATTCTTTTTTAATATATTTTTTATGTCTGAGTAATATTACATTGTATATATGTAGCACTTCTTACTTCTTCTTTATCCATTCATCCATTGATGAACACACAGGTAGCCTCCATATCTTGGCTATTATAAATAATGCTACAATGAACATATGGATGCACATATGTCCCTTTAAAGTAGTATTTTGGTATCTTCAGGAAAATACCCAGAAAGTGAGATTGCTGGGTCCTTTATTTCTTGTTATAGCTTTTGTTTTAAAGTCATCTTTGTCTGGTAAAGTATTGCTACCTCAAAATTATTTTTTTCATTTCCATTTTTATAGTATATCTTTTTCTACTATTTTACTTTCAGTCTGTGTGTGTCTTTCAATCTGAAGTGAGTCTCCTATAGGTAGCATAGGGTCTTTTTTCTTATCCACTCAGTGATTCTATGTCTTTAGAGCATTTAATTTTTTTTATATTTGAAATAATTGTTGATATCTATGTAGTGATTTCCATTTTATTATTCATCTTTTTGATATGTCTCCTCCTCCTCCTCCTCCTCCTCCTCCTCCTCCT